>CM053769.1:429262075-429283172 GCA_028658325.1 Potorous gilbertii | reverse complement strand
AAAGTCATTGGCCTCCATCTGTTCCATTCTAATTTTGAGAGAACTATTTTCTTCAGTGAGCTTTTGCACCTCTTTTTCCACTTGGCTAATTCTGCTTTTGAAAGCATTCTTCTCCTCATTGGCTTTTTGAACCTCTTTTGCCAATTGAGTTAGCCTATTTTTCAAGGTGTTATTTTCTTCAGCATTTTTTTGGTTCTCGTTTATTAAGGTACTTACCCGTTTTTCATGCTTTTCTTGCATCTCTCTCATTTTTTTTCCCAGTTTTTCCTCCACCTGTCTAACCTGATTTTCAAAATCCTTTTTGAGCTCTTCCAAGGCCTGAGCACATTGGATATCTATTTCAGATGTTTGGGATACAGAGGCCTTGTCTCCTATGTCTTTCCCTTATGGTAAGCATTGTTATTCCTCATCAGAAAGGCAGGGAGGAAACATCTGATCCCCAAGAAAGTCACCTTCTATGGTCTTATTTTTTTTCCCTTTTCTGAGCATTTTTCCAGCCAGTTACCTGACTTCTGAGATGCCTGTCCACTTCCGCCCAGATCTGCCCAGCTAGTGCTTGGGGTCTGAGATTCAAATGCTGCTCCCCAGCCTCAGGGCTTTCAGTGGCAGGCCTGGCTGCTATTCAATGTGAGCTTAAGTTCTTGTGCTCAGGTGGGGGCAGGATCACCTCCCAGGCTCAGATCCCTCAGGGGGTTCATGTGGAGACGTTCAGTAATGGGCCCAAGGTCCTGCCTACCCTGGGAACCTCTGATTACCACTGTGTCTGCCACTGCTTCCAGAGAGGACCTGAGGTATGAAGATACCCCGCTCTCCTCTCAGCCAGCCCAGAAGTCTCTCTCACTGACCTGTGCATCAGTGGGTGGAGAGACCTTCACGGCTGCTGGAGATTCTGTCCTTGAAGCCTGCTTGGACCTGCTTGTTCCTCTCAGTGTGGAGCAGCGAGGGCAGCGCTGGGCTCCACTCGTGTCTGGTGCACGATGGACCTTTGGGATCGGTTTTTCAGGGCTCTCTGGAATGGAAATCTCCTTCACTCCATTGCTGCGGGGCTTCCACTGTTCCAGAATTTGTTGGGAGTTCTTTTTACAGGAAATCCATGGGCTGTGGATTCAGAGCTAGCATACATCTAGAACATTTTTCATATGAGTATATATTGTTTTGATTTCTTCACTGAAAAACTGTCCATTTATCTCCTTTGTTCATTTATAAATGGGGAATGACATATGTTGTTTTGGATTGACACAAATCTTTATATATTTGAGATATGAGACCTCTATCTGAGAAACCATTTTTTCTATTTTCTGGTGATCTTGGCTATATGTTTTACTTGAACAAAACCTTTTTAATTTAATGTAAACAAAATTATCCATTTTATACCAATTTGTTTTCTATGTATTGTTTATTCATAAATTGTTCTCCTAACTAGCAAGTAGCAAGTTCCATGTTCTTCTAATTTGCTTGTAAAAACTCTTTATATTTAGGTCATCTAGGTATCTATTTTGACTTTATCTTGGTAAATGGTTTAAGATATTGTTCTATGCCCATTTTTTGCCATGTTGTTTTCCAGTTTTCTCAACAATTTTTTTTACCAAATAATACTTATTCCCAAATCTTAATTCTTTAACCTTGTTAAATAGAGTTATTATGTATACTTGCTGCTGTAAATTGTAAGTCTTTTATATACCATTGCTCTATATTTCTATTTCTTAGCCAGTACCAGATAGTTTTGATAATTCCTACCTTATGATATAGTTTAAGATATGGTATTGATTAATCTTCCTTTACATTTTTCATTATTTTCTTTCATATTCTTGTCTTTTTGTCAAGAATTTTGTCATTTTTTCCTAATTCAGTAAAATAACTTTTGTTAATTTAATTGGGATAGCATTGAATATGTAAATTTGGGAGAAATTATAATTTTTATTATATTGACCCTGTCTATCCAGAAACAATTCACATCTCTCCAATTATTTAAATTTGATTTTATTTGTGTAAAAGTTTTTTTTATGATTTTGTTTATTTAATTCCTAGGTTTGTTTTGGTGGGCATACTCACAGATGTTTTATATTGTCTAGAGTCATTTTTAAAAATTAATTTGTTTATTCTTAGTTTTCAACATTCACATACACAAGATTTTGAGCTCCAAATTTTCTCCCCATTTCTCCCCTCCACCCACCTCAAGACAGTGTGCATTGCAATTACAACTTCACCTAACCTTCCTTCCCTTCTATCACATCCCTCCCTTCTCTCATTCTCTTCCCCTCTATTTTCTTGAAGAGCAAGATAGATTTCTATACCCCATTGCCTGTAAATCTTACTTCTCAGTTGCATGGAAAGACAAATTTTAACATTAGTTTCTAAAACTTTGAGTGCCAGTATCTCTTCCTTCCTCCTTCCTCTCCCATCCCTACTGAGAAGATAAGCAATTCAATATAGATTATCCATGTGTAGTTATGCAAAACACTTCCATAACAGTCATGATTTGAAAAACTAACTATATTTCCCTCCATCCTATACTTCCTCCATTTATTCTGTTCTCTCTTTTGACCCTGTTCCTCCTCAAAAATATTTACTTTTAATTACCTCCTCCTCCCATTTGCCTGCCCTTCTGTCATTCCCCCTACCATCCCTTTGCCCTTCCTCCCTACTTTTCTGTAGCGTAAAATAGATTTTCATACCAAATTGAATGTGCATGTTATTCCCTCCTTATGCTAAATCTGATGAGAATAAGGTTCACTCTTTCCCTCTCACCTCTTCGCCTTCATTGAAAAAGCTTTTTCTTGCTTCTTTAATGTGAGGGACAATTTACCTCAGTCTATTTCTGCCTTTATCCTCCCAATATATTCCTTTCTCACCCCCCAATTTTATTATTTTATTTCATCACTTCATATTCAACTCACCCTGTACCCTCTGTTTATATGTATATAATCCCCCCAGCTACCCTAATATTGAGAAAAATCTCAAGAGTTAAAAATATTATCTTTCCATGTAGGAATGTAAACAGTTCAACTTCAGTAAGTCTCCTTTCCTATTTACCTTTCCGTGCTTGATTCTTGTGTTTGAAAGTCAAATTTTCTATTTAGCTCTGGTCTTTTCATCAAGAATGCTTGAAAGTCCTTTATTTCACTGAATGACCATTTTTTTTGCCCTGAAGTATTATACTCAGTTTTACTGGTTAGGTGGTTCTTGGTTTTAATCCTAGCTCCTTTGACCTCTGAAATGTCATATTCCAAGCCCTTCAATCCTTTAGTGTAGAAGCTACTAGATATTATCCTTATTGTCTTTCCATAACACTTTGTTTATTTCCACTTGCAATATTTTTCCTTGACCTGGGAGCTCTGGAATTTGGCTACAGTATTCCTAGGAGTTTTCCTTTCAGAATATCTTTCAGAAGGTGACCAGTGGATTCTTTCAATATCTATCTTACCCTCTGATTCTAGAATATCAGGGAAGTTTTCCTTGATAATTTCTTGAAAGATGCTGTCTATGCTCTTTTTTTGATCATGGTTTTCAGATAATTCAATCATTTTTAAATTATCTGTCCTGGATAAATTTTCCAGGTCAGTAAGTTCACATTGTCTGCTATTTTATCATTCCTTTGGTTTCGTATTATAATTTCTTGATTTTTCATAAAGTTATTAGCTTCTATCTGCTCCATTCTAATCTTTAAAGAATTACTTTCTTCAGTGAGCTTTTGGACCTCCTTTTCCATGTG
The DNA here is from genome assembly GCA_028658325.1 of Potorous gilbertii. Lineage (NCBI taxonomy): Eukaryota > Metazoa > Chordata > Mammalia > Diprotodontia > Potoroidae > Potorous > Potorous gilbertii. Next base: position 429,279,460 of record CM053769.1, on the reverse strand, counting down.
ACCAACTCTGCTTTTTATGGCATTCTTCTCCTCACTGACTTTTTGAATTTCTTTTGCCATTTGTGTTAGTCTATTTTTTAAGATATTGTTTTCTTCAGCATTTTGGGGTCCCCTTTAGCAAGCAGTTGACTTGTTTTTCATGATTTTCTTGCATCCCTCTCATTTCGCATCCCAATTTTCCCTCTATTTCTCTTACTTAATTTTCAAAATCCCTTTTGAGCTATTCCATAGCTTGAGACCAATTCATATTTTTCTTGGAGGCTTTGGATGTAGAAGCTTTGATTTTGGTGTCTTCTTCTGTTTGTATATTTTCATTTTCCTTGTGACCAAATAAGATTCTGTAGTCTGATTCTTTTCCCATTTTTTGCTCATTTCCCCAGTCATTTGCTTGCCTTTTGAGTTCTTTGTCAAGGTAGTTCTCTGCTTCCAGTGGAGGTGGGGGTGTGTATTGTCACCCACTAGATTCTCCCCATAATCTGTGGGCCTAGAGCTCCAGAAACACTTGCTGCTGCAGCTGCTGCTGCTGCTGCTACTGCTGCCATGAGTCCTCTACCCCCTCCACCACCCTGGGGTTCAGACCCGACCACTCTACTCTCTCATTCAGGTCTGAAAGATTTTTTCCGCTGACCTTCTAATGTGTACTCAACGTTTTGGGGTTGTGAAGTATGGAAGTCACTAGAAGTGCCAGATTAGTCATCCTGAGGTCTGCTCAGGTACCATCTGCCCTGGAGGGGCCCATGCTGCACTGTGGTCTGCTCCCAGCTATGTGCAATAGACCATTTGATCTTCCAGGCTATCATGTGCTGGAGATTTACTTCACTCTGTTTTCTGTGAGTTCTGCAGGTTCAGGATTTGTTTAGAGTCATTTTTTTACAGTTATTTGTCCAGGCTTCAGGGGAGACTGTTAGCAAGTCTCTGCTTCTACTCTGCCATCTTGGTTCTGCCCCCTGGATTTATTTTAAATGGAGTATCTTTTAGTATCTCTTCTTGCAGAGTTTTATTTGAGATATATAGGGATGCTAATGATTTAGTTGGGTTTACTTTTTATCCTGCTACTTTGCTAAAAATTTTTGTTTCAGCTAGCTTTTTAGTTGAATCTTTGAGCTTTTCCAAGAATATCATCATGTCATCTTCAAAAAAAGGTACTTTAATCATTCCCTATTATGATTCCTTCCATTTCTTTTTCTTCTCATAGCTAGTGCTAGGATTTTTATTCAGTATTGAATAATATTGGTAGTGGACATCTTTGCTTTACACCCAAACTTAATGAGAAGGCCTCCAGTTTATAAATATAACAATGTAATAAGTATTATAAATAATGCTTGCTGATGATTTTGGACAAATTTTTTTATCAATTTAAGGATAATTCCATTTATATCAGTACTTTAAAGTTTTTTTTTTTAAAAATTGAAATTAGTATTGAAATTCATCAAAAGCTTTTTCTGCATCTATTCATATAATCATTTTAAAACTTTTATTATTAATATAGTTGATTATGTTAATAGTTTTCCTTGCATTAATTCATCCTTGCATTCCTGATATACATCCCACTTCATCATAATGTATAATCTTTTGGTTAGTATTTTAAGATTTTTGCAACCATATTCATTAAGGAAAGTGGTATATAATTTTTTTTCTCTGTTTTTACTCTTCTTGACTTAAGTATCACTATCCTATTTGTTTTCTAAGAGGAGTTTGGTAGAATCCCTTCTTTACCTATTATTCCAAATAATTTATTTAATTTTGGAATTAGGTGACCTTTAAATATTCAGTAGAATTCACTTGTAAATACATCTGATCCTGGGTGCTTTACTTATAGGAAGCTCATTTACGGCCTCTGATTTCTTTTTCTAAAATCGTTCTATTTAGATATTCCATTCCATCATTTACTGACCTAGGTAATGTATGTTTTTGTAAGTATTTTTCCATTTTACTGAAATTGTTAAATTTATTGGCATATAATTGGGCAAAATAACTTCTTATAATTCCTAATTTCATCTTCATTATTGATATATTCACACTCTTAATTTTTGATACTAGTGATTTGATTTTCTTCTCTCCTTTAAAAATCAAGTTAACCAGTTCTTTATCAATGGATATTATTTGTTTTTTCAAAAAACAATCGTTAGTTTTATTTATTAATTTAATTGATTCCTTTACTCTCAGTTTTATTAATCTCATCCTTCATTGTTCAGATTTTCAATTTAATGTTTAATTGGGATTTTTAATTGGTCCTTTTCCTAGTTTTTTAAATTGCATACCCAATTCAGTATTCTGTTCTTTCTCTATTTTATTGATCTGATCACTATTTTTGCTGTATCCTATAGGTTTTAATATGGTTTCTCATTTTTCATTCTCTTTAATGAAATTACAGATTATTTCTATGTTTTTTTCTTTAATCACTCTTTCCTTATGATTAGGTTGTTTAATCCCCAATTGGATCTTAATCTATGTTTCCTTGGTCCCTTATTAAATATATTTTTATTGCATTATGATATGAAAAGGTTTCTTTTAAAATCTGTTTTTCTTATTTTGACTATAAAATTTTTCAGTACTAATATATGGTCAGTCTTTGTTCATCAAGTAGTCATATTTTTTTCATTCAGGATTATACTCCACTTCGCTGGGTAACTCATTCTTGAATGCAATCCCACTTCCTTTGTTCTTTGAAATAGAATGTTCCAAAGCCTAAGGTATTTTATGGTGTTTAAGGTATTTAGGTTTTATGAAATTCTGACTCTCTTTCTATAGCAGTGAAAAGATTTTTTTTCTTATTGCCTGAATATTTTCTCCTTAACCAAGGAATTTTAAAACTTAGCTATAACATTCCAGTTAAGTTTTCTTCCTGGGATCTTTTTCAGATGGTGAATGGTAGATGTTTTTTCTATTTCTACTTTACCTTCTTATTGTAGAACTTCAGGGCAATTTTCCCTAATAATTTCTTCTTATATTATATCCAGATTTTCTTTTTGATTATACCTTTCAGGTAGTCTAACAATTCTTATATTGTCTCTCTTCAATCTGTTCTTCAGATCAGTTGTTTTACTAATAAGATGTTCCAACTTTTCTTCTAGTATTATTATTTCTTAGTGTCTTATAACATCATTCAGTTCCTCTTTCACAGTTCTAGTTTTGAAGGAGTTATTTTCTTCCTTAATATTTTTCCATGTGGTTAATTTTCTTTTCATAAGTTTCTTGAATTACTTTTATTTTTCTTCTAATTTTTCCTTGATCATTCTCATTGGATTTTTAAATTTCTTTTTAAGTTCTTCCAAGAGTTCTTTTCAGATTTGTGACCATTTGATGTTACTGTTTGGGGTAGGAATGGCTTTTTTTACTTTCCTATCTTCCTTTGAATATGAACTCAGATCTTCATAGATATCTGTGGTTGGGTTCTTTTTCCTTTGCTTAATCATTTTTATTTTTAATTTGCTTATTTTCTTTAATTTTAGAAGCTTATTATTATTATTAGCAAATTTTTGTCCTAAGTTGTGGATAATGTTGCCCTAGGCTTCAGGTACCCTTTACTGTTATTTTCTGAATTTTGACTGAATTTTAACCTTAGGGACTACTCTCCTTGGAATTCAGACATCACATGTAGCTCTCTGATCTCTGGAACATCTTTTCTTGGGCCAGTCTTAAAAATGTGTTGTCCGCAGGAGTAACTCTTCAGTAGAATTATTTTTCTGATTCTAGATTACTTGTAGTGACTCCTAAAATCTTTTACAAAATGGATCTAAATATAAGCCTTTCAAATTTTCCTTCTCAAATAACTACTTCATATTGTGAAAACCAGTAAAAACCTTAAGAGTTCTGATCTTAACAATAGAGCTATAAAGGGGAACATCAAAGTAAGAACCCAGAGTTTCCTTGAAGCTTCAGAAAGTATTGGTTTTTACATACCCTATTGGAATCATTTACATTTGACACAGAATTGTCTAACCTTGTAGATTTCTCGAAATTTTCCTCTCTAAGTCCAATTCTTTAGGAGTATCAGATGCTACTGAGGATTCAATACTATATATTAAAAAATAAATAACAACACTCTTACAGGTAGAAGTTTTCACCCCTGAATTCTATAGTTACACAAATGAATTTACTGATGTCATTCTAATTATAATAGCATACATGGGAGGATATATAAGTAATTGATTACAAAACAGTGCACATCAATAAATTGTTTTTATAATAAAATGTGTTTGTACCACAGGACACACAGTACAAACAAGTGTTATTTCCACATTAGTAGTAAACTTGAATGACTTTGACTTGAACGTGACTTTTCTATTAATGCAATACAGAATATTCCATGAGTTACATCCCTCCAAGAAAATGGATTTCACTGAAATTCTCTTCCCCAAACCAAACAGAAAATGTTTCTGATTTCCACTACAAAGATTACTAGATTCATAGCTTGGTTTCACATTTTACCTTTGTCCAATTATTCCCGTAGCATGCTGAAAGAATAAACTATTCCAAGACTTAATCTTTCACATAACTGTGTAAACATTAGCAGCTGATGACAAGCCTGAGTACTAATTTATTTAGTTATTTTGGATATGGAATTACTACACCTTCAGATTGAAAATACCAAGAGCTCATATACTTGCATTGTGCTCATAAATTCTACTGACCTTTTGCTCTGATTATAGAAATTTGCTGTAAAAGAAAGAAATAGGGACATGTTTATACCAATATCAAACTGGTCCTTCAGGCTTAAGCCTAAGGGCACATATATAATGGAATAAAGTATCTTTAGCCTTGTTTGATTTCAGGTAAGAATCACGGTTTAACAACCAGGCACACAGTAATAATTTCACCTCATAGTCAGACTCAGGAATAGCCAGATGGGAAACATTCCTATTCAAAAGGAAATCAATGGGGAAACTGAGTCAGGAAGATCTCACCTTAAGCTAATACTAAGGTTGTCTTCTTGTTTTTTTCCCAGATGAAAACTTTTACCTGTGACAGTTCAGGATCACATTCCTTTGAGTAGTTTGTGACATTTCTCTCAAATGGTGGATTACTGACTTAATGATCCATCAGACAACTATACCTGAATTCAAAACTCAAAACAAAATCAGTTACAGTCCCAAGAGCTTTTACTTAAAATGACAAGTTTCATTCATCACAACTTAAGGCTAGATACAAGTTATTTTATTTACCCATATGAAGTTGGAATAATCAAGAAAAGTTTACCAGGACTCACACATATTAGAAATTTCACTTACCATCTTTCACTTCTTTTTCTTTTCTTCTCAAGTTTAAATTTGTCTTGGTGTAAAGACCAATTAGACCAATTAGAAATCATTTCTGTATTACTTGCAAATAATTGCAAATTAAAACTTGCAAATATTCAACAAGCCAAGTTCATTGTTTAGGAATTCCATAACTCAAACAAGCTCTTTTCCCAGAGCTAATGACCTTGCCCACACAGATAGTTTCCAAGGACCTGACAAATTTGCAAAATGAGGGGAATCGACAGAGACCCTAGAGAAGGGGTTGATCCTGATGCCTCTACCGGCTCACCCACTGAGATATATTCTACCCCTGGAGTGATGTAAGCAACATATTTTCTCAATGGCAAATCCTCTATTTTCAATCTTAATTTAATTGTTTTTTTTTTTTTTTTTGCTTATGGATTTTACCCTGTATCCTTCTATGGCCACCCATTTGCCAGGATGTCTTTCTGACCTCCCATAAAGAATCTGGCATTCCACACCAGTGTCTACCAAGGTAGACAAGGTTTGTTTATTTTTTTTGACACCTCAATACATGGTAACTGTCACATAGTACCTCTGGTCATCTCCTATTGCCCTAGATCAGAGACAACCTTGGCTGTCTTCCTACGAGAGGAGAGCTGGTAGTATCAACCCCATTTACCCTTAGAGCTACTGTGGGCTGTGCTCTTTGAATCCCACCTGCCCCAAGGTGGAAAAGATTGAATGAACAGAGCCAATATGAATAAGACTTTGCCTCTTTTGCCTCATTCCCTCAATTACCATTTTTAAGTTTTAACATTATGACAATAGTCCCAAATAATTTAGTTAACAATCTTACAACTTTCATAAGTGATAGCCAAATTATTTTAGCTGTAACTTCCTTTTAACTACAGGCAAAGGTGGAAATGCCCAATTTTTGAAATGACAGTTACAAAACATGAGACAGGGTTAGCAGGGCAACTCTTGCTTTACATAAATTTACTTTATGTACATTTGACTTTACCTAAAGAATTATGACTCTTCTCAACATTTCAAAAATATCTATGATAACTTTACTGTTTGTCACTCTCCTTTGTGCTCACTCCTGCCCCTCAGCTCCATACTTTACCCTCAACTTCCCTTACCAAAAAAGCCCCTAAAAACTAAAAAGAAACAAACAAACCTCCAAATGAAAGCATTAGGGAGACACTACCACCCCTGCCACCTGATCAGGAGTGTGGTTTGAGACCTCCAATTGAGAGAGGAGATCCTTGTACTCACACTGAGCACCCTCCCACATGTCAGGTCTGCACCTCACTTCTGTCTGCCCATGCTGACCTTAGAGGGCATCAAGTCCAACATTCTTATTTTACAGATGAGGAAACTGAGGTCCAGAATGGTTAGGTGACTTGCCAAAAGTCACATGGGAAATGTGTCAGAGATGGGATTCAAATCATCTTCCTGATTGCAAGTGTAAATCTATTTATCATACCACACCATAAGATTTTCGTGCTATTTCTAATCTCGGAAGACAATTGACCTTATTGATACTTTGACTAAGTATTTTGAATAAACGCTTTAAGTACTCACTATCCAAAATAATTTAATCTACAAGAAAAGTGTATGTTTCTTTTTGACTTTACTCTAAATTATATAAAAACAAGTGTTATTTACGTTCATTTTTCTCACATCTATAGGTCATGTGGTAATGCTCTAATTTTTAAAAAATGTTTACTGTTTCATTGTTTGGGATTTCATGGACTAAAAACAGTACCAGCCTATAAACATTATAGAGATCAGATCAAATCTGGATATTATTTAAAACAAATTGCTCTATTTTTGGAAGTGTGTAAACTTGAAGACCCAAAGATGTTATAATCAGTTAATTGCATAATAAATGATAATTTTTATTAGAATTGGGATTATTTTACTCATTTCCTACCATAAAAAATACCCAACATGAAAATTTCTTTTCTTCTCTTTGGCAAGGTGAAACTGCAATGAAAAAAGTGAAATATATATATATATATATGTATATATATATATATATATACATATATATATATATATACATATATATATATATTATATATATGTATGTATGTATGTATACACACACACACACAAATTTATAGTGTTATATAGAGAGTCAATTTTAAAAAAACATAGCAACACAATCCTTTTCTCAAAATCTAATAAAAAAACATTCCTTACCAAGCAGATTACTTGTGTACATGCCATTCCACTGTTTTTAAATTAAGTATGACCCCCAAGTCGTCTAGATGGTGTTGAATCCAAAATCATTTGCATTTGCTTCTGGGTTTGAGTCAAGATCTTGTTACTCATGAGTGGACTCAAGAAAAAGTCATCTTACCTCTCTTGACTTGAATTTTCTCATTTGTAAAAGGGGAATTGAATGAGAGGATCTCAGTTCTAAATTCTATAAACCTATGAATTGAGAAAAACCTGAAATAAATTTTTTTTCATTATATTATTTTAAAGATTTGATCTATTGTTTTATTGCCATTAGTTATGGAAGCCTTTTGGGGGAAGAAAAAAAGAGAAAGTCATAAAATGGGAAGAAAAGTAGAAAGAATAGGAAAGATGTATTTGTGCTCATATTTTATTATTCCTCAATTGTCTGGTGAAATAAAGGCACCTACACTGGCCAAGAATTTTCTTCCTATTGCCAAATTACAGGACATACAATAGCAGGAAGACCTGGGTTTGGTTCATCTCTGATAATGTCATCCAGAACACTACTGATGGTATGAATGTGTAATCCTCTTGAAATATGTTAGGGGAAACTCATAAGTTAAGGACAAGAGTGAGAAAAGCTATCTCACAGCTAGATATTAGATCTTTTTGGCAGCATTTAATAAGGAATAACAAAATATGTTCTAATCTCTTCCATTGAAAATATTAATGAACTAACAAATTTTAGTTAAAAATTAACAACTTTTGTTTTCCCTTTACTTTTTACAGATTTATGCATACTTATCTGACTCTTCCTCCGGGGACAAAAATTGGAAACTACAAGCACTTAGATTTTTATCAATTAACTCAATAATTGATCCTTGGATTTTTGTTATTTTTAGGCCTCCTGTTCTGAGACTGATGCGTTCAGTACTATACTGTCAGATTTCACTGAAAACACATGATACTCCACCAACATAATTTTTGTGCATAATGGTTATCAATGTCACACATCACCTGGAAATCAATTTTAAAATGCTTCCATGGAGAAATGGGGGGGGAGGGAAAGGAGAAGGAAAAAGAAAGGAGAAAGGAAAGGAGAGGAAAGAAGTGAAAGAAAAGTTAAAGGAAAGGAGAGACAAAGAGAAGAAAGGAAAGGAAAAGAAATTGATGCTACTCTAATAAAAATAATTTTGAACAATGGAATGGACTACAAAGACAGCAATGAGAGGCTGCATGAAATTTGTCGAAAGGATTCAGAAAAGCTTTCAGAGAATGTAAATTGTGGGAATTTTAGGGAAAAATAAGCAACAACTTTTGAGAATCTTGATGAATTCTTGGAAGCTGTATTCAGTTACCTTTAGATTTAAGTTTTCCTTTCAACTAAGAATACATGCTATCTTACAAATTATTTAAACTTCCAAATTGCTTTGGTCATTCAATATTATTTAGCTGTTTTGTGATCATAGTGATAAAAATAATATAAAGTCAGATAAAACTTTTTTTGCACATTTCTCCATATGTATATATATATATATATATATATATATATATATATATATATATATATGGAAATTGTTCATTGTTTAACCACCAAGTGTTAGAATTTTTTACTTAGACACATATTCCAGTCTTTTTTTTCTCAAGTCCAAAAGTTACAAGATGCCTATGCTACAAATTTCACAGTTTTCTTCCCTGAATTTTGCTATCATCTTCAGTTTACATGCATAAATTCCTTTTCAAACATACCCCAAAGTGCTGAATTTTTTACTTATCAATATTTCTTTTTTCCAGTTACTGATGTGTTTTCTTCTTTGCCTTCTGAATCACCCTAAAAGTGATCACAGATTAAAAACTCATTGAATGAAAAGGCTATGTCTTAAACTTTGAATCCCTACACATAGTAATTCTTCAATAAATACTTTTAATTGATTAATTACCTATTTGTTGATTGTGGCAAAAAGAGCACTAGCTAAGTCAGTTTATCTGGGTTTGTGCCTTTGTTCTGATATTGATTACCTGTCTGATCCTGAGCATTTATTTGGGTCATCTATCTCTTAATTTTCTAATATAAAAAGAGATAGTTATATTAGAAGTATCTAAGGCTTCTAACAGTTCTAAGAATCAGTATTCTTGACATTTTAATAAAGTGGAAAGGATATCGATTCAGGAATCAGAGGCCCTGTGTTCTAAGTTGTTTCTGAGGCTTACTACCTGTGTGATTTTGAACAACAAATTTTTCCTCCCTTGACCTCACTTTCATCTGTAAATGAGGGAGTTAGGGATTGTGGGAAGATGGTGACATATTAGATCTTAGTAAAGCTGAATTCCTCTACAGCTACCCATAAAACTTTAAAAATACACCAAAATAAAAAATGATAAAAGAAAACCAAAATAAATCAATTAAAAATTCTGCTATCCAACTCATGACTGCACAAAAAGATTCAATGGAAGTGGGGAGCAGATATAAGTTATGTGCAAGTCAAAGTGAAAAGTGATGTAAAGCCACAGCAAGATATAACTAGACCATTGCCCAAAAGGAAAGGGGAGATCCTTAGACTTCATTCACATAAGCAACAAGCAAAAGACGGGGTCAGACCAAAGTTGAAGATGGCAAAATACATCTCAAGGGGCTGAGTTCCTCTCTGATGAAGGAGATGGAGCCAGCCTAGCTCAGTAAGGTGTGATCCAGGTCCTCATTCCTACACGGCAGGAGACTAGGCAAGATCAGCACCCAGGCAGCTTGGGTCTGAACCACAGCAGGAGTCAAGGCCAGACAATTTAGGGCCTCATCAGACACCAAACTCAGGATCAAGTAGGAGCTACCCACATGATACAGAAGTATAGGAATATGACCCAAACAAAATAAGCTCCTAATCCAGAAACTGAAGCTAGAAATATGAGCAAAACAAAAAAGTACACAAACAGAAGGAACTCTAAACATGAAGTAGAGATTCTAAGTAGAGCCTCGGAAAAAGGAGCATCCTGATCACAAGGACTATTGATAAAGGAGTAATTTAGTGAGTTACAGGAGAAAATAGACAGCAAAACTATATTAGTAGGGGACCTCAACAATCTCCACACTGATAAATCCCACCAAAATATAAACAAGAAAGAATTTAAGGAGGTGAATAGAACTTTTCAAAAGCTAGATATATCAAGAGTCTGGAAAAAAAATGAATGGAACTAGAAAAGATTATGCATTTTTCTCTTGTACATGACAACTACCCAAAAGTTGACCATGCATTACGGCATAAAAACCTCTAAATTTAGGAAGGCAGAAATATTAATGCATCATGTTCAGATCTTAATGCAATAAAAATTACATACAACCAAGGACCCTAGAAAGATAGATTAAAATTTTGGAAACTAAATAGTCTAATCCTAAAGAATAAGTGAGTCAATGAACAAATCATAGAAACAATAATTTCATTAAAGAGAATGAAGACAACATACCAAAATTACTTAAGAAAAATTTCATTTCTCTAAATTCTTACATCAATAAAATAGAGAAAGAACAGATTGATTTGGGAATGAACAAATTAGAAATCCCCAATTGAGTATCAAATGAAAAATCTTGAAAACCAAAGGTGAAATTAATTAAAAGTAAGAAAATTATTGTTAATAAATAAAATTAGGAGTTGGTTTTGTGAAAAAGAAAACCAAATGAGATAGATAAATCATTTATTAATTTGATTTTTTAAAAGAAGGAAATAAAAAATCCAATATCAAAAATGAAAAAGGTAAATTCATTACCAATGAAGAAGAAATTAAAGTAAGCATTGAGAAATATTTTGCTCAATTATATGCCAATAAATCTGACAATCTGAGTAAATTTGATGGATATTTATAAAATATAAATTATCCAGATTAACAAAAGATGGAATAGAATACCTAAATAACCCCATATTAGAAAAAGGAATTGAACAATTCATCAATGAACTCCCTAAGAAAAAATTCCCAGGGTCAGATGGGTTCACTAATAAATTCTACCAAGTATTTAAAGAAAAATTGATTCTAATACCATATAAACTATTTGAAAAACTAGGTAAACAAGGAGTTCTATCAAATTCCTTTTATGACATAAATATAGTGCTGATACCTAAGCCAGGAAGAACTAAAACAGAGAAAGAAAGAAAGAAAAAAAAAAATATATATATATATATATATAAACTATTCCTAGTGAATATTGGTGCAAGAAAAATTTAAATAAAACACTTGCAAGGATATTACAGTGATATATCACAGGGACCATACATTGACCAGGTGCAATTTATACCAGGAATGTAGGGTTGGTTAGATAATAGGAGAACTCTCAGCATTATTGACCATATCAATAAAAACCAAGAGAAATCATATGATTAGCTCAATAGATGCTGAAAAAGCTTTTGACAAAATACAACACCCATTCCTGTTAAAAACACTAGACAGGATAGGAACAAATGGAGTTTACCTTATAATGATAAGTAGCAACTATCTAAAACCATTAGCAAGCACTAACTATAACAGCAATAAGCTAGAAGCCTTCACAGCAAGATCAGTGGTGAAGCAAGAATGTCTCATCATCACTATTGTTCAATATTGTACTAGAAATATTAGCCAGATCAATAAGAGAAGAAAAAGAAATTGAAGGAATTATAAAAGGCAATGAAGAAACAAGGCCATCACTCCGATATGATAGTATACTTAGAGAATCTACCAAAAAATGATTTGAAATAATTGACAACTTTTGCAGAGTTGTAGGATATATAATAAATCATCAGCATTTTCTATATAGTACCAACAAAGTTCCACAAAAAGAGATAGAAAGAGAAATTCAATTTAAAATAATTTTAGGCACTATAAAATATAAGGGAATTTACTCGCCAAGACAAACCCAGGAAATATATAAATACAATTATGAAACACTTTTCACATAAATACAATCAGATCTAAACAGTTATGGATTGCTCATGGATAAACAACCAATACAGTAAAAATGACAATTTACTTATTTAATGCCATACCAATCAAACTACCAAAACTTACTCTATAGAGCTAGAAAAAAAAAATTCTTTTGGAGGAACAACAGGTCAAGTGAACTAATGGAAAAAAATACAAAGGAGGGAGACCAAGTAGTACCAGATTTCAAACTACATTACAAAGTGATATTTATCAAGACTAAATGGAACTGGCTAAGAAATAGAATGGTGGATCAGTAGAATAAATTAGATACAGAAGAATCTCCAGCCTCTGGGATAAGAACTCATTAATTGATAAAAATTGCTGGTGCAACTGGAAAATAATATGGCAGAAACTAGGTATAAACCAACATCTTACACTGTATACCAAGAAAAGGTCAAAATGGGTACATGATCAAGACATAAATGGTTATACTATAAATAAATTAAGAGAGCAAAGGATAATTTACTGTCAGATCTATGAAGAAGGAAGAATTTATGACCAAACAAGAGATAGTATTACAAAATGCAAAAATATTTTTTTTATATTTAGTTAAAAAGATTTTGCACAAGCAAAACCCATGCAACCAAGATTAGAAGGAAAGCAGAGAGCTGGGAAATAATGCTTGTAGGAAGTGTCTCTGATAAAGCCCTCATTTCTCAAATTTGTAAAGAACTGAGTCATGTATAATGAATACAAGTCATTCCCTAACTGATAGATGGTCAAAGGGTATGAACAGACAATTCTTAGATGAAGAAATCAAAACTATCTATACTCATATGAAGAAAGCTCTAAGTCCATTTTGATTAGGTGAATGCAAATAAAACAACTGAGGTATCACATCACACCTATTCAGATTGGCTAGTATGACAGAAAAGGAAAATGATAAACATTGGAAAGGATGTGGTAAAGTTGGGATGCTAATGTACTGTTAGTAGAATCATGAGCTGATTGAAACATTCTGGAGAACAATTTAGAACTATGCTCAAAGCACAGCCAAACTGTGTATACCCTTTGATCCAGCAATACCATTACCATCCGTATGCCAAAGAGATCATTAAAAAAAAGAAAAGGACGTACATGCACATAAGTATTTATAACAAATCTTTTAGTGATGTCAAAAAATTCAAAATTGAGGGTATATCTATCAATTGAGGAATGGCTGAACAAGCTGTGGTATGTGAATATAATAGAATACCATTGTGTGTTTGTTCATCCTTTGTTGCTGAAGTGGACCATGCCATCAGAGAAATGTGACATGACTTGCACTTGACTTTGTCTTGAGTGAGAGAGGTCTGTACAGGTCACCAGCCTCTCTTCTCCTCCAGAGCCATCCGAATCCAGTGACCAGATATTCATCAGGATGACTGGAGATGACCCAGGATGAGGTACTTGGGGTTAAGTGACTTGCCCAAGGTCACACAGCTAGTGAGTGTCAAGTGTCTGAGGTGAGATTTGAACTCAGGTCCTCCTGACTCCTGCACTGGTGCTCTATCCACTGCACCACTTAGCTGCCCTTACCATTATGTAATAAGAAATCAGCTTATTTCAGAAAAACCTGAAAAACTTACATAAACTGATGCAAAGCAAAATGAACAGGACCAGGAGAACATTCTACACAGTAATAGCAACATTGTGTGATGATCAACTTTGAATGACTTAGCTATCTTCACCAAAACAATAATCCAAGACAAATCCAATGCACTCATGATGGAAAATGCTATCCACATCCAGAGAAACAACTGATGGACTCTGAATGCTGATAAAAGTGTACAATTTTCACTTTTCTTTTTCCATGCTTTTTTCTTTTCCATCTGTGTCTTTTTTCACAATATTATTAATATGGAGATGTGTTTTACATGGTTTCTCATATGTAACCCATATCAAATTGCTTACTATTTTAGGAAAGGGGAGAAGAGGAAAAGAGGGAGAAAAATTCTGAATTCAAAATTGTGTAAAAATGAATGTTAAAATTGCTTTACACATAATTGAAAAATATTATTAAGAAATAAAAAAGAAATTAAATAAGTGACATAAAATGGTATATCTAGGGAGAAAAAATGGCAAGGATACTTGATAGTGGCAAACTTATCCAAGAATTGAACTCTTTGAAAATTGTGTGACAAACACAGAATGACTCCATGAGATAATAAGAAAATATTAACAAAAAAATCAATAAAGAAAAAACTAGAAAGCAAAAAAGTATAAAAAAAAGTGACTTAGAAAACAAGTCAATAAATGAAAGAATCTAAAAATCACTGCAGTATCTAAAAATCATGGTCAAGAAGAAAGTTTGGATCCTATATTTTAAGAAATCATGAATATTGTCTCATGAAAATCCTCATAAAACAACAGATAAAAGGAAAAATAGAAAGAATTTAGGAATTATTGTCTTCTGAAACCTCCAAATGAAAATTCCCAGGAATGTCAGTCAAAATCCAGAGCTTTTAGGTAGAAGAAAAATACTACTAATATCCAGAGATCAAATTCCAAAGAGTATCAGTGAAGATCACACAATTATTATCTGCCTCTAAAGAAAAGGAGAGTTTGGAATATGGTATCCCAAAAAGTTTAATCCAGAATGACTCATCTGGCAAAACAGAGTGTAATCTTGTGAAGGGAAACAGATCTTTATATAAAAAAACAGGATTTCTAAACATTCCTGATGAAAATAGAACTAAATAGACACTTAGAATTGGAAAAGCAGGAGCCAAGAGAAATATAGGAATGTACATACATTTGATCAACTTAAAAGAACTATAGTGGATATGAATTGTTTGCATGCTAATGAGAGAAATGAAACAAATATCTTTTCAAAACTGTGTCTTCAAGGGGTATAGAAAAATTAAATGCCAAAGATGAAGGTCCTGGGTGTAGTTTTGTCTTTTTTTTGAGGGTTGTAGAGGAAAAGAAAATGGTTAGAGAACTACTGGGAAGGAGAGTAAGAAGAAGGGAACAGAATTCATCTCACATAATAGGAGTGTATAAGATGAAGAGTATACCAAAATGAAGAAAAGGATAGGGGGAAATAGACATCCCACAAACCAACACTTATACATACAGAGTGTAATGTAGAAATATATTAAACTTAATGGGGAAATATTAGGGGATGATAAGAGAAAAATAAGTTTAAGAAGGATGGAAGAAAGGTGTGGGGGAAGTTATAATCAAGACAAAAAGCAAAATTCTATTGCCAGAGAAGGAAGTTAGAATGGAGTGTTAAATGTAAACGGAGTAAAAACTTGTGGGACCAAAAGAGACTATGGCATTTTAAAGCCACAAATGTTGGGCAGTCTCTCACCATTTTAACTGTAAACAAGAGGAATAAATGAAGGAAAATAATTAACAGTCATAATTGAGAACATGAATGGGATTAACTCATCTCCCAAATAGAAAAGAATAGCAGAAAACATCAAAACTATGTTGTCTGAACAAAACATACTTGAAACATAAAAATTCACATAAAATTAAAATGAGGGTTTAGAGCAAAATGAATAATATTTCCAGTCAAATAAAAAATAGGGGGAAATGATACATTATATTTGAAAGGTACTTCAGATAAATATTTAATATTTATGCACTGAAGAGTAACATCTAAATACTTAAATAAAAACTTAATTGAATTTTGGAGAGAAATAATAGAATTATAATAATGAAGAATTCAAGTATATTTCCTTTTGCACTTAGACAAATCTAACAAAAAGATCAACAAGAAAGAAGTTAAAGAACTGAATAAAACTTGAGAAAATTAGAATTACTAGAACTCTGACAATTTCTAATGGGGAAAATAAATGAGTTTTCATTTTTAAAGCTGTGCATTGCACCTGTACAAAAATGGGCACTTGCTTAATCATAAGATCTCACAAATGACAATGATAATGAGACAACATACCAAAACTTACAGGATGCAGCCAAAGCAGCTCTTAGGGGAAGTTTTGTATCTCTAAATGTTTACATGCATTAAATAGAGAAAGAGGAGATCAATGAATTGGGCATGCAACTAAAAAAAGGAAAAACAACAAAAATTCCCAATTAAATACAAAATTAGAAATTCTGAAAATCTAAGAAGAGATTAGTAAAATCTTTATTTATTTATTTATTATTTTTTTAAATGTTCTACAATCACTTCCTTAAAATTAAGATTTTATCCCCCCTACACCTTCCCTCCACTATTCTCCTCCCTCCCCATGACAGCATACAATTCTGTATAGGTTCTACATATACTTTCTTATTGAGCACGTTTTCACTATAGTCATGCTATGTAGTTGAACTAAAATAAATGGAAGAAATCATATAACAAATCAAAACATAATAGACTAAAACCCCTCCTCACACAAACATGATCTGCTACATTCTGCGAATGGCTTCCATGTATCTTTCTCTGAATGTGGAAGGCATTTTGCCTTAGAAAATCGTCATTGGGATTTTTTTTTCAGCAAGTTCTTGTGTTATTACAAAGTTCCAAGTCTACCAGAAAAAACTCTTGCACACTGTGGTCGTTGCTGTGCACAAAGTTCTCCTGGTTTTCCTCCTTTCACTCAGCATCAGATCATATAAGTCCTTCCAGGCCTCCCTGCAGTCTTCTTGTTCATCATTTCTTATGGAGCAATAGTACTCCATTACATTCATATACTATAATTTATTAAGCCATTCCCCAATTGATGGATATCTCCTTGATTTCTAGTTCTTGGCTACCACAAAGAGTGCTGCTATAAATATTTTTGCACATGTGGGTCCCTTCCCCATTTTTATAATCTCTTGGGGATACAGTCCTAGTAGCGATATTACTGGGTCAAAGGGTATGCACATTTTTGTAGCCCTTTGGGTATAGTTCCAAACCGTTCTCCAGAATGGTTGGATGATCTCACAGCTCCACCAACAATGAATTAGTGTTCCAACTCTCCCACATCCTCTCCAGCATTTATCATTTTCTTGTTCTGTCATGTTTGCCAATCTTATAGGTGTGATGTGGTACCTCAGAGTTGTTTTGATTTGCATCTCTCTAATCAGTAGTGATTTAGAGCACTTTTTCATATGATTATAGATA
>CM053769.1:429245914-429261575 GCA_028658325.1 Potorous gilbertii | reverse complement strand
CAGTAGTGATTTAGAGCACTTTTTCATATGATTATAGATATCTTTAATTTCTTCCCCTGAAAATTGCCTGTTCATATCCTTTGGCCATTTATCAATTGGGGAATGACTTGTATGGTTATATATTTGAGTCAGTTCTCTATATATTCTAGAAATGAGGCCTTTATCCCCAAGCTTAGCCATAAAAATTTTTTTCCCAATTTACTATATCCCTCCGAATTTTGGATGCATTGAGTTTGGTTGTGCAAAAACTTTTCAGTTTAAAGTAATCAAAATTATCCATCTTGCATTTAATAATGCTTTCTATCGTTTCTTTAGAAAAAAATTCTTTCCCTCTCCATAAATCTGATAAATACACTATTCCTTGCTTCTCCAGTTTATTCATAGTATCAATCTTTATACCTAAATCATGTACTCATTTGAACTTTATTCCTGTGTACGGTGTCAGCCATGGGTCTATGCCTAATTTCTGGCACACAGTTAACCAGTTTTCCCAGGAATTTTTGTTGAACAGTGAGTTCTTATCCCAGAAGCTGGGGTCTTTGGGTTTATCAAACAGGAGGTTGCTATATTCCTTGCCTACTGTGTCTTGGGTGCCAAGTCTATTCCATTTGTCTACCCCTCTGTTTCTTAGCCAATACCAAGTGGTTTTGATAATTGCTGCTTTATAATACAATTTGAGGTCTGGTAGAGCTAGGCCACCTTCCCAAGCATTTCTTTTCATTAGTCCCTTTGATATTCTGGACCTTTTGTTTTTCCAAATGAATTTTGATATTATTTTATCCAGCTCTAGGAAATAATTATATGATAGTTTAATTGGTATGGTACTAAATAAGTAAATTAATTTAGGTTGAATTATCATTTTTATTATATTGAGATTAGTAAAATTGAAAGTAAGAAAACTACTGAACTAATAAATAATACTATGAACTGTTTTTTTTTAATGAAAAAACAAATAAAATAGATAAACCTTTGGTTAATTAATCTTAAAAAAAGAAAGAAGAAAACCAAATTACGAATGTCAAAAATGAAAACGGTGAATTGAGCACCAATGAAAAAGAATGAGAGCAACAATTAGGAGATATTTTACCCAGTTATATGTCAACAAATTTGATAATCTGAGTGAAATGGATGAATATTTACAGAAATATAAATGCCCAGTTAACAGAAGAGGAAATAAAATCCTTAAATAACCCCATTTCAGGAAAAGAAATTGAACAAGCCATCAATGAATTCCCTAAGGAAAAATCCCCAAGGCCAGATGAATTTGCAAGTGAATTCTACCAAACATTCAAAGAACAATCAATTCCAATACTATATGAACTATTTGGAAAAATAGATGGAGTTCTACCAAATTCTTTTTATGATACCAGTATGGTACTAATATCTAAACCAGGAAGAACCAAAACAGAGAAAGAAAATTATAGACCAATTACACTATGACCAGGTAAGATTTTTACCAAGAATGCAGGGCTGGTTCAACATTAGGAACACTATCAGTATAATTGACCATATTAATAATAAAATTAACAGAAATGATATGATTATCTCAGTAGATGCAGAAAAGGCTTTTGACAAAATACAGCAATCACTAGAGAGCATAGAAATAAATTGACTTTTCCTTAAAATGATTTGTAGCATCTAAAGCCATCAGCAAGCATTATATGTAATGGATATAGGCTAGAAACTGTCCCAACAACATCAGGGGTGAAACAAGAATGCCCCATCTTTTCTGATGGAGTTTTCTTCCCTGACCTGTATCCCAAACAGTACAGCATAGGCTCAGAACAAATTTTATCATGGGATCTGATTGACTCTGGCTTCTCTGACATAGTATCTAGGGACAAAGAAAGTCTAAGCTACGTGGAATCTAGACATCTTAGTGGGTACCAAAGACCTGAAGCCATATCCTGATGACCTGTTGATCAGTTGTGTTTCTATGAGAGGGAGGCTGCATCTACCAAAGTAGTCAGAACTTGGTATGAGATGACCTTGTGTTTTATGTTATGATTGATTTGGGGAAGAGGCACTATAAATCTAAAGGGTGAGATTATCCACAGACATCTTCCAGTGTCACCATGTTACTAGAGTCCTTTTGGCTGTGTGTGAGGAATCCTCTCACTGGAACAGGGCTCAGGCTTATGTGGATACAGAGCAATTGACCCAATTGGTGCTAGGGAAAACTGATAGCAAGGGTGTTGAGAGTGTCTGATCCAGCATTCTCTGGTTATTATTGACTAGTGACTTGCTGAAGTAATATCAGCATAAAACTGAAAGTAAGCTGGTCAAGCATATTTAGCAACTAGAGACAGAGCTCTTGGCTTAAAAACTGAGCAGTGAAGACTGAATGGCAAACAGTGAAGCTGGTGATTTCATAGGAGAAGTGAATTCTCCTGAAGTATTGAAGATTAGCAGTCTAAAGTCACAAATCCATGGATCAGGGATAGAAATAATGTCTTCATTCCAGAGGTTCTCTACAATCCACTGAAATCAGAGTCACAAGATGGCAGACAGTTGACAATGAAAAAAATAGCCATGGGTTTACCCTATTATCCCAACATGTGATTTCCTCCACTGGGGAGCAGAGAAGGTAGGAAAAACTTTTACTAAAAATGAACTTTCTGGATTAAAAGAGAAGATCTGTCAGCAGCCTGATAGGTCACTGGAGCATGATTCCTGGCAGTATGGTTTAATGGAATTAATATAGAGATTCTCCTTGCATCAGAATTTCATAGAGTAGCTGAGGACTTACTTTTAAAGTCAATCAAATCAATTACATACCCTAGTTAAGGACTACTTTCTTTGCCCTTTATTATGTTCCTGAGATGGGGATTTATCCTTATCTGACTCCATATAGATGAATTTCCATTACATATAGGTCCCTGAAGGAGATCTACAAAAAAAGGAATAAAGTTCCTGAAGGGAATAGGTTTAATAGATTGGATTTATGTGATTCCTCCATAACTGTGATCAACCTGCCTAAGATCTTATCTTCTAGGTGAGGCATAATTAGAATGGAGGCAAGAGTCTTCTTTTCCAAAAAACCACACAGAGCTGGACAGATCAACTGCTGAAACTTGAATAGGAGATTGAAAAAGCAGTGACTATCAGGGCAAGTACAACAGTATGTGCAAATCAGTATGAGGGTAGTGGAAGGAAGTACTACATAGGCTGCCCTTCCAGGTAGATGAGCATGTTGACAACCTCTCCAAGCAAGGAGCTGAAAACATGAGGTTCATGCAACTGATCAACCTATGCGGGGTGGCAGTGAAACTCTACTGAGAAACCTGGGTTGGGGCAACAAGGAACATTCATTCAGCCTCTCTCAATTTAAGGCATCCCTTAAGATTCTCATGCCACTTGGCAGTCCTGAGCCATTCAAGTGTCTCTATTCACATTTTAGGAGCTTTGGGGATGAGTCTATTTGGGGCCAAGGCTATGGGACAAAAAAGAGAGAGGGATGCCAAGTATTCAAGGGACCACTTGACAATGAAAAAAGGTTACTATATGGGACTCCAAACAAATTCATAGAGACACTCGTTTTCATAAGGAGCTTTAGGGGGCAGACTGCTGAGAGAGTAGGGCATCTCTGTTCAGGTAGAAGTCAATGAAGAACTTCTCATGCGGGTTATAATTGTGATGTATAATCTCAGGAAATATATTGGAGTGGATATTATGAATATTATGGAAATTGCAGTAGCTTGATGGTGTAGTTAATGGAAGTATAAGGAAATGAGATAATACTGTAAAGCATTTAGTTCCAGTGTCTGGCACATAGTGGATACCTTATAAATGCTTATTCCCTTCTTTTTCCTTTAGGACATCTTGGAATTTAATACCATAAGCAACACAGATCCCTTGAGGATAGGGATTGAGGAGGTGAAAGATATTTTCTCACTACTGATAGAGATGGAGGATGGAATTTTGCTATGTCAACATCCCCTTATGTGGTGTAGCCAGTAAAATATGTAGATGGAGCCTGGAAGCTTGCAAAGGAAAAAAAGAAACAACGAAGTTGTCATACCAATTGCTGCAGTTGTTCCTAACACAAGGTGAATGATATGAGGTTATTGACTTTGTCAATGTCTTTATTTTTGTGGTTGAGACTAGTCAGGAATGATTTGCTTTCACCTTGAAACAGTTGTTGTTTTTGAAGAGGGCTTGAGGACAAGGTAATAACTTGACTTGCTTGTGAATTGGATTTAAGAGAGGCAGAGTTGTACAAAGTCATCAGCCTCACTCTTTCTTCCAAAGTCATTGAAGTCTAGTCGCAAGATAAAAGTCAAGATGACTGGTGATGACCGAAGATGCATTGGACAACCTTGGTGTCTTTAATTCTGACCAAACTGTAAGTTCTTCACAGCACCTGCTTCAGCTACCTGAATGTTGGAACAAATTGTTCTCATCCACCCACTTCACTGGAGGAAGTCTTCACATGCTTCATATGTCTAAGGGTAGATATTCCCTTAACTCATCAACAGATTTGAAGCCTGTTGGTTACCCTCAACTTGGGTTAGCCCATCTGCTAAGATGGTTTTACTGGAGTGTGTTTGCTGCATATGCTTCTTGGAGTCACAAATGAGAGAGTTGGGTGGCTGATGGATACCAAAGGTGGGCCAGAACTTCGACCTCTGGTGCCATGCCCTACCCATCAAGCTCTGATGTGAGCAGGGATTGGGGGGAAGTGTTGCTGAAATCCAATGAACCCGAGCCCAGGATCAGGGCCTTTATATCCCAGGAAGACCACAGTCACATCTCCCTTACTCAGCAGGTCTTCACACTAGAGGTGCTAGTCCTCCTTGGACACCCTATACTTCACTGTCCTTCCTCAGGGTTACCTGACTTCACCCTTATACTTCCACATTCTGGTGGGCAGACACCTGAAAGAGGCTTTCCTTCCTGAGAGTATTGAGATATGCCACTACACTGGTGATATAATGTTGTCAAGGGTAGATGAGCTCATAGTAGCTGAGACTCTGGATTAAATAGTGACATATATGAGGGATAAAGTGTGAGAAATCAACCCCAAGAAAATCCAGTGTCCCACCTGATCAGTTCTTACTGATCAGTTCTTGGGAATACAATAGATACTTATGGACACAGGTTAAAATAAGCTACTGGCATTGGCTTCCTCACTGTGTTTGTCTTTCATTCTTGAAGAGGACCATGACTTCAAGGAATGATGACATGATTTGCAGTTGACTTGGATTTGAATGAGGGAGGGCTGTGCAATGTCACCAGCCTCACTTTCTCTTCCAGAGCTGTCTGGATTTAATGACCTTATATTCATCAAGATGACTGGAGATACCCCAAGATGCAATGGGAGACCATGGCCTTTTTAGACCTTTTTAGGTCCTCACTTAGGGTGAGGCAATGCCCAAAGTCTGACACTTATTGGATATTTCATTTTCTGGAGAACTCATATTTCATATTTTGGTATCCTGATGGCTCCCATATACCAATTTACTTGCCAATTTGCTTCCCTTGAATGGAGTCTAGAACAAACTACAATTCTGGAAGACCTAAAGCAGGCCATACTGGGCCCTTATAACTTTGTGTAACCCAGGTATTTAGAAGTCTCTCTCCACAAAGATCAGGCAAAGTAAAATCTTTGGCAGACATCTACAAACAGAGAGACCAAACAACAATTTGGTTTCTGAAACTCAAAAGTTCCCAAAACAGCTACTCATTATTTCACTTTTGAAAAGAAGTTACTCTTTTGCTAAAGAGTTCTAGCTACTACTAAGTCAATCACAGCAGATCATTCCTTCACCAAAAGTTGAATATGAGTTGTATGATAAGAGATGGGTTCTTTAACAAGATGGGTAGGACACAAATGGCATCTAGTGTCAAGTGGAAATGATACATTAAAACTTGAGCCATCCCAGGCCCCTTGTATATTAGTGCCCTTCACAAACAGGTTGTGACTGCATTAGCCCTGCTAGATCAGTGTGCCTGTAAGGACCTGACTCCTAAGGGATACCATTTGTTTTATTTCCTGATTGCTCTTCTGCCCTCCATGCAAGAAGTATATGAAATTCCACTTCAGTAGCGATGAATCTGGTAACTGATGATGGTCTGAAGGATGGAAGATTTATGTCCTTCCAGTTCACTGGATTGTGACTGATATGAGAAAATCTTTAGGGATGGGACTGATAATATTTTTATTTATACTAATTTTTGAACAGTGTTTATAAGTATGGTAGGGTTATCTGGAGCCTGAAAAGAATAAGACTGTACTAGCAAAGACAATCTTGTTTGAGATGAAGACTAATGTAGGAATTTTGCTGATATCTACCATCACAATTCATCACATATAATTGTTTGTGAAGTATATGAGTGTCAGAGACAACAGATACTTTCAGCTCAACTGAATAAGCA
Organism: Potorous gilbertii; assembly: GCA_028658325.1. Classification (NCBI taxonomy): domain Eukaryota; kingdom Metazoa; phylum Chordata; class Mammalia; order Diprotodontia; family Potoroidae; genus Potorous; species Potorous gilbertii. The sequence continues at coordinate 429,255,197 of CM053769.1, read as the reverse complement.
TGAAAGATTGGAAAATGCGTCCATAACCAGTTAGGACATGTAGGCAGTCATACCATGTTGGTGTAGGTTTGGGACAATATCATTCCTCCTAACAAAGGTTGATGCAGTTCTTTCTGCCCAACTCTTCATGCCAATCAAAATGCCCACTTCTGAAAGACCAATATGACATGATTCTTAATGGTTCTGGCCTCTGACAGGAAAATTGATTATAGTGGTCTTCTTTGTCACTTAATGGCAAAAGATCTGTTTCAAGTATAATTTTTAATAGAAAAAAAGCTTATTGTTGATTTCTGGTTTCTACTCCATTCTGCATCATCTTCTATTTTCAATAAACTCCAGTGACTTCCTATTGCCTCCAGAAGCAAATGCAAAAGGCATTTAAAGTCCTTCATAACTTAGCCCCCTCCTACCTTTCCAGTCTTGTTATACCTTACTCTCCAACATGTACCCTTCAATCCAGTGACACTGATTTCCTGGCCATTCTTCAAACAATACACTCCAACTCTCAGCTCTGGGCATTTTCTCTGGCTATCTCCCATGTCTAGAACATCATCTCTCTGGCTTCTTTTAGGACCCAACTAAAATTCCACCTTGTACAGGAAGCCTTACCTAACCCCTCTTTATTGCAGTGCTTTCTCTCTCTTAATTACTTCCTAACAATCCTGTATATAACTTATTTTGTCATGTTGTCCCCCTCTTTAGAGTGTGAACTGGGCAGGGGCTGTCTTTTGCCACTTTTTGCATCCTCAATATTTAGCTTAGTGCTAAATTTAGCCATAGTAAGTGCTTAACAAATGTGTATTGGTTGATTGATTGTAGATAAGTTCAACCTGCTCATATGCACAATACAATTTCCCTCCTCCTATTTTCTTATACTTTTCTTTCTCTTGCCTCCACTTTTAAGACTCTGAATAATCCCTCCTTTAATCCTCCTATTCTTCCACTTTTACTTAACTTCTTCCCTCCATTTTTGCTGTTGGGGGAAATGTATTTCTGTACCCAACTCTTTCTCTGAGTTTATATGTATGTGTATATGTATGTATGTATGTATTTATATGTATGTATCTGTATATTCTTCTTTCCTTTGACCAGTTCAGATAAGAGTGTTGTCTACTCTTTTCTAATGCCTTGTTTTTACAGATTTCTACTTGTGCATCTTGTTTATTTGACATAATTTTCCCATTTCTTTCTCTCTCCCTTTCCAATAATATTTTAATAATAGAATCACACTAAGATGGTGGAGTAGAAGCAGAGACCTGCTTGAGCTCTCCCTCCAAATCCCTCAAAAAATCTGTGAAAATGACTCTAAACAAACTATACAGCAGCAGAAGCTACAAAATGACAGACTGAAGCAAATTTCCAGCTCAAAACCATCTGGAAAGTGGACAAGAAAGGTTTATCACACCAGGCAGGTAGCAGAGCACAGTTCAGCATGTTCATTCCTGTGTGGATGGAGATGAAGCAGGTATTAAGGGACTGAATTGCCACCAACTGTGGCAGTTTCCAGACTTCTCAACCCACAAATGCCAAAGACAGCTTCTAAGGTCAGTAGGAAGGGTCTCTTGCCTGGCTGAGAGGGGAGCATTAGTACCACACCAGCTCCAGGCCAGCAACAACCACTGTTGAGGCTACAAGCTGCAGGTGCTTCTGGAGCCCTCCAAAGAAGTCAAAAGTCAAGTAATTAGTTGGAAAAATGAGCAAACGTGGAAGAAAAAACAGACTATAGATTCTTACTTTTTTGGTGAAAAGGTATTTTCTTACATCATTGGTGATGGGGAAGATCAAAACATACAACTAGAAGGAAACAACAAAGTCAAAGTTCCTGCATCTAAAGCCTCCAAGAAAAATATGAATTGGTCACAGGCTATGAAAGAGCTCAAAAAGGATTTTGAAAATCAAGTAAGACAAGTAGAGGAAGAATTGGGAAGAGAAATGAAACTGATGCAAGAAAATAAATCATGAAAAACAAGTCAACAGCTTGCTAAAGGAGACCTTAAAAATGCTGAAGAAAATGATACCTTTAAAATTGAACCAATCCAAATGTGAAAAGAGATCCAAAAGCTCACTGAAGAAAGTAATTCCTTCAAAATTAGAATGGAGCATATGAAAACAAATGAGTTTATGAGAAATTAAGAAATTATAAAACAAAACCAAAAGAATGAAAAAAGTAGTAAAGTGAAATATCTCATTGAAAAGCAACTGACCTGGAAAATGTATCCAGGAGAGATAATTTAACAATTATTGGACTACCTGAAAGCCAAGATCATAAAAAGGAGCCTAGACATTATCTTTCAAGAAATTATCAAAGATAGTCTAGATACTGATAGTCTAGAACCAGAGGGTAAAATAGAAGTTGAAAAAATCCACTAATCACCTCTTGAAAGAGATGCCAAAAGGAAAACTCCTAGCAATATTGTAGACAAATTCCAGAGTTACCAGGTCAAGGAGAAAATACTGCAAGCAGTCAGAAAAAATCAATTCAAGTACTATGAAAATACAATCAGGATAACACAAGATCTAGCAACTTTTACATTAAGGGATTGAAAGGTTTAGAATATGATATTCTGGAAGTCAAAGGAGCCAGAATCACTTACCTAGCAAAACTGAGTCTAATCCTTCTGGGGAGAAAGTGGGCATTCAATGAAATAGAGGACTTTCAAGCATCCTTGATGAAAAGATCAGAACTGAATAAAAAATTCGACTTTCAAATACAAGAAGGAAGAAAAGCATTAAAAAGTAAACAGGAAAGAAAAATCAGAAGAGACTTATTAAAGCCAAACTGTTTGCATTCCTACATGGAAAGATATTTGTAACTCATGAGACTTTTCTCAGTATTATGGTATTTAGAGGAGCTATAGATAGACAGATGAATAGATAGAGGGCACTGGGTGAGTTGAATATGAAGGGATGATATAAAAAAATAAAATTAAGGGGCAAAAAAGGAACATATTGGGAGAAGGAAAAAGTGAGTGATAGAATGGGGTAAATTATCTCAAGTGAAAGAGGAAAGAAAAAAGGTTTCACAATAGAGAGGAAGAGGGGGAGGTGAGAGGGAAGGAGTGAACCTTATTCTTGTTATTTGACTTAGGGAGGGAATAACATCCACATTCAATTGAGTATCTTTCCTAAAGAAAAGTAAGGAAGAAGGGGATGGGTGGGAGGGTAATAGAAGGGAGGGTAGATTGAGGGAGTAGAAGCAAACACTTTTGAAAAGAGACAGGGGCAAAGGAGAAAATAGGATAAATGGGGCTCAGGATAAGATGGAGGGAAATAGAGTTAGTCTTTTGCAACATGACTATTATAGAAATGTTTTGCATAACTACACATGTATAACCTATGTTGAACTGCTTGCCTTTTCAATGAGGGTGGGTGGGGAGAGAAGAAGGGAGAAAATTTGAAACTCAAAGTTTTAAAACAAATGCTAAATATTGTTTTTACATGCAACTGAGAAATAAGATATACAGGCAATGGGACATAGAAATCTATCTTGCCCTATAAGAAAGTAAGGGGGAAGAGGATAAGGGTGGGGGTGATTGAAGAGAGGGCAGACAAGGGACAGGGGCAATTAGAATGCATTCCATCTTGGGGTGGGGAGAAGGGAGTGATGGGGAAAAATTGTGGAATTCAAAATCTTGTGGAAATCATTGTTGAAAACTAAAAGTAAACATATGAATTAATTTTTAAAATAAAGATAATGAAACAAAAGAAGAATCTTCTGTTTTTGTATCATCATTTCCAAATATATCCTTCCACCATTCCAGAAGGGTCATTTTTCATTTTGATAAAATGAATCTCTCTAACACTAAGAGATTTGTAATTGATAAATACTAATAAATTCAAGGGTAAAACAAGGATCCTTCCTTTTCCCACTATTATTTAACATAGGTGAAACGTGTTAATATATAGTAGTACAGACTCTGGGGTCTGTACTACTATATTGACGATATAGCAACATCATGATAGCAACAATGCAAGAAAATGAATAAATTGTCATTATTTACAGAAAAAATAAATAGCTTCAGTAAAGCAGCAGGATGCAAAGCAAATCCATGCAAATAATAAGCATTTCAATATGCTGGTTACAAAACCAAGGAGAAGCAATAGAAAGTGAAATCCCGTGCAAAACATCTAACATGCATAAAATAATCTACCAAGAAATACCCAAGACATATAAATACAATTGCAAATCAGTATCTTTTTTTCCAGTGTATTTTTTTAATGTGGGAGCTATAGTGGTTGCATAACAGGTAACAATAAAAATAAATGCTATATGAAAAAACTACTTATTTTAATGTAACCATAGATAATGAAATAGCAATATGAAACCCAAATACGTTAAATGGTACAGAGATGAAAAACTAACTGAAATGCAGAAGGAGCTAGAGAATAATACAGTTTAAAATGACTTTAATATATCTATCTCAGTTACTGACAAGTCCAAAGGGAAAATAAATATGAAGCACATTATGTATCTAAATAAATTACTGGAAGTGAGGTGAAGGTAGGAAAATAAAATAAAATAAAAACAGCTGGAGTCAATACATAATGTAGGGTAATATTTTTTTCTTAATAGTATTTTATTTTCTCCAATTACATATAACATTGATTATTGTAAAATTTTGAGTTCCAAACTTTTCTTCCTCTCTTTCCTCCCCCCAAGACAGCAAGCAATCCAATATAGGTTATACCTCTATGACCACGGCAAACATATTTCCACATTAGTCATGTTGTGAAAGAAGAATCAGAACAAAAAGGGAAAAACCACAAGAAAAGAAAAAAATTAAATTAATGTGCTTCAATTTGCATTCAGACTCCATAGTTCCTTCTCTGAATATGGTTAGCCATGGAAAATGTGGAAAATCATCAGGAGGTTTTTAGAATTGTCTTACTGAGAAGAGCTAAGTCTATCATGGTTAATCACTGCACAGTGCTGCTGTTACTGTGTTTGATGTGCTCTTGATTCTACTTATTTCACTCAGCACCAGTTCGCGTAAGTCTTTCCAGGTTTGTTGGATTTTTTAAAAATCTACCTGCTCATCATTTTTTATAGAACAGTAGCATTCCATTACTTTCATATACCATGACTTGTTCACCTCAATTGATGGGCATCACTTCAATTTCCAATTCTTTGCACCCCACACAAAGAGTAGCCATAGATATTTTTGTATATGTGGGCACTTTTCCCTTTTTTATGACCTCACTGGTCATTTTCCCAGCTATTTACTTGACTTTTGAGCTCTTTGTTAAGGTAGTTCTTTGCTTCCATTGGGAGTGGGGGTGTACTGTCAACCTCTTGATCCTCCCACAATCTGTGGGCCTAGAGTTCCATAAAGAGTTGCTGCCTCTTTCTCTGGTCCTGTTCCAGCTGCTGCTGCTGCTGCTTCCATGGGCTCCTCCTCCACAGGCTCCTCCACCCCCACTGCTGCCCTGGGGCTAGGGTCCAACTCCTCTACTCTCTCACTCAGGTGCCACGGGTTTTTTCCACCAACCTTCCAATTTTTCCTTGGCATTTTGGGGTTGTGAAGTCTGTAAACCACCACAGGTGCCCAAGATTCAGTCCCCTCAAGGCCTGCTCAGGTCTGGACTGCACTCTGCTCACAGCGCCACATGATCGACACTTCCTGGTGATCTTCCAGGTTGTCTTGGGCTGGAGATTGACTTCACTCCATCATTTTGTGGATTCTGATGCTCCAGAATTTGTTCAGAGTAATTTTTGACAGGTATTTGTCTAGGTTTGGGGGGAAAGGGCTAGCAAGTCCTTGCTGTTACTCCTCTGTCTTGGTTCTGTCCCCTTTTATGATATCATTAGGATACAGAAATAGTAGTGTTATTACTGAATCAAAGGGTATGCATGATTTGACTGCCCTTTGGGCAGAGTTCCAAATTGCTCTCCAGAAAGGTTGTATCAGTTCACAACTCCACCAGTAATGCATTAGTGTTCAAATTTTCCCACATATTCTCCAACATTTAAAATTTTCATCTTCTGTCATATTAGCCAATATGATAAGTATGATGTAGTACCTCAAAGTTATTTTAATTTGCTAATCAACAGTGATTCAGAACATTTTTTCCTATGATTATAGATAGCTTTAATTTCTTCCTCTGAAAACTGGCTGTTCTTATCACTTGGGGAATGACTTGTATTTTTATAAAGTCAACTTGATTCTCTATATATTTTAGAAATGAGGCTTTTATCAGAAACACTGACTGTAAAAATTGTTTCCTACCTGTCTGCTTTCCTTCTAATCTTGGTTTAATTTAATGCCATCAAAATGATCTATTTTGTATTTCATAATGTTCTTTTTCTCTTGTTTGGTCATAAATTCTTCCCTTCTCCCTAGATCTGACAGGTAAACTATTCCTTGCTTTCCTAATTTGCTTATGGTATCACCCTTTATGTTTAAATCATGTACCCATTTCTATCTTATCTTGACATACACTGTAAAATGTTTGGTCTATACCTAGTTTTTATCCTATTGTTCTTCAGTTTTTCCAACAGTTTTTGTCTAATAGTGAGTTCTTATCCCAGAAGCTAGAGTCTTTGGGTTTATCAAACAATAGTTTACTTTGGTCATTGACTACTGTGTCTCATGAATCTAACCTATTCCACTGGTCTACCACTCTATTTCTTAGTCAGTAGCCCAAAATTTTTATGAATGCCACTTTATAATATAGTTTTAGATCTAGTATAGGTAGACCACCTTTCTTTCCATTGTTTCCCATTAATTCTCTTTATGTTCTTGTCCTTTTGTTCTTCCAGATGAATTTCATTATTATTTTTCCAACTCCATAGAATAAATTTTCAGTAGTTTGGTATGAATAAATAAATTATTTTAGACAGAATTGTCATTTTTATTATATTAGCTCTGCCTACCCATGAGCAACTGATATTTTCCCAATTGTTTAGATGTGACTTTATACATGTGGAAAGTATTTTGTAATCATGTCCATATAATTCTTAGGTTACCTTGGTAGGTAAACTCCCCAATGTTTCATATTGTCTACAGTTATTTTAAATGGAATTTCTCTTTCTATCTCTTCTTACTGGGCTTTGTTGGTAATATCTAGAAATGCCAATGATTAAAGTGGGTTTATTTATATCCTGCAGATTTGCTGAAGTTGTTAATTATTTCAAGTTGTTTTTTAGTTGATTCTCTAGAATTCTAAGTCTACCATCATATCATCTGCAAGGAGTGATAGTTTTGTTTCTTCATTGCCTTATTCTAATTCCTTCAATTTCTTGTTCTCTTATTGCTAAAGTTGACATTTATAATACAAATATTGAATAAGAAAAACCCAATAATCAGCATCCTTGTTTCACCCCTGATTTTATTGAGGGCTTCTAACTTATCTCCATTACATATAATACTTCCTGCTGGTTTTAGATAGTTACTGCTTATAATTTTAAGAAAAGCTCTTTTCTTACTAGACTATCTATTGTTTTTAATAGGAATAGGTGCTCTATTTTGTCAAAAACTTTTTCTGCATCTATTGAGATAATCATATGATTTCTGTTAATTTTGTTATTAATATGGTCAATTATGGTGACAGTGTTCCTATTGTTAAACCAGCCCTGCATTTCTTGTGTAAATTCCACCCGATCATAGTGTATTATCCTTGTGATAAATTGTTGTAATTTCTTTCTAATGTGGCCTATAATTTTCTTTCTCTGTTTCATCTCTTTCTGGTTTAGGTATCAGCACCATATATATGTCATAAGAGGAATTTGGTAGAACTCCCTCACTCATTTTTCCAACTAGTTTATATTGTGTTGGAATTAATTGTTCTTTAAATGTTTGATGGAATTCACTTGTAAATCCATCTTGCCCTGGAGATTTTTTCTTAGGGAGTTTATTGATGACTTGTTCAATTTCTTCTTTTAAAATGGGTTGAAGTATTTTATTTCCTCTTCTCTTAATCTGGGCAGTTTATATTTTTATAAATATTCAACTGTTTAACTTAGATTGTCAGATTTATTGGCATACAGTTGGACAAAAGAACCTCCTAATTATTGATATGATTTCCTGTTTGTTGGCAGTCAATTTACCCTTTTCATTTTTGGTATTAGTAATTTGACTTTGTTCTTTCTTTTTTTAAAAATCAAATTAACCAGAAGTTTCTCTATTTTACTGTTTTTCCCATAAAAACAGTTGGTAGTTTTGTTTATGAATTCAATAATTTTCTTATTTTCAATTTTATTAATCTCTCCTTTAAGTTTCAGAATGTCTAATTTGATGTTTAATTGAAGATTTAAAAATGATGCATCTAATATTTCTGTCTGTATTCGAGTGTGAGGTTTTTATGCCCCAATACATGGTCAATTTTTGTGTAGGTGCCATGTACCCCTGAGAAAAAGGTCCATTTCTTTCTATTTCCATTCAATTTTCTCCAGAGTTCTACCATATCTAACTTTTCTAAAATTCTATTCATCTCCTTAACCTATGTTTTGTTTATTTTGTGGTTAGATTTATCTATTTCTGAGACGGGGAGATTGAGGTCCCCTAATAGTATAATTTGGCTGTCTATTTCTTCCTATTATTCACTTAACATCTCCTCTAAGAATTTGTATACTATACCCATTGGTGCATATATGTTTAATATTGATATTACTTCGTTGTCTATGGCACCTTTCAGCAGGATGTAGTTTCCTTCCTTATCTTTTCAGCTAGATCTATTTTTGCTTTTGGTTTGTCTTAGATCAGGATTGCTACTGCTGCTTTTTAAAAAATTTCAGGGGGCGGAGCCAAGATGGCGGAGTAGAAAGACTCACCTATGCTAGGTCCGAACCCATAGCCCATAGATTTCCTGTAAAAAGAACTCCTGACAAATTCTGGAACAGTGGAAACCATGCAGCAACACAGTGAAGGAGATTTCCGTTGCAGAGAGCCCTGAAAAACCGACCGCAAAGGTACCCTGGACGGGAGCTGAGCCCTGCCCGGCCAAGCGCTTCCCTCTCCCGCCCCGGCCACGCAGCACTGAGAGGAGCCAGCAGAGCCCAGCAGGCGTCATGGACCTGAATCTCTGGCGGCCGAGAAGCTCCCTCCACCCACAGACGCACAGGTCAGTGAGAGAGACGGGCTGAGAGGGGAGCGGGGGATCTCTGGGACTCGGACCCCCTGGGAAGCGGCCGCTGCGGCAGAGGCTGAAGCATCTCAGCCAGAGACTCCCAGAGCAGGGTGGAGCTCCACCCCAGCTCCACTACAAAGGATCTCTGTATAAACCCCCTGAGGGAACTGAGCCTGAGAGGCGGCCCTACCCCCACCTGAGAACCAGCAGATAAGCC
>CM053769.1:429220370-429245414 GCA_028658325.1 Potorous gilbertii | reverse complement strand
TTTGCCAATTGAGTTAGCCTATTTTTCAAGGTGTTATTTTCTTCAGCATTTTTTTGGGTCTCCATTATTAAGGTATTGACCCGTTTTTCATGCTTTTGTTGTACCTCTCTCATTTCTTTTCCCAGTTTTTCATCCACCTGTCTAGCTTGATTTTCAAAATCCTTTTTGAGCTCTTCCATGGTCTGAGCCCATGGGGTACCTATTTCAGATATTTGGGATACAGAGGCCTTGACTCCTATGTCTTTACCTGATAGTAAGCAGATCTCTTCGTCGTCAGAGAGGAATGGCGGAATCATTTTTTCAAGAAAATAAACTTCTATGGTCTTAGTTTTTTTCCTTTTTCTGGGCATTTTCCCAGGCAGTTACTTGGCTTGTGAGATTCCTCTCCACCCCTGCTTAGATCTGCCCAGCTAGTGCTTGGGGTCTGAGATTCAAATGCTGCTCCCCAGCCTCAGGGCTTTTGGAGGCAGGCCTGGCTGCTATTCAATGGGAGCTTATCTGCTGGTGCTCAGGTGGGGGCAGGGTCGCCTCCCAAGCTCAGTTCTCTCAGGGGGTTTATGCAGAGACCTTTTGTAATGGAGCTGCTGTTGAGCTCCAGCCTGCTCTGGGAGCCTCTGGCCGCCTGCAGCCCCTGCAGCTGCCTCTGCCGCTGCTGCCGCCTCCCAAGGGGGCCTAAGTCCCAAAGACATTCCACTCCCCTCTCAGCCTGTCTCTCTCACTGACCTGTGAGTCTGTGGGTGGAGGGACCTTCATGGCCACTGGAGATTCCGTCCTTGAATCCTGCTTGGATCTGCTCACTCCTCTCAGTGCCGCGAGGCCAGGGCAGGGCAGGGGGAGGGCTCCGCTCCTGTCAGGTGTGCGATGGACCTTTGGAATCGGTTTTTCAGGGCTCTCTGGAACAGAAATCTCCTTCACTGTGTTGCTGTGCAGCTTCCACTGTTCCAGAATTTGTTGGGAGTTCTTTTTAGAGGAAATCCATGGACTCTGGGTTTGGAGCTAGCAAATGTGAGTCTTTCTACTCTGCCATCTTGGCTCCACCCCCACCAAAATTCTAAGGGTACATTTCAGTTTTGTTGTTTTTGCCACAAACTCTAGTTTTCATATTCATCCTGTGCAGTCACTTCTAATTCTACCAGTCACTTTGCATAAGTCATATATCTAGGGCCCAGTTGTATAGCAGCCTTTACTTCTTCAAAAACTTTACTTTGTTCAATTCCCCAATCAAATTCTTATTTTTTCTAGTAACTTTATATAAAGGTTTCATAATCTGTGCCAGATGTGAAATGTGGTGTGTCCAATATCCAAATAATCCTATAAATTTTTGTGTTTCTTTCTTTTTGGTAAGGATAGGAAAGTCCTGAATCTTTTGTCAGTCTTATAAGAAAATCCCTTACAGCTCCCTATTCCATTGCTTAACATTTTTTTTAGTTTGGGCTGGCCCTTGAATTTTTATAGGGTGAATTTTCCACACTTTACTTTTCATATGCTCAATTAAATGTGTCAAACTCTTCTCCACTTCTTTTACATTTGTTCCCTGCATCATAATATCATCTATATAGTAAGTAAGCTGTATATCAAGTAGCACTACTACATTCAAGTTTTCAACCACAATCCTATATCAGATAGTGGGGCTATGTAGATATCCTTGTGGCAAGCATATACAAGTATAATGTTGGCCTTGCCAAGTGAAAGCAAATTGCTTAAAATCTTTTGGGATGGTAAAGAAAGCATTAACTAAATTCAATAACAGTGTACAAAGTCCCATCATATTTCTAGGTCCTTTCTATTCAGATAAAAGTATCTGGAACAGTAGCATGCAAGGGAGGAGACACCTTATTCAATTTCCTATAATCCACTATCATCCTCCATGTCCCATCTGACTTTCGTACTGGCCAGGCAGGATTATTCCAAGGAGTAGTTGTAGGGACTGCCACTCCTGCCTCAATACATTCCTTTATAGTATTGATAAAAGTTGTCTGTCAGCCCTGGCCTGATTAACATGGCAGGTGGAGAATCCCATTCTGTGGTCAAAACACAAAAAATGTACAAAATGTACAAAAATATTTTCAAAAGAGGATTCCACTCAACAACAGCACATGGAACATGCGCACACTTATAAACAACACAAAATCAGTAGACCTGAAAGGTGAACTACTTTTGTTGAAAGATAATGCAGCAGGTATCGCATCCAAATAGCTGCTATGAGTGAAACAAGGCTGGCAAATGAAGGCCAGCTTACTGAAGTCTGAGCTGGATACACATTTGTATGGAGTGGTCACAGTGAAGGTGAGTGCCATGAAACTGGCGTAGATTTTGCAATCAAACCTAACCTAGTCAGCAGCTGGTCTGCCTGCCAAAAAAAGTGAATGACAGGCTCATGAAAATGCCGTTGTCACAGGAAACATCACACGACCATTATCAGTGCCTATGCTCCTTCCATGATGAACCCTGATGAGGTCAAAGAAAAATGTTATGAAGACCTAGAAATCCTTATCATCAATGTGCCAAAAGAGGACAAGCTTATAACTCTGTGTGACTTTAACGCTAGAATAGGCTCAGACTACCAGACTTGGCAAGGAGTCCCAGGGAGGAATGGAGTTGGAAACAACAACAGCCATGTTCATATACTGCTGAAGACTTGTGCATTGAATGACCTTCTCATCACCAGCACTGTTTTCTATTTACCTAAATGCAATAAAACTTCATGGATACACCCTTGCTGCAAACATTGGCATCTAACAGACTCTGTGATTCTAAGTAGAAGAGATAGACAAGATGTGAAAATGATGAAGACAATGTGTGGCACAGAGTGTTGGACTGATCATAGACTTTTCTTTTTCAAGCTAAAAGTGCCACCTCCAAGACAAAATGACTACCATAAGAATTAATGTCAACAAATTAAAGTTTTTCCCTGAGAGTGAACAGTTTGTTGCAAACATGGAGGGAAAGTTGAGCCAACACACAGAACACTTGCAAACACCAAGACTCATTTGATGAAAATGATGGGGAGATTCAGAAGCTGCTACATGAAAAATGAGAACTCCACAGGATTTACGAGCAGGATAGTTCATCCATCTCTAAGAAGGCAGCATTTAACTCCATCAAAAGTAAAGTACAAACAAAGCTTAGAGAGATGCAGAACTCCTGGCTAAGTAAGATGGCAGATGAAATTCAGTTTTATGCTGATAGTAACAATCCAAAGAGACCCTATGATTCCCTGAAAGCTATTTATGATCCAAAAACCATGGTGCATCACAACTACTCAGTGCTGATGGAGTCACATTGATTAGTGATAAGGGCATGATCCTAGAAAGATGGGTTGAACACATCCATAGTGTTCTCAACAGACCGTCTTCAATCAATGCTGAGGCCACTGACCATTTACCTCAGGTTGAAGTAAATCCCTCCTTAGCTGAACTTCCATTTGAAGAAGAGGTTTTCAAATATCATTAGGCTCCTTTCATGTGGCAAAGAAACTGGTACTGATTCTATTCCAGCTGGGATTTACAAGGAAGTAGGACCATTGTTCATACAAGAGCTGACTGAAATTTTCCAGGTTACATGGCAAGAGGATGTTATCCCCCCAGAGTTCAAGGATGCCTTCATCGTCCATCTCTACGAAGGTAAAAGAAATAGATTGTCCTGAGATAATCGGGGTGGGGGGAAGGAGGCTCTCTCTTAGTCATTGCTGACCAGATTCTTGCTAGATTCCTTCTTAATAGTCTGATACTTCACTTGGAAGATGGTCATCTACCTGAGAGCCAGTGTGGCTTCAGAAAAGGCTGAGGAACAGTTGATATGGTGTTTACTGCCTGACCAATGGAGCAGGAGAAATTCTAGGAGGTCTGTACACAATGTTTGTAGATCTGATCAAGGCCTTTGACATTGTTATTAGTGAGGGTTTATGGAAAATTATGTGAGAATTTGGTTGCCCAGAGAAGTTCATTAGTGTCTTACATCAATTTCATGATGGCACATTTGCCCATGTTCTGGATAGTGGACAATGCTCTCATGTCTGCCCAGTCACCAATGGAGTGAAACAGCTGTGTGCTTGCTCCCATGCTTTTTAGAATGATGCTTTCAACCATGTTGTCAAATGTTTTCAATGAGAATGAACGCAGCATCATAGTCAACTACCATACCAATGGTAAATTCTTCAATTTGAAAAGGCCAAGACCAAAGTGGAGAGAATGTTGGTGCATTATTTTCTATTTGTAGACGATTGTGCACTCAGTGCAGCCTCTGAAGCTGAGATGCAACAAAGTACAGAACAATTCTCTACTGTCTGTGCTAATTTTGGTCTAATAATTAATATAAAGAAAACAAAGGTGCTCCATCAACGACCACTATGTCATCTACATATGGAACCATGAGTTACAACAAATGGAGAAATTTTGAATGCTGTCCACTATAGCTTGACAGGGTACTTTCCAGGGATGTACATATTGACAACGAGGTTGATGCATGTATTGCCAGAGCTAGCTCAGTGTTTGGGAGGCTCTGAGAAGAGAAGATATATTTGACTACTCAATTGAAGGTCTACAGAGCTGTTGTATTGACCTCATTGTTGTATGCCTGTGAAACATGGACAACCTACCAGCTCCATGCCAGGAAACTGAATCGCTTCCATTTCAACTCTTAGGAAGATTTTGAAGATCACCTGGCAGGATAAGGTACTAGACACTGAGGTCCTTGCTGAAACTAAATTGCCATGCATTCAAACTATGCTTCAGAGAATGCAACTCTGAAGAGCTGGCCACATTGTTCGAATGCAAAATGTACGCTTGACAAAAAGACTATTTTATGGAGAACTCATATGGGACAGGTGATCACATATTGGTCAGAAGAAGTGATACAAGGACACTCTCAAGGTCTCTCTCAAGAACTTTGAATTTGATTATGCAACAGGGGAGATACTGGCACAGGATCAGTCAGCATGGCATCCCCACATCAGAAAGGATGCTCTGCTCTATGAACAAAGCAGAATTGAGACAGCACAAAGGAAGCGTAGGGTGCAGAAATTTGGAGTATCCACCCCAAATATTCACATGAACTATCTGTGGCCAATTGGTGGTAGAGCATTCCGAGCTCATATTGGTCAGATTGGCCACAGTTGGACATACTGAAACTTGACTTTATCATGGTGATGTCATTTTGGTCCTCCTCCAGAACGAAGAACCACAACCAATTTCATTTTACCCACCTGGCACACAATATTGCTTTAAAGTAATTACTTCAGAAGATTCAGGTAAAGTGATTGGGTTCACTTTTATTTTACTCAGTAAAACTGTATTAATTCCTACCTTCCTTATTGCATATAGGTGTCTCCCTCAGGCAAATTTAAAATCATACCTCTCAATAAATGCATTTGTGAATGGGCACAATTGCCACAGTATATTCTTTCTTAGGTAATTGTCCTATTTTCTCCACTAGTTTGATTTGTCTGGCTGATATTTCAGCCCTTCCCTCCCAATCCTGTGATGGTGACAGGAGTTCCATGTTTAAATTTAGTATGGTGTCTTTTATAGAAATATCATAATTATTTAAGGGAGGCCTCTACCCCAGGATCCATTAACGCCTAAGTTACAGTATTTGATCTGTTTTTCCAATATATGATCAAATTGATATGGGGTCTGTAATCCTGTCTGTGTATTTCTTTAATCAGAGTTGGAGCTCTGTCAAATTCCTATTCTCCCTAAAAGTGTGACAAACTTGGACACAAGGGTACAGGAGGATCTGTAGGGGCAGTTCTTACTTATCTATTGCAACTAGTATCAAGTCCCTTGTCTTAGTACATTTTGTATAGTTCATTAGTTGGAATACCATCTATTCTTTCAAAATCTACCCCTGTTCTTAATAGAGCAGTGAACAATTCTTTTCCTTTCAATCTATTCTGACTTTGAATCTGCTATTTGCTCTTCTCTCTAGAAAGAAATTTATCTTTTCCCTAGTCCCCCAAGTTACATGACTGTGAAATCTTGTCCAACACCTCCTAAAGAGGGTGCCCTATCTCCCCAGTTAGTAGATTCAGAATCAGGTACTTGTGAGCCGGAGGAGCCGTCTTCTCTATGATATTCCTATGGGAAACCATTAAGGGCTATTGTCGTGCACATCTGGGTTTCTGATCATTATCGCAGACTTCGTTGCCTCTTTCTTTAACTGTCTCATATGCATCCTAGGTGAATACCAGAGTCTCTCTCCACTAGGCCACATAGTCAGTAGCATATGGCTTATTACATCCATTTGCTGCTAAAGCTAATGTGTTGGTTGCATTGTTGCCTTGTTGCATATGGCAATCTCTAAAAACTTGCTGTTCAAAAGGATTCTGACTTACACCTATGAATTTCAAGTAATCCATGCCAACTATTAATACTCCTCCAGTCCCTTCATCACTGATTCTCATCGTCCAAGATGTTGACGATTCTCCCATCCTTTAGGTGAACCCACTCAAACATTTGTGACCTTCTGCTGAGTAAAATTCCCAATTATCTCCTTAAATACTGTGCTGCCTTCCTGTTTTCGCCTTAGTTTTGGGAATGCTTCTGCCTGAGAAATCTTCCTCTCTAGCATTGTTTCATTTTTTCCTCTGACTTTGTTACATTTTCCTCCCATGCACTTTCCTGGAAGTTGTTAACATGGCAACTAGGCTGGGTCTGTACAAAGATTGCATGTATATTTCGTTTGTCAGCCTTTTGTTTCTTCTCCTGAACTAAATAAACAGCCTTTTATTCTACCTGTGACCCTCCAGCTTGCTAGAGCACAAATGCTGATAATCTTCATGCAAACTAGCTAACTCCTCTTTCATCTGGATGTCTTTTCCTTCAGCAGCTTATCTTTGGTTTTACACATAATACAGACTCTCCTACATACTCCTGCTAGTTCCTTCCCTGGTTTTATTGGTATTCCTTGCAAACATCTTTCCAAATCTCTTCATTCTCCCTTCCATAATCTTGTTTCCCAGTTTTCACAGGGTTTGGTGTTTTTAGCCCATTCCCTAGCTAGGGAAGAATAGGGTAAATCCTCCCATCATGAGATATCTATTTCTTCCTCTAAAGTCCTTCTGCCTCCAAATAGAGATTTTATACCCTGTGTTCCTCTTAGTGATGCCAAATGTATTGCCAAAGCAATACGCACAGCACCAAAGGCAACTATTAATATAGCATAGTTCTGAATCTCAACATATAGCAGATTCTCCATAAAGAAGACAGAAGAAAACAGTTATTCAAATACCAGAAGGCTGAATCCCAATTCCAGAACACTACCTATTCAGCAAGCTCCTCCCACCACAAATGACTTAGCTTCCATGTGATTTAAGCAGTTCACATAGGCCTATTAATGTGTGGGAAAGATCTTCAAATTAAGCAAAAATACATGAACCACACAGCCCCCTTCATCTACTTGTTAACCAGTTTAAAGTGAGACCCCATAACCAGAAAAGAGCTTGGGCTAGATCCTCCCCACAGAACTACTATCCTGTTTTTCTCATCAAACTTAGGAGTGACTTGGTCTCCAAGGAAAGGTCAAATTGGGGGAGGGAGTGAGTGGAAACCTGATTAACATGGATTTTGTTTTTCTAGCTGCAATTACTAGAGGCAGCTAGGGTCTCATAAAGCAACTAGCATTCCTTGAAAGTAAGAGAAACAAAATTTGGAACTCAAAAGCTTGTGAAACTGAAGATTGTAAAATAAAATTTTATTAATATTTTTAAAAAGTAAGAGAGGGCATAATTAGCTACATCTGAGGGCTAGCCCACTTTCCCTAGCTGTAAAACAATCTTATCACCTGAAAATTGGTCCTCCCCAACCTCCCCTTCCCATAATAAAGTAATGGGGAAGAGCGAAATAACCTACTTCCTCATTAAAATATCTACCAATTGATGTTTCCTTGTCTTTGCCTATGGAGTCCAAATTATGCACTGTCAGGACAATCATAAGGAAGACATACCCAGATTTAAAAGACCCTGTAGGCCCTCACTCTAGGTCTTTGGTCATTGAGAGATACCATAGACTCATTTTCTTGGTTACTATTAGTCTCATCAATAAATTGATCATGCTGAGGTCCCTAACTACTGCTGAGGTGACAGAATGACCAATTTACTAACAGTTTCGTTTCATGTTGCTTTTAATAAATGATGTCTCGCCCTGGAGAATATTGTATTTTAGTACATTTTTATTTGCTACAATCCATGCTTGTTTGGCTTTTCTTAAATTCAGAAACATTCCCTTTCATTGATTTGTGGATGTTCATTCCAGTTATTGCATGTATTGTTTTCTTCACTCTGTTTGCTTCACTTTACAACAGGTCATGTAAGTCTTTCCAGACTTCTAAGTATTCATCATATCTATCATTTTATATAATATGATAATATTTCATTAAATTAATATCACAGTTTGTTTTCACATTCCCAAGTCTATAGAGGTTTACTTTATTTGTAAATATTTTCTATTACAAAAAAAATGCTGTTATGAATATGGTATAGGGAGAATGTTATCTTGTCAATGACCTCCTTCAGGTAGATGGCCAGTAGTGGAATCGCTAATTCAAACAGTATTTCAGTCGTTTTATTATTTGCATGATTCTTAATTTTTTTCCAAAATGGTTATATTGATTCACAGAACCACCACCAATTCATTACTATACTAATCTTTTCACAGCCCTTCCAATAATGACTATTCTTATCTTTTGTCATCTTTGCAAACTTGTCGAGTGTGAGGTAAAACTTGTGGATTGTTTTGATATGCATTTCTTTTATTGGTGACTTGGAGCATTCTTTTATATGATTAACAATAGTTTGCAGTTCTTCTGATAACCCTTTGTTCTTAATCATTGAACACCAAAGCATAGCTTTTGATTTACATACATGCGTGTCTGTAAGCTGTCTGTGTATTTTCGATATCAAACTCTTATCTGAGAAATTTTATACAGATATTCTTTCTCATTTGAGGGCTTATTTTCTTAAACCAGATACATTAATATTATTTATGAAGAAGCTTTTCAGTTTCATGTAATCAAATTTATCTATTTCGTCTTTTGTATTTTTAATTATCCTTTGATTGATTAAGAATACATTTCCAATTCATAGCTGTGAAAAGTATGTGATATGGAAGTAGAGTGAAAATACTGAAATAGTAGGAAGAAGTATCAATAGCTGAGCTCCCCACACAACAACCCTGCAAAGAGCAAGAAAATGTGCTAGATAAAATACCTGTCAGGAAATCTAAGAAAATATTCTGGTGAGATATTTTCAAGCCTGAGTCAGCAAAGGATGATAGAGAAGTCTATACTACTTCATGGTGTCAATTTTAAATAGGTTTATTCTCCAGAACAAGAATTACATTTCTACTTGCTTACAGTACTGATAAAGGGCACTGCTGTTCACTTCTTCTACACACTTTCAATTATTCAGAATGCCTAGATTTACAGAGTAATTAAAATGTTACTTTTAAATGGCTACTAACTTGGCTACAAATTTGAGTCCTTCAATATTTGTAAAGCTGTATGGAATACTCTTTCTTCTAGGATGTTTAGTTGACTTCTTCAATAGTGGGTCCAGAAGAAGCACCTCTAGATGAGACTGCTTCCACCCCTGGGAACTTAGCAGGCATATCTCCTGGCATGTCCCCTGCACTCTGGTACAGCTTAACAATGATGAGGTTGCAGACCTTCTCCAATTCTTTCTGCTGATGTTTAAATTCCTCCATCTCAGCAGTCTGGTTCTTATTCAGCTGGCTGTCCATTTTATCATATTTTTCAAGAATCTTCTTTTGTTTTCATCACCAATTTTACCTTGTAGTTTCCATACTCTGTAGTAGCCTTTATGTTGAAAGCATAAGATACAAGAGAATTCTTGGAAGAAAGCTTGTCTCTATGCTTCTCATCAGTCTTGTAGTTCTCAACCTCCTGGACTGTACACTCAGTGTCTTCTTTGCTCAGATGACCTTTATCATTGATGATGGTGATCTTCTTCTTCTTTCTATGCTGTTATCCACGGTAGAGACATTGAGGATGTCATTTGCATCAATGTCAAATGTTACTTCTATCTGAGGAACACCCTAGGTTCTAGTAGATTCTTGTGAGCTCTAACTTACCAAGCAGGTTGTTATACATTGTCATTGCTCTCTCACCTTCATAAATCTAAATAAGCATGCCAGTCTGGTTGTCTGAATAAGGTGGTAAAGATTTGTATCTGCTTTGTGGGGATGGTGGTATTATATTTGATCAGAACATCCTGGAATCAGAGCCCCATTTTAACAAAGAGTTAAAAGTGATGTAATAGGCTGGGGAAATGGGCAAACAACAGAAAAAAAATTATGAACATGAAAAGTTACTATGGTGACAAGGAAGATCCAAACACATGCTCAGAAGAAGATAATTAAGTCAAAGCTCCTACATCCAAAACTTCCAAGAAAAATATGAATTGGTCTCAGCCCATGAAAGAGCTCAGAAAGGATTTTGAAATTTGAGTAAGAGAGGTAGAGGAAAAATTATGAAGAGAAATGAGAGATGTAAGAAAATCATGAAAAAAGAGTCAACAGTTTGGTAAAGTACACACACACACATGCACACACACACGCGCACACACACACACACACACACACACACAACACTGAAGAAAATAACAAGTTAGAAAACAGACTATACCAAATGGTAAAAGAGGTACAAAAAGCCAATGAGGAAAAGAATACCTTAAAAAGCAGAATTGGTCAAATGGAAAAAGATATACAAAAATTCATTACAGGGGAAAAAATCTTCTTAAAAAGTAGAATTGGTGAAATGGAAAAGGAGATACAAAGGCTCACTGAAGAAAATAATTCCTTAAAAATCAGAACTGAGCAAATGTAAGCTAATGACTCTATGAGAAATCAAAAAAGCAATAAAACAAAACCAAAAGAATAAAATGAAAGGCAATATGAAAGATCTCATGGGAAAAAACAACTAACCTGGAAAACAGATCCAGGAAAGATAATTTCAAAGTTGTTTCACTACCTGAAAGTCATGATAAAAAAAACCTAGCCATCATCTTTCAAGAAATTATCAAAGAAAACCTCCACGATATTCTAGAACCAGATGTTAAAATAAAAATTGAAAGAATCCACTGATAACCTTGTGAAAGTGATGCCCAAATGAAAACTAGAAATATTATAGCCAAATTCCAGAGCTCTCAGGTCAAGGAGTAAATATTGCAAGCAGCCAGAAAGAAACAATTCAAGTATCATGGAGCCACAGACAGGATAACACAAGATTTAGAAACTTCTACATTAAAAGATCAGAGAACTTGGAATATGACATTTTGGAGGGCAATCAAGACTGGATAATATCCAAGAATCACCTACCCAACAAAACTGAGTATAAGCCTTCAGGTAGGAAAAAAGTGGTTATTCAATGGGATAGAGGACTTTGAAGCATTCTTGATAAAAAAGACTAGAGCTGAATTGAAACTTTAACTTCAAAGACAAGACTCAAGAGAAGCATAAAAAAGGTAAACAGGAAAGGGAAATTATAAAGGACTTAATGAGGTTGAAATGTTTACAAAACTTTCTCATTATTAGAGCAGTTAGAAGTAGTATATATAGACAGATGGCACAAGTGTGAGTTGAATATGAAGGGATGACATTTTTTTAAAAAACAAAATTAAGGAGCGAGAGAAAAATGTACTGGGTGAAAGGGAAAGGGAGAGATACAATGGAGTAAACTATCTCACATGAAAAGAGGCAAGCAAAAGCTTGCACTCAATTGGGTATAGAAATCTATCTTACCCTATAGGTCTTTGAGAAAGAAATCTAGCCAGTAAACCCCAAATTAACTAGGTAGCTTTTGGCTATCAAAACTTACCTTCCTTTGAGCAGAGCACCCTCAGGTAAGGAGAAGAGAATGAGAAGATAAGAAGAAAGATGAGGAAGGGAGAGGACAAGATGAATTGTCCAACTGGAACTGGACAGGTGGGTCCCCATTCAGGCAGCTCAGACTCTTTACAAGTTGTGGTTGGTCCTTCATTCTTGAAGAGAACTATGACACCAGGGAGAAGATGACCTGACTTGAAACTGATTTTGATTTGAGAGAGGGAGAGCTGTGCAAAGTCACCAGCCTCATTTTCTCCTTCAGAGACATCTGGATCCAGTGACCAAATATCTGTCAGGCTGACTAGAGATGACTGAGGATGCAGTGGGAGATCTTGGCCCTTTTAAGCTAAGGTCTTTTCAAGTTCTCACTTTGAATGAGGCTATATTCATTCAGTGAATAGGCTTCTTTAAAAAGTGAGTCAAGGCCTTAAACTCAATTCACTCTGGATCTCATGGACTGGACAACAATAGTTCCCTGCCCAAGCACTACTAATGGTTATTTTTTTTTAACCCTCCTGACTCAGAGTGAAGGTAGATAGTAATTATTTCTCTTTTGACCAGCAACCCTGAAGGTCTTCCCCTCCCGGTTTGAATTTCTTTATTAAAGGTGCCATTCACTGACAAGGGAAGGGGGTGGAGTGATAGGAGGAAAGACAGATCGGGGGAGGAGGTAGTCAGAAGCAAAACATTTTTGAGGAGGAACAGGGTGAAAGGAGAGAGAGAATAGAATACATGCGGGAGGGGGAATAGGATGGAGGGAAATATAGTTAGCAATAATGCCTATGAAAAAAATTTTGAAGTATAATTTTCTGATAAAAGCATCATTTCTCAAATATATAGAGAACTGAGTCAAATTTATAAAAATAAGAGCCATTCTCCAATTGATAAATGATCAAAAGATATGAACAGTTTTCAGATGAAGTAATCAAAGCTATCTGTAGCCATGTAAAAAAATGTTCTCACTCATTATTGATTGGAGAAATGTAAATGAAAACAATCCTGAGGTGCTGCCTTATACATATTAGATTAGTTAATAGGATAGAAAAATAAAATGACAAATGTTGAAGGGCATGTGGGAAAAGTGGAATATTAATACATTGTTGGTAGAGTTTTGAATTGATTTGACCATTTTGTAGACCAATTTGCAACTATGCCCAAAAGGTTACAAAAGTGGGCATACCCTTTGACTTAGCATTACCACTACTAGATCTGTATACCAAAAGGGATAAAAAAGAAAGGGACTTACATTACAAAAATAGCTGCTCTTTCCTGGTGGTAAAGAATTGGTTGTTAAGGGCATTCTCATCAACTGGGGAATGGCTGAACAAATTGTGGTATATGATCATGATAGAGTACTATTGTGCTATAAGAAATGATGAGCAGGGTGCTTTCAGGAAAACCTGGAAAAGACTTACGTGAGCTGATGCAAAGTGAAATATACTGCGTACAAAATAGCAGCAATATTGTAAGATGTTCAACTGTGAGCAACTTGGCTATTCTCAACCGTGCAATGATCCAAGACAACTTCAAGGAATTTATGATGAAAAATGCTATCCATCCCCAGAGAAAGAACTGATGGTATCTGAATACAGATTGAAGCATATTTTTTACCTTTTCTTTATTTTTCTTGAGTTTTGGTGGGGTTTAGTTGGGTTTTTTGTTTGTTTTTTGGTCTATGTTTTCTTTCAGAACATAAAAATTATAGAAATGTTTTGCATGACTACACATGTATAGACCATATTAAATTGCTTGCTTTATCAATGAGAGGGGCTGAGGAGGAGGAAGAAGAGAATTTGGAACTTAGAATTTTAAAAATGAATGTTAAAATTATTTTTAGATATAACTGGGAAAGAAATTAAACTATAATATAAAATTTTCTTTACTGATATTATCTATTATTTCTGACTTGCTATTTAGTTCACCGATTTTTCATTTAGTTAAGTTTTTAAGGATTAAGTTGATTAAGTTTGAGTTGATTTTCCGTACTGTTTTTTCCCGTGGCCCTTTTATTTTATTTTTATTGCATTGTTATCAGGAAAGGATGTATATAATAGTTCTACTTTTTTGCATTTCCTTGTTAAATTCCTTAGCAAAGAAATAATTTATTGTGACCACATCAAATTTATACCAATTATTCAAAGATGTTCTGATATTTAGAAAAAAACTGACTTAATGATGTTTTAAAGAAACTCAAACCCACATTATTCTCTTAATAAATACATAGCACATAGTACGATACTCATTTATGCTTAAAAGCAAGAATGCTTATTCTCTTCGCTATTATTTTATGTAGACCTAGAAATAATAGCAATAGTGACAATTAGTCAGTAAATCAGTCATTTATTAAGTCATTAAGCAATCATTTATTAAATACTTACTGTGTGCAAGGTACTGTGCTAAGGACTAGGGATACAAAGAAATACAGACTGTGCTGTCAAGGAGCTCACAGTCTAATGGGGGAGAAGACCTGGAAACAACTATGAACAAACAAGATATATGCATTCACACATATGTGTACTTATATGTATATATGTGTGTATATGTGTATGTATGTATATATATTATCATTCACAACAATGCATATGATAAAATCAAAATAATCATCAGAGAGAAAGCGCTAGTATCGAGGAGTATCAGGAAAGTATTCCTGTAGATGATGAGATCTTAGATAAAATTTGAAGGAACCCAAGGAATCCAAGAGGCAGAGATGAGAAGAAGGAGCATTCCAGGCATGGGTAACAACCAGTGAAACTATCCAGTGTCTTGTTCTAGAAACAGTGAGAGTATTTGTGTCAATAGAACCACAATGGTGGTAAAGGTTTAAGAAGATTGGAAAGGTAGTGGTGGTGGAGTTATGAAGGGCTTTGGACACCAAACAGAGAATTTTATATTTCATCCCAAATGTGAAAGGGACAGTGACTGGAGGTTATTGAATCAGAAAGTGGCAGACATCAGAGCTGCATTTTATGTAAATCTCTTTGACACTTGAATGAAAGGTAAACTAAAGTATGGAGAGACTTGTGGTGGTGAACAGCTAACAAGCAGTTGCAATAGCTCAGAGTGGTGGGAGGGTCAGAGAAGAGAAGGAGGCATAAACAAGAAATGTTATAAAAGTAAAATTGACAGGCATTGGTGTAGTATAAAGAGGATTTTTGTTCTTAGAGTTAAGTTTTCCAGGATCCATGACCATAACAATCTCTCGTTACCCTTAAAAAGTATCACCTATGTAGATTGTAAGGACCCTATAAAGCAGGTAGACTCTGGTCAGTGAATGGGGAACCCTTAGGGCTGAAC
This sequence comes from Potorous gilbertii, assembly GCA_028658325.1. Classification (NCBI taxonomy): domain Eukaryota; kingdom Metazoa; phylum Chordata; class Mammalia; order Diprotodontia; family Potoroidae; genus Potorous; species Potorous gilbertii. Next base: position 429,230,280 of record CM053769.1, on the reverse strand, counting down.
AAGCTAGAATTCTGTGTGTGCCTCAACTGGCCCCCCCCATCATGGTTTAGGGAGAGAGGAGACCTCTGAAAGAGAGAGGAGACCTCTTACAGAGAGAGTGAAGGGGAAACCCTTAGGGTTGAATGCACAATCGAGAATACTGTGTGTGTCTTGACCAGCCCCCATGAAGCCTGGGGGACTGGGAAGCTGGCAGTTATACTTCAATATGTCAGCAGAGGGTAGATTTGAGAGTCATCAGCATAGAGATGATAATTGAATTATGGGGTATAAACAGCAGGCAAACCCTGGATTCAGACTGAAAAGACATACCAAGGAGACATACCAAGAGTAGTGTCATGAAAATCTAGGAAGAAGAGGAATCAGCATTGTCAAATACTATAGAAAGGTCAAGAATGAGGATTGAAAAAGAAAGGCTGCTAGATCTAGCAATGAAGAGATCATTAGTAACTTTGGGAAAAAAGTAGTTTTAGTTTAATAATAAAGTCTCAAGCCATACTATATAGAGTTAAGAAAAAGAAAAGTAGTTTAGATTAAAAAGGGAGGAGAAAAATGGGATGATGATAAATAACAGGGATGGATAGATCAAGTAGGCAGTTTTTGAGTTGTAGCCCCAAGATAACCAGGTTCATAAACCAAGAAAGCTACTGCTGAAAGGCAAGCTCTTTCAATACTGAGTTCACATATCCTGTTGTAAAGGAATTTTTGCTCATTTGGGGTTTTAAGCAAAAAGATTGGTGAACAGTCCCTTGTTTAAAAGAATAGGATTTGCCACTTCAGGGGAAAGTAATTGCATATTCTCTCTGCTACTTCTTTCTAATCTTTCTGGGATGGAAAGATTACATTGTTCCAACATGACTAATACTGATTAATTTTTTTCTAGAAGACTTTGGTTTAGGTGTATTAAGATGTATTGTTACCCAAAGTTTGGAGTAGCCAGCAGTCCTTACTCATGTCCCTTTGGTTGCCATTTCATATCCTGAAGGACACAAGTACATTTTTTTAAGACTGTATTGGAGGGGTGCCAGAAGTTGAGCAGTGTGGTTCTTCTAAAAGGTCACTCAGATAACCAGGGGGATGCCAAATCCCACTGCTTCTTCAGTCCAGTAAGAAAACAATGCTGTGGCCTGTGCTGCCTATGTATAGAATTGTGACTACAGCTCTGAAGGAAAGCATGAGAGAGAAGAGGTATTAGACTGCCTACCAAACTGAAGGTCTACAGAGCTGTTATACTGACCTCCTTGTTGTATGCCTGTAAAACTTAGAGTGTATACTAGTACCATACCAGGAAAATGAATCACTTTCATTTGAATCATTTTAAGAAGATTCTGAAGATCACCTGGCAAGATAAGGACACTGAGTTCCTTTCTTGAACTGACCTGTCAAGCATTCAATCTCTACTGCAAAGAGTGCAATTCCAATGGGCTGGTCATTTTGTTCAAATGCCAAAAGTATGTTGGCCTAAAATAGCCCCGAGGCAAAATGACTACCAGAAGAATTTATGTTAACAAATTAGAGTTCTTCTTTGAGCATAAATAGTTTGTTGCTAAATTGGAGGGAAAATTAAGCCAACACACAGTTGGCAACAGTGGAGCAGAAAAGGAGTAGGCAGCTTTCAGGGATTTAGTATAGAGCACTGCATTTGCTCATCTGAGTCAAAACACTCATAAACACCAAGACTGCTTTGATGAAAATGATGGAGAAATTCAGAAGCTGCTAAATGAAAAACAAGAATCCACAAGATTTACCAGCAGGATAGTTCATCCACCTCTAAGAAGGGAGCATTTAATTCCATCAAAAGTAAAGCACAAACAAAGCTTAGAGAGATGCAGGATTCCTGGCTCAGTAAGAAGGCAGATGAAATTCAGTTTTATGCTGATAGTAACAATACAAAGCACCCCTGAAAGCTATTTATGGACCAAAAACCTATGATGCATCACAACTACTTAGTGTTGATAGAACCACATGATCCTAGAAAGACAGGCTGAACATTTCCATAGTATTCTTAACAGACTGTCATCAATCAATGCTGAAGCCATTGACCATTTATCTCAGGTTGAAATCAATCCCTCCTTAGATGAAGTTCCAACTGAAGAAGAGGTTTTGAGTGCCATTAGGTTCCTTTCATGTGGCAAAGCACCTGATGCTGATTCTATTCCAGCTGGGATTTATAAGATAGGGGAACCATTGCTCATCTGAAAGTTGGCTGAAATTTTCCAGGTTATATGGCAAGAGGAAGTTATCCCCCAGGAGTTCAAGGATGCCTCCACTGTCCATCTCTATAAAGGTAAAGTAAATAGATTGTCCTGCAACGATCACAGGGGGGTTCTCTCTGCTAGAGTCCTCCTTAATAGTCTGATCCTTCATTTGGAAGATGGTCATCTACCTGGGAGCTAGTGAGGCTTCAGAAAGGGCCGAGGAACATTCACTATGGTGTTTGCTGCCTGACAACTCCAGAAGAAATGCCAGGAGCAGAACACAGATCTATGCTCAATGTTTATAGATCTCACCAAGGCCTTTGACACTGTTAGTTGTTAGGGCTTATAGAAAATTATGTCAAAATTTGGTTGCCTGGAGAATTTCATCAGTATTGTACATCAATTTCATGATGGCATGTTTGCCCAGGTTCTGGATAGTGGACAATGTTCTCATGTCTTCCCAGTCACTAATGGAGTGAAACAGGGTTTTGTGTTTGCTCCCTTGCTTTTTTGCATGATGGTTTCAGCCATGTTGTCAAATGCTTTCAATGAGGATGAACAAGGCATCAAGGTCAGTTACTACACTGAAGGTAAATTCTTCAATTTGAAAAAGCTACAAGCCAAGACCAAAGTGGAGGGAGTGTTGGTGCATGATTTTCTGTTTGCAGATGATTGTACACTCAATGCAGCCTCTGAAGCTGAGATGCAACAAAGTATGGATGAATTCTCTGCTGCCTGTGATAATTTTGGCCTGATAATTAATATCAAGAAAACACAGGTGCTCCATCAGCTACCACCACACCATCCATATGTGGAACCATCAGTTACAACAAATGGAGAAGTTTTGAATGCTGTGGATAAGTTCACTTACCTTGGTTATGTACTTTCCAGGGATATACACATTGACAACGAGGTTGACTCATGCGTTGCCAGAGCTAGCTTAGTGTTTGGGAAGCTCCGAAGAAAAGTTTAGTAGAGAAGAATTAGACTGACTACCAAACTGATGTTCTACAGAGTCATTGTGCTGACCTTATTATTGTATGTCTGCGAAATGTGAACAGTCTACCAGTACCATGCCAGAAAAATGAATCACTTCCATTTCAGCTGTCTTAGGAAGATTCTGAAGATCACCTGGCAGGATAAGGTGCCAGAAACTAAAGTGTTTACTCAAACTAAATTTCCAAGCATTCAAACTACGCTTTAGAGAATGCAACTCCAAAGCCTGGCCATGTTGTTTAAATGCAAGATTAAGCTTGCCAAACAGATTATTTTATGAAGAACTCACATGGGGCAGGTTATCATGTGGTGGTCAAAAGAAGCAATACAAGGACACTCTTAAGGTTTCTCTCAAGAACTTGGGATTTGCTTGTGTGACATGGGAGATGCTGGTATAAGACTACTCGGCATGACGTGCCTACATAAGAAAAGGTGCTGGGGTTTATGAGCAAAGCAGAATTGAGACAGCACAAGCTAAATGTAGGATGCACAAATGTGGAGTACCCACCCCAAAAGTTCATACGGGCTATCTGTGACCAATCTGTGGTAGAGCATTCAACACTCATATTGGTGTGATCAGCTATAATCAGACACACTGAAATTTGGTGAAGTCATTTTGGTCCTCTTCAAGAATGAAGGATAACAACTAACCACCAGAGACAGAGTATAAATAGCCAAATTGGACCCAAAAGGAGAGGAGTGGACCAGATTGACTCCAGGAAATTTAAAAGGTTCTTTAAGGATTCTAAATTTCCTTCCAAGGAGGGGGAGCCTCCATGCTGGATACTCTCAAGGTGTCTACTAATCATGGAAATTGCTGGGAAAAGGTAGTGACCTTGCTCTTCTTCCAAAACTATCATTAAAATGATTTTAAAATGTAGCAAGTTATTTGATGATTTACATGTTACATGAACAAAGTGGTGGGTGTATGATGCAAGATATGACATAATCTTTCATGTGTTCTTGGGTAGAAACACAATTTTCAACTTCTAACCTCATTATCTTAGTAATTCTCTCTTTGAATTCAAAGACTAGTAGGAAACATCAATGGAAATTATTCAGAAATCACTTAAAACGCAGTATATCTCATTAATTTAATTAATTTGCCCTGGGCTTCCAGTAAAATAAGGGAAATTTATTTTTCTATAAGATTTTCCTCCTTTTTCATTCTCAAGTCCCAAACCCATAGACATGAACAAACATCAACGTTCCAGGCCATATAATTTATTAACAGTAATGGATACTACAAAGACAAATATTGAGAAACTATACTGGCTGTGAGGAAAATTATAGCCTGAAGTCATTCTATGCTCTCCCAAATAGGAAAAAGAAATATTTAACTAGAGTTCCCTTGCCAAGAGCTACAACTTCTGATTCCTCCAAAACACTAGAATCATTCAGTTCTCCAGATGTAATGAAGTTCAACTCATTCATTTGTTCTCCAGAACTATAAACTCAACCCTCTCAAAATATCTCCTCAGACTGGTTCTTACAGATTCATTTTCTCATGGAAGTTAATTATATTCTCTCATATACTCTTTCTCCATAATATTTAACCCTCTAATCTGAGAAAAGAAGTCTCTTAGCCCTCTCAGGCGCTCACACTCTTCAGACTCCTCCAAAGATGACTGAGACTGTCAGTTTCTTAAAGGTAGAATGACAATATTTACTGTCATAGTGAAAGAGACTACCTAAGCTAAGGTTTAAATTGTATCACATTTGATTTCCAAAAGGAAAATAAGTTTACTTTATTTTTGTCACTAGGTGACTTACTTAATAAGTAAGAAAACAATATTTCATACAATTTTCTCCAGTGTAAAAATCAGATTAGGTAGTGCACTGCAAGAGGACAGAAACTATCTTTTATCTTTCTTCATATCACACTTAGCACAATGCCTGACACATAGCAAGAGATTACTAAATGTTTATTGACTGACTAAAATCATGCTCAATATTGTATAAATTAGTTTATTTCTATAGGTCTTACTTTTGGTTTTCTAATATTCTGCACAAGATTTCATTTACATCTTCTAACATTATAACAATAAAAGATATGTTCTTCACCTCTATATTTCTCTTCTGCTATTGTTTCAATGAATGCAATTCAATTTTTAAATTGGTCAGATTGGGAAACCACAGATGAATCTTTTCTGTCAATTCCAGATATTATACAAGTTACCTAAAAACTGAATTACATTCATTGAAATACCAGGAAGTTTACAGATGAACATCAATGAAAAAAAAAGTAGCTTGCATGTTCTTAAATACAGTTCTAGTGGTGTTATGATGCTCCAAAGTACACCCAAAAATGTACTTAACAGGAAAAATAAGGGCTGTAACAAGACATCTTTATAACTTAGGAGTGGAGCTAATGGATAAGCACCCATCTCTGCTTTATTTCCAGGAAAAAAGTCAATGATAGAATAAATTAGCTACTTTATTGAGTTGAGTCAGAAGTGTACAGAATAATCTGGAGGGATATTAAAGAACTTGTGAAATTTTATGGCTAATTGCTTAATAGTGACCAATATAAGCTTGTGCAAAAGGGAGCACCAAAGAAGTATTTGAAGTCTTCAGATTCCATCTTGCCAATTAAAGGTTTAGAAACCAATGGGGAAGGTATCCTATATAATTCATTTGAATGATAATGGATCACTTGAGACAGAGCTCAACGCCCCTAATTGGTGTGTAGGTAGAGTTAGAATTTTAGAATCTTTCTGCTCTTTCTTCTTATATAGTCTCTTAAATGGTCTTTCCACTTTCAATTTCTCACCTTTCCCAACTACATGCTATTGCCATAGTATACTTTTTTAAAAAACAAAGATCTAATCATAACAGTCCTTTGCACATAATTACTTACTCCCCATTGCCTACTGAATTGTCAAACTTAACTTTCAAGGATTTTCATAATCTGGCTTCAAATCTTTCTAGCTTTATCTATCTCTACTAGCCTACATCTACCTTATCTTCCAGTTTAAAAGAACTACTTGGAGCTCTTAAAACAAATCTAAGCTTTCCCATGCTCATGTCTTTACTTATACATAGTTTTGTTTTTCACTGAGATCCTATGACTCTGGAGGAGAAGTGAGGCTGATGACCTGCACAGCCCTCCCTCACTCAAATCAAAGTCAAGTGCAAGTCATGTCATTATTTCTCTGATGGCATGGTCTTCTTCAGCAATGAAGGATGAACACACACATTGCCTTCCAAGTTAATATTCAAACTCCTATACTTGGCATTTAAGCCCTAATCATTGCTCCACAACCCAGCACTACTCTGCCTTTTGAACCATAGTTCATATTTCTCTCCTTCATGAGCTCTTATTATTCTGTTCTCATGCTCATATTGGTTCCTTTGTTTGGAATGTCCTCTCCTTCCATTGAACCTTTATCCATCCTTCAAATATTTCTTCACTTTAGAGAATTCAAGATCTTATGAATATAGTTTTCTTTAGTTCCTCAGATCATAACCTATCTATTTAGTCGATAAACATTGTTTCTCTTATACATAGTATTTTGCTAGACTCTGGAAGATTTAAATGGTTAGCTCTTTAGATCTAAACCTACATAATTATTGTCCATATCCTTGCACAAATCGTCTACTGAAGATCCACTCAATATGATGTAGAACTTCCTTTATGTCTTTTAACATCCTCTAAATACAACTGTAATACCTGGGTTGTTCATCTGTTGTTCCTCATTCCTTCTTACTCTTGTATGGCTGATCTACTTCTTTTGATCAGATTATTTTGGGGGGTAAGTGTTTTTGTACTACTTCCTGTGAATAAATATTTTTTTGGTAATGAGACAGCCTACTTACAGTTTTGATTTTTGGACATTGTGATTTTCCATAATTCAGTAATATAACATCTCTAGAAGATTATTGGTGTTGATGAAGGGTATGTATATTTGGGATCATTGAAAGTGCTTCACAATCTCCCAAATACAATATAGAGTGTTCACTTTTATCTCTTGACTGGAAAATTATATGGCATTTTCTATAATTTCAAACTGTTCCCTGGAAACATAAACATATCTCACTAGCAATAAGCCACTAACTGTCCATCTCAATACATGTGTGTCCATCCTTCATTGCAGAAGAAAGCCATGCCATCAGAGAAATAATGACATGATTTGCACTTGACTTTGTTTTTGAGTGAGGGGGGGCTGTGCAGGTCACCAGCCTCACGTCTCCTCCAGAGCCATCTAAATCCAGTGACCATATATTCATCAAGATGACTGGAGATGACCCAGGATGAGGTAATTGGGGTTAAGTGACTTGCTCAAGGTCATACAGCTAGTGAGTGTCAAGTGTCTGAGGTGAGATTTGAACTCAGGTCCTCCTGACTCCTGCACTGGTGCTCTATCCACTCGCACCACCTAGCTGCTGCATCTGAATACATATCATAGCCTGGACAATAGATGTCCTTCATTCACACTTATTTTTACATCATCTGCAATTATATTGAGGGGGCCCTAGGTAGCATTTAGTCCTCTTTATATAAAATCATCTGAAGGCTATAACCATCAGTTTTCAGTGATTTTTGTGTCACATGACCAACAAGATGAAGGATTACACCTTTTCTCCTATTCTTAAAAGCTACCAAACCTCTGCAAAATAAGAGTTATGCACAAGAGATAAAGAAATTTCAGTTGTCTCCACAGTCTAGGACATCAAGAACCTTAACAAACAGATTAACATCAGATAATGCAAATCCCTTACCCCAACTTGATCACTCAGACCCCTTACCCCCACAGCCCATCACAATCTGAGAGGGCTGCTCAAGACAACTTATGAGCTTGAAATAAAACTCAATTCTATCCTCTCCCTCCCAACAATCACTGTGGAAAACCAAAAGGCAGGAGCTTGATCGGCCTAGGAAATCAACTTGGCATAGAGCCAAAAAACTGAGGAACAGAGGGAATGGGTACAGGATGCCAGCATGTGTGGCTGAATGGTACTCCACTAAACCTAAGTTAAAGAGCTCAGCTTCCATCTAGGAACAACTTTGTTCTTCTCCTACCCCCTTGCCCCAAAATGAAATTTACTTGTCAATGAGACTGAGCCCAGTGAAACATGAATTTCACAGTGTCATAGAAAACTGAAATGGCTTCTAAATTCACCTTCCAATGTGTGCTCGTCCTTCGTTGCAGAAGAAGAAATGCCATCAGAGAAATAATGATATGACTTGCGCCTGACTTTATGTTGAGTGAGGGAGGGCTGTGCGGGTCACCAGCTTCACTTCTTCTCCAGAGCCATCTGAATCCAGTGACCAGACATTCATCAGAATGACTAGAGATGACTTATGATGAGGCTATTGGGAGTAAGTGGCTTGTCCAAGCTCACACAGCTAGTGAGTGTCAAGTGTCTGAGGTGAGATTTGAACTCAGGTCCTTCTGACTCCTGCACTGATGCTCTATTCACTGCACCACCTAGCTTCCCCTAATCTTCCAGTGAAACCACTATCAAAGGGTAAGGAATCAGAAAAAGAGTAGTAGGGGTTTATCACTAATGAGATATGAGCAGTTGAAGTGAATATATATAATATGTGTGTGTATACACATATATATGTATATATGTATGTATGTATGTATTTTAAGGATCAAATCACATAGTATAATTAGCACTTCTCACCCAAAACTAAACCAGCATAATATTTATTCTGCACACATACCAAGCAACATTATAGAAATATAGAAAGATAAAGCAAGAAGGTGAAACTCAAAGTTTTAGGAAATAATATTGAGAATTGTTTTTGCATGCAACTAGGAAATAAGAAATACAGGTAATGGGGTATAGAAATCTATTTTGCCCTACAAAAAAGAGAGAAGATAGGGATAAGGGAAGGGAGGGATGTGATAGAAGGGAGAGCAGATTGGGGGAAGGGGTAATCAGAATGTGCAGTGTCTTATAATGGAGGAGGGGAAAGATGTGGAGAAATTTGGAACTCAAAATCTTGTGGAAATGAATGTTGAAAACTAAAAATAAATGAATTAATTAAATAAAAAGAGTAAGACAAAGAAAGATGACTCAATATGTGATGAAGGAAAGGAACATATTGTTCCTAAAAGATCACGGAATCATAATAGAATATTCCTAAAGGTCTTCAGAGAGAAATAAAAATTTATGGCCTACACAGCAGAAGAAATCAGCAGAATAGAAAAATTTGAATCCATGATGGCAAGTCTCATCAAAGAAACAGAGGAGAGAATAACTGATCAGTAGTGCAAACACACAAGGATGAAAGATAATCTGGATGAAGGGAAACAAGAAACAATAATGGGGTTTTTATTTGTTTTTTAAATATAAATTTATTTATTTAACTTTTTACATTCATTTTCACAAAATTTTGGGTTCCAAATTTTCTCCCCATTTGTCCCCTCCCTCACCCCAATACACCAAGCATTCTAATTGCCAGGATCACCAATCTGCCCTCTCTTCTATCATCCCTCCCTTCTCTTGTCCCCATCTTCTCTTTTGTCCTGTAGGGCCAGATAACTTTCTATTCCCCATTACCTGTATTTCTTATTTCCTAGTAGCAAGAACCATACTCGACATTTGTTCCTAAAACTTTGAGTTCCAACTTCTCCCCATCCCTCCCTCCCCACCCATTCCCTTTGCGAAGGCAGGCAATTCAATATAGGCCATATCTGTGTAGTTTTGCAAATGACTTCCATAATAGTTGTGTTGTATAAGACTAAGTATATTTCCCTCCATCC
>CM053769.1:429208096-429219870 GCA_028658325.1 Potorous gilbertii | reverse complement strand
AGCATTGTTTTGGGTCTCCTTTAGCAAGGTGTTGACCTGCTTTTCATATTTTTCTTGCATCTCTCTCATTTCTCTTCCCAGTTTTTCCTCCACCTCTCTAACTTGATTTTCAAAATCCTTTTTGAGCTCTTCCATGGCCTGGGCCCATTGAATATCTATTTCAGATGTTTGGGATACAGAGGCCTTGACTTTTATGTCTTTCCCTGATGGTAAGCATTGTTCTTCCTCATTTGAAAGGGTGGGAGGAGGAGATATCTGTTCACCAAGAAAGTAACCCTCTATGGTCTTATTTTTTTTCCCTTGTCTGGGCATTTTCCCAGCTAGTTACTTGACTTCTGAGATTCCTTTCCACACCCACCTCACCTCCAGTTCCACCCAGCTAGTGCTTGAGGTCTGAGATTCAAATGCTACTTCCCAGCCTCAGGGCTTTCAGTGGGGTCAGGGCTGCTAGTCAGTGTACGATTTAATTCAGGTGCTCAGGTGTGGCGAGGGCTGCCATTCCATATGAGATTAAGTTCAGTTGCTCAGGTGGGGGAAGGGCTGCCATACAGGGCTCAGTTCCTTCTGGGGGTTTATGTGGAGACCTTCAATAATGGATCTGAGCCCCTGCCTGCTTTGGGAGCCCCTGTCCTTTGCTGCCTCTGCTGCTGCCTCCCGAGGGGGTCTGAGTTATGGAGACACCCTGCTCCTCTCTCGGCCAGCCCAGAAGGCTCTCTCACTGACCTGTAGCACCTGTGGGTTGAGAGACCTTCACGGCTGCCAGAGATTCCATCCCTGAAGCTTGCTCAGATCTGCTCCTCTCAGGGCTGCGCGGCCAGGGCAGGATTGGGCTCTGCTCTGGGTCCAGTGCATGATGGACCTTTGGTGTTGATTTTTCTGGTCTCTCTGGAACAGAAAGCTCCTCTACTCCATTGTTCTGTGGCTTCCACTGCTCCAGAATTTGTTTGAAGTTCTTCTTTACAGGTATTTTATAGGCTGTGGTTTCGAAACCAGCGTATGTGTGTCTTTTTACTTTGCCATCTTGGCTCACATTTATACCATTTTTAAAGCCAGAGGGCATCCCAACCCTTGAGAACCAATGCCTCAGTAACAAAAGGTGTGGACCTTTTCTTGCAAATCTTCACTAATCAAACTCCCTTTAATGAGCAGGCCCATTAAAGGGTGAGGAAGATCTTTAATCTTTAATAGCACTAATAATACAAATACATATACTGTTTCTAGTTAAAGAAACTCTTGTTTGTTGAGAAAGGCAAGAGTCAATCAGAGGCACTTGATTATACCAAAGCTGAAACAGCAAAAGATCCTGCTTTGCTTGCCCTTATACCCACTTGGCACAAGATACTGCTTTAAATTAATTACTTCAGAAGGATCAGGTAAAGTGATTGGGTTCATTTTTATTTTGCCCACTAAAACTGCATTAATTCCTATCTTCATTCCTGAAAATTGGTATCTCTCCTCTCAAGTCATACCTCTCAATATATCTATTCCAATGACATATTCTGGAAAAGGTACAGTCACCATGGTATATTCTTTTTTTATGTAATTGTCCAATTTTCATCATTAGCTTGACTTGTCTAGGTGAAATTTTAATCCCTCCCAATCCTGTGATGGTGATAGGAGCTTCTCAGGGTTTTCATATATTATGGAGGTCTCTGCCCCAGTATCTATTAACGCCCCACTTAGAGTATTTGATTCATTTTTCCAATATATGGTCAAATTGATATAGGGTCTCTAATCCTACCTGTATATTTCTTAAATCTTCTCTGGGACTTGACCAATTTCCTGTTCTCCCCAAAGATGTGACAAACTTGGCTATAAGGTTAAGGAGGACCTATAGGGGCAGTTTTTACTTCTCTATTCCATCTTGTATCAAATTCATTTTCTCAGTAAAATTTGTATAGTTCATTGGTTGGAATACTATCTATGCTTTCAAAAATCTACCCCTGCCCTCAATAGTGTAGTAAACAATTCTTTCCTTGTCAGTCTATTCTGACTTTGGATCTGCTGGCTATTTACTCTTCTGTCTTGAGGAAATTTATCTTTTCCCTAGTCCTCTAAGTTACTTGACTGGAAAATCTTGTCCAGTGCCTCCAAAAGAGGGTGCTCTATCTCCCCGGTTAGTAGAGTTAGAATCAGATACTTGTAAGCAGGAGGAGCCATCTTCTCTATATGTTCCTATGGGAAACCGCTAAGGGGGCATCATGGTACACACCTGAGTTTCCAATCATTATGACCGTATTCGTTACCTTCTCCTTTCACTTTCCTGTACAGTCTCTAAATGAATTCCAGGGTCTATCCTAAGTAGGCCACATAGAGTCAGTAGAAGATTGTTTATTACTTCCATCTGCTGCCAAAACCAATAGATTGGTTGTATTATTACCTCCTTGCATATTGTTACCTCTAAAAAACTTGTTGTACAAAAAGGTTCTAATACCTATACATTCTAAGCAGTTGACACCATCTATAGATACTCCTCCAGCCCTCTTTATCACTGATTCTCATTATCCAAGATATTAATGATTCTCCCATCCTTTGGGTGAACTGACTCAAAATATCTGTGACCTCCTGCTGAGTAAAATCTTCAATTATTTCCCTAAATACTATGTTGTCCCTTTGGTTCTCCTGTTTCCGCCTTAGTATTGGGCATGCTTCTGCCTGAGAAGCTTCTTCCTCTAATATTGTTTCATTTTCCAACACTGACTTCATTACATTTTCCTCCCATGCAATCTCCTAGCAATCATTGCCATGGCAACTAGACTGGGTCTGTACAAAGTTTGTATCCACACTTCTTTTGCCAACTTTTCTCTTCTCCTGAGCTAAAGTTTTTTCTTCTACCACCTGAGACCCTCCAGCTTGCTCTTTTAAAGGTGAGCACACATGTTGAAAATTCTCATGCAAACTTGCTAATTCTTTTTCCATCTGAATTTTTTTTCCTTCAGCAGTTTCTCTCTTCTTTTACACATAACACACTAACCTGTTAAAATCTAGTCTATCCTACACATCCCTGCCAGTTTTTTCCCTGGTCTTACTGGCATTTCTTGCAAACACCTTTTGAAATCTCAAGATTCTCCCTCCTGTAACCTTAGTTCCCAGTTTTCACAGGGTCCATTCCCTTGCTAGAAAGGAATAAGATAAACCCACCCATCCTGGGATATCTGTTTCTTCCCCAAAGCCTTTCGGCCTCCAAATAGAGATTTTATAATCTGCAATCCTATTCATGCTGCTAAATTTATCATCAAGGCAATATTCACAACATTAAGGGTGACTATGGATATTCCTGCTTAGTTCTGAATTGCAAAGCATAAGACTCTCCACATAGAACTCAGAAGAAAAATATTTATTCAGATATCAAAAAGCCAAATCCAAACAACAGAAAGTCAAATCCATCATAGAAATCGAGAAGCCAATATACATTAGGATTGCAGGGATCAGACTCATTCCCAAGTCTTCACCCCTTTCCCCGCTCCCCTCCTGGCTGAGACCTCCCCACAAACAAACACTCAGGGTCCTAGCTATCTGCTTGCCTGTGTCCTCTCCTCCCTCCACTCTAACTGCTCTCACCAATTTCCTCCTAGTTCTGCTCCACCTTTTGTGTTCCACTTATTCAGCAAGCCCCTCCCCCCACATGTAACTTAGTCTTTCATGTGATTTAAGTAGGTCACATGAGCCTATTAATGAATGTAAATATCTTCCCATTTAAATTACCATTACACTCCAGTTGGGTAATCACTCAACAAGTTGTGATTGTGATGGAATACTACTGTGCTCATGATGAACTCAATGATTTTAGAAAAATATGGAAAGCCTTGCATGAAATAATGAAGATATAACAATGTAAATATACAGAACCAAGAGAATATTGTATATAGTAACAGTAATAATGTTTTAAGGATGGCTTTGAGTGAATAGGTTATTTTCTCTATTATAAATACCCAAATTAACTACAAATGACATAAGAAAAAAGATACTATCTTCATCTAGAGAAAGAACTGATAAATAGAAGTATGTATAGAATAATTTTACATCTACATGTATGTTCATGTGTGTTTGTGTGTATACATCCATACCCATTTGTGTCTAATGGTAATCATCTCTAGGGTGAAGTGGAGGAGAGCAGAAAAAAAGAGAACAAAGAAATTTACAAGATTTTGTTTGTATATTTGAAAGGCATACCAAGAATGCATAGTAGATTTGCAGTTTCATGTGCTATCATCATTTTTATTGTACTATGTTATGGAAATTCTTGTTTTATTCCATCATTTAAAAATAAAATTTTAAAAAGACATATAAAAGAAAGAAGTTTATATTTTTTCTCCATATGTCCCTAATAATGGGGCATTTTGTTATGCTTTTCTTACTCTTCTGCTATAAACATAGTATTATGTTCCTTAAGTTACTTCGAAGTTATCTTTTTTTATGGTCATTCTATTCCCACTGGCTCTCTTCTCCTTAACCCTGATCCTCCCACTCTCTTTTTTCACCCCATTGAATTTGGAGTTTTGCTTATTGGTTCCTTTTTCCTCCTATTTTTATCTGGATATAATTCTTCTTTCCTTCCTGCCCTTCCATTTTTTCTTTTTAGTCAAATACATTTTTTCTTCCTCTCTTCTCCTTCAACTAGTTCTGTTCAGTAATATTTTTTAAATTTTATATTTTGTGCCTTTTACAAAAGGAATTCATCTTACTTTCTTGATTATCAATCTTTTCTTTCTCTCTGTTCTAGATTTTTATTTTCTGAATGAACTGAATTTCTACAATTGTGTAGTCTCTAATTTTTGTATTACTTATGCAATTAAAACTTTCAGGGTATCTATTTAAGGCTCTCCCCTCTAGGTAATTTCTGCCACTGTCTTATAGGTTTTGCTCCATGGATTTCCCTTTTTCATTGTATCTCATTCCCAAAACAATGCCAATTAACACAGTTATAAAAGAGAACATTACCCTCTGCTAGGGTCCCTCTTTCACCATGTCTCAGATTACGAAACACACCACTGATCTATCCCTAGTTACCTATTTTTTTTTCATGTGTCTCAAAATCTCCCTAGCTCAATGCTCTCTTGCTTCCCCAGGGGCCAATTATCCTCTGGAGTTCCAACTTCTCCTTCCCTTTCTGAAGTAACTTTTCCAGTACAAAACTCTTAGTGCATGGTCCCTATTTCACATCATAAACCATCTCTTTTCACTTAGATGAATATTCATTGGTAAATCCCTTTTATCACCAAATCAAATCCTTCTTCTTTTCCCTTCCTTTTTAGTCCTTTGGCCATCTTTCTTATCATTCTTCTGCAGACTTTTCTCTTACTAAGACCACAGAGCTCACCTTCACCTCATTGCTAGTCTGATTTGACCTGGACACATAACTCATTTCTCTTTATATCCTGGCTCCCTTACCCTGTTTTCATGTAACTTCTAATATTCTAATGTAACCTCATCCAAAAACATTGATTTATCTGTAGACAGGGTGTCATCATACTTCCTACGGTTATCTCTTCATTGTTACCTTCACTGGACTTCTGTTTTCATTCCTGTCTCCTTGTGTACATTTAGACAGAGGTCTCTTACTACTTTCTTACTAGTTTTTCTGCTGTAAGTCTAATGATATTGCTGGTCTTGTTGTCCATTCCTGTATTTCTGTTGTGTGAGGTATTTGAGAAACAAATAATCTCTTCAGTCTGGTTTTCTTTTATAAAAGTGCTTCAGATGCCTCTTTATTACTAAACAACCTTCTTTCTTCATTTATGGTTAGGTTTAGATATGCAGAGTAGGTCATACTGGGTTATATCCTGACTGTCATTGTTCTTTGGAATGTATTATTCTGTTCTCTCCTACATTTTTTGGTGGGTGCAGAATAGTCTTGCATTATTTGAATATCCTTTCCTTCTTGTTTGAAAGTCTTTCTTCTAGCATGTGGGAATATTGGGACACTAGTTGTGAACCGATCTGAACATTCTGGAGAGCAATTTGGAAATATGCCTAAAGGGATATAAAAAGGTACATACCCTTTGATATAGCAATACCACTACTATGTCTGTATCCCAAAGAGATTTTTAAAGAGGTAAAGCACTTAACTGTATAAAAAATATTTAAAGGAGCTGTTTTTGTGGTGGCAAAGAAATGGGAATTTAGGGGATACCCATCAATCAGAGAATGACTGAACAAATTGGGGTACATGAATGTAACAGAATACTATTGTGCTATAAGAAACTATGAGCAGGCTGATTTCAGGGAAAAACAACCAGAAAGACTTACATGAACTCATGCAAAGTGAAGTGAGAACCAAGAACTTTGTACACAATAACAGCAAAATTGTGTGATGATCAATTATGACAGACTTAGCTCCTTTCAGCAATGTAATCATTGAAGACAATTCCAAAAGACTCATAACGGAAAATTCAGGAAAAGAATTGATGAAGTCTGATTGCAGATTGGATACTATTTTCACTTTATTTTTTTCTTTTGTTCTATTTATTCTCTCACAACATGATTAATATGGAAATATATTTTATGTGATTGTACATATATAACCTATATCAAATTGCTTACTGTCTTAAGGAGGGGAGAGGGAAAGGAGGGATGGAAGGTGAGAGAAAATTTGAAACTCAAAATCTTATGAAAATGAGTGTTAAAATTTGTCTTTACATGTAATTGGAACAATAAAATGCAATTTAAAATAAAGCCATTAGTATCCTTAAAAGAAAAGAAAAAGTCTTTCTCCTGATTACTTGTAGAAATTACTATTTCTAAATTAAATCATTAAATTTAACAGTGTTTATTGGAGGTTGTAAATTTGGATCTTTTCTGGATGTGATCTATGAATTCTTGCAATTGGTATTTCATTTTTTTATGTTCAGAAGTTCTGGGCAATTCTCTTTTATTATTTCCTTCATTATGGTATAAAGGTTTCTTTTATCCCATTTAAAATTCTTCTGGGGGACTTATGACTCTTAACTTGTCTGTATACATCCTGTCTTCTACATCATTATGTTTTACTTATATAGTGAGCACACCATATTAATTAATTAATGTATTTTTAGTTTTCAACTTTCACTTCCACAAGATTTTGAGTTACAAATTTTCTCCCCATCTCGCCCCTCTGCCCACTCCAAGACAGTGTGCATTCTGATGACCCCTTCCTCCAATCTGATTTCCCTTCTATCACACCCTTCCCTCCTCTTATCCCCATCCCCTCTATTTTCTTCTAGGGAATGATAGATTTCTATATCCCATTGCCTATATGTCTGGTTTCCCAGGTGCATATAAAAACAATTTTTAGCATTTGTTTTTAAAACTTTGAATTTCAAATTCTCTCCTTTCCCATCCCCACTGAGAAGGCAAGAAATTTGGGAGAAGTAGAAAGGGAGAATTGTCTCATATAAAAGAGGTAAGAAAAAGATTTTTCAATGGAAGAGAAGATTGGGGAGGTGAAAGGGAAAGAATGAACCTTGCTCTCATAGGATTTGACTTAAGAAGGAAATAACATGCACACTCATATAAGGGAAGGCAAACGGGAAGAGGGGGTAATTAGAAGTAAACACTTGAGGAGGGACAAGGTCAAAAGAGAGAACAAAATAAATAGAGGAAGTATAGGATGGAGGGAAATATAGCCTTCTCAGTGAGGATGCCCATCATTTTTTGCTGTGGAGGTCTTGAATTCTGCTATCATCATTCTCATTTCTCTTTTCAGTCATTCAAGAACAGTGCTTTATAATTCATCCTCTTTTTGCATTCCACAGGGTCCTATCTCATCAAGTTCAACATCTTTTTTCATTTAATTCTGAACTTGCTTACTAGAACCTATATTTGGCCTCTTTTTGTATCCCCAGTGCTTAACCCTGTGCCTGATTCAACTAGATGTTGATATTATTGAGGACAATGTGTGATGTGTATTAATATGGATATGATATCTCCCCATTATTTCAGTTTTAGAAAACTGGGTCACCTAGTGTTTCCAATGTATGGAATAAGCATACTATCATAGTGGAGCAAATAAGATCCCACCTTTCTTTCACACCTATGAGGGGGAGGGACTGGAGATGAAGCAAGATCAAATTTGCCTGTTGTTTTACCTCCTTGCTCCTCTTACCTGGCTAGAGACCAGTGTCTGAGATCTAGTAGTTGATTTTTTGGAACACATTTTTTTTAGCTGAAATACCTCTAACATTGCTGCTAGCATGTTGAGTGGATCCTTAGTGGAGGACATATGTATGAACATGGAGGTGAACAACATGATGAAAATATATGCATGTGTTTTGTTTGCCTATCATTTGTCTTTATTTAGCTTATCATTCTGTAACCAAATATGGAGAAAGAAATAGACCTAAGACAAAGCCCCCATAGTTGGAAGGTATGCTGTGGATAAAGAGTTAGCAAAGGAGACTGGAAAACAGCAGTCATACTGGTAGGAGGAGAACCAAGAGAACAGGGTAACAAAAACTCAGAGAAATTATTGAAACCAGGAAGAGATAGTGGTCAACAGTGTTACATGCTACAGAGAGGCAAAAAAAAATGGACTAGAAAAACTCATCTGATTTAGCAATTAGTAGATCACTGGTAACTTTACAGAGATCAGATTCAGTTAAATGATGAGACTGTAAGCCAGATACAAATCTCATCAGAGTATTATGTGAGCAGAAAAAAGTATGGGCTAGTCACATATTGAATGAAGGAAAATTGATAGACTCCTTTGGTTTTCATGAAATTTAAAGGGATTAAAAGTCTCATGCACCATATTCAGCCACATGCAATATACTTCAAATAATATACATTTATACATATATATCATATATACATATATATCATATATACATATGTATATGTACATATATACATATGTATATGTGCATATATATCTTTGTATATGCATATACAATATACATATATATATATATACAATATGCATACATATCTTTGTAACACTTATGTAATCTCTAGGGCTACACTCCCTTCTAAGTTAAATTTAGATTATCAGGTCAAGTTCCCAGAGCAAGGCTAATATTCCATTCAGAGTTCTAAAAATATGTCTAAAAATAAGTTCAAGATAATGTTTTCCTAAAGTTGTAGTTCATTATCTTCTATTCAGTGTGTTCCTCCCAATATCTCTTGGCCCTTTAGTTCTTCAAAATCATCTAACCAGTAATTAGTACCCCAATACTATTTTGATTAGGTGATTTAATTGATAATCAATATTGTCTATTAACTTTAACAAGGAAATATTTACTGAGAAAACATGGGAAGAACAAAATACAAAAACTCCCTCCCAACTAAGGAACACTCTTTCTTCTATGCCTCATTCTCTAGAAAGAGTGGGTTCACATTTAAAGAAGTAGCTAAGAAAGTATTCCTCCCACCAAGTTCTGAGTGCAATATAACCAATGCACAAATTTTCCCTTGCTTACAAGATATGACATTGCTATCTAGGCTTTGCTGAATCGTCAAGCTTAGCTGATGCAGCTGCAGAAAACTCTGTTAGTAACTCCCATTGCTGGGCTTCTGGTGGCTTTTCTGATGTTCTGAAGTCCACAAAGTTAATCCATATGCATTACTCATTGATGTAGACTTTGAAAAAAAACACAACAGATACAAAAGAAACAAAATGTGATGTATTTGATGCCACGTGGCAACTGTTTGAGAAAGGAAGTTAATTCCCTTATCCAGAGACCTAAGGAATGTCTCTTAATTGACTTGGTGGTAATTCTGAATCACTTGATGGCCACTGAAGAAGTGGGTAGCCATCAGAGGTCTCTAAAGGGGGAAATATTTTGTATCATTCTTTTAATGTGGCTCTCAGAGGTTTTTATGAGAGCCAGGGAATAGTGAGTGGATGACTGTACCAGAGAGCCTTTGTATCAGCTTAGATCCTGGGATAGTTTTTGGGCAAGAGATGACTTCTTAGACATTTTACTGCAGATGAACCTAAAGCTAGAACACGATTTTTGATTGTACCAGGAATGTCCATGTGGTAGCTGTTTTGTTCCTCATTACCATCTCACATCAAGAAAAGTAATCCATCACTGTATCAGAAATTTCATCATTTTTGTTGTGGCTCTGATGTTCTTGGTTCATCATCACTGTCACAAACTGCAAAGATATGGCATCACCAATCATGTGGACCATACTGTTAGGCTTTAGACTTGGTCTTTCTGAAGGGGAAGAAAAGGATTAAGATTTTTGTTTTGTTTGTTTCTGTACCCCCTTTCCCTTAATACTGCCCATACTAAGAAGGCAATATGGAAGGCCTAGGATTATTGGCTTTTGTTTTCCTTCACTTTTTGCTTTGTTTTGTTTCTCCCTTAATAATGTCAATGTCAGGAGGACTATTCAGGAAATGTCAAATGATTCTTAGGACTTTGCTACCATGGAGTGGTATGTGATGGGATAAAGACACCTTTGGAACCTAATTGGCCTCGAATTCATATGAAACTTCTTTCCTCACCCCCTCAGCCAGCATTGAATAGGCCCAAGGTGAAGCTTCCCTGATTTTCCCTGGCTTCCCTAATGTGGCTTCTTCAGCATCTAGGGGCATAAGAAGTCCCAGCCACATGGAATCAGGATTTACAGACATGGTGCTTAAGACCATGCAAGTCAGCAAATCCTGCTGACAAACTGAGCATATGAGTTTCCAGATGGAAAAGAGTGGGACTGAATTTAGTTATGTATTATTTTCATTTATTCTTGCTGCATTATGGCAAAATAAACTCTCTTTATTAAATGGTCATCCCAACATTGAATCCGATCTAAGAAAGTGTTGGTGTTATAGCCACATTTACAATACAAGTGGAAGAGAGGAATGGCAAAGAGTATGAAAGAAAACATGACTTAACATTAAGAAATGACAGAGGTGGTGGGTCATGATGGTGGGGTAGAAAGATACACCTACTCTAGCTCTTCCACCACAGCCCATAAAATACCTGTCAAAAATGACTCAATAAATTCTAGAGCAGCAGAAGCCACAAAATGACAGAGTAAAAGAGATTTCCAGCCCAAGATAACCTGGAAGGCTGACCAGAAAGGTCTATGGCACTGGCTGTGGAATAGAGCGAAGCCCACAGAGCATAGCCCAGGCTCTCAACATCAGCAGGAACAGGACCAGAGCAGGCCTCAGGTGACATAATCCCTGGCAGCAGCTGTAGGTTCCCAGATCCGTCAACCCACAAACACCAAAGACATCTTCAAAAGTCAGTGAGAAAGCTTTTTCAGCTGGGTGAGAAGGAAGCAGGGTCCTTCCTTAGCCCCATCTCCAGGCAGTGAAGGTAGCAGCAGCGGCCATTTTTGGAGCCCTTGGCCTAAAACCCTTGAGAAAATTGAGCCATATTTGAATCTCAGGCCTGAGAGTGGCCCTGGCGTGAGGAGGAGCACTGGCTGTCCTGGGGGTGGGGGGGCTAGAGGCAGTTGTGAAGAGGGAATTCTACTCTCAAATCCTGGGCAGAAAAGTTTTTGGTTACTCCCAGACCAGTGTGCAGACCAGGAGAGGAATAAACTCCTGTCTCTTGATTGTGCCACCTTGGAGGAACTGAGAACTTACAGGTCCTCAAAGTACACCCTCCTCTGGACAAAGGACTCAAAAGTCAAGTAACTGCCTGGGAAAGTGGCCAAAGAAGGGTAAAAAAAATAAGACTATAGAGGGTTACTTTCTTGGTGAATAAGTACTTTCCTCCATTCTTTCAGATGAGGAAGAACAATGTTTACCATCAGAGGAAGACCTAAAAATCAAGGCTTCTGCATCAAAAACCTCCAAAATAAATATACAATGGTTTCAGGCCATGGAGGAGCTCACA
>CM053769.1:429131640-429207996 GCA_028658325.1 Potorous gilbertii | reverse complement strand
AACAACTTGCTAAAGGAGACCCCCCCCCCCAAAAAAAAATGCTGAAGAAAATAACACCTTTAATAAGAGGATGACTCAAATGGCAAAAGAGGTGAAAAATCCAATGAGGAGAAGAATGCTTTAAAAAGCAGAATTAGCCAAATGGAAAAGGAGGTTCAACAGTTCACTGAAGAAAATAGTTCTTTAAAAATTAGAATGGAGCAGATGGAAGGTGATGACTTTATGAGAAACCAAGAAATTACCAAACAAAACCAAAAGAATGAAAAACTAGAAGACAATGTGAAATATCTCAATGGAAAAACAACTGACCTTATAATAGATCCAGGAGAGACAATTTAAAAATTATGGGACTACTTGAAAGCCATGATCAAAAAAAGAGCCTAGATATCATCTTGCATGAAATTATCAAGGAAAACAGCCCTGATATTCTAGAACCAGAGGGCAAAATAAATATTGAAAGAATCCACCAATTACCTGCTGAGATATGAAAAGAAAACCTCTTAGGGATATCGTAGCCAAATTCCAGAGTTCCCAAGTCAAGGAGAAAATATTGCAAGCTGCCAGAAAGAAGCAATTTGAGTATTGTGGAAATACAATCAGGACAACACAAGATATAGCAGCTTCTACATTAAGGGATTGAAAGGTGTGGAATATGATATTCCAGAAGTCAAAGAACTAGGATTAAAACCAAGAATCACCTACCCAGCAAAACTGAGTATAATACTTCAGGGGGGGAAATGGTCATTCAATGAAATAGAGGACTTTCAAACATTCTTGATGTAAAGACCAGAGCTGATTTGACTTTCAAACATAAGAATCAAGAGAAGCATGAAAAGGCAAATAGGAAAGAAAAATCATAAGGGACTTACTAAAGTTGAACTGTTTACATTCCTATATGGAAAGATAATGTTTGTAACTCTTGAAACTTTTCTCAGTATTTGGGTAGTTGGAAGAAATATATAAATATATTTAGAGAGGGCACAGGGTGAGTTGAGTAGGAAGGCATGATATCTAAAAAAAATTAAGGTGTGAGAGAGAAGTATATTGGGAGGAGAAACAGATATAGAATGGGTCAAATTATCTCTTATAAAAGAGTCAAGAAAAAAATTTTTAAATGGAGGGGGAAAGGGGGCAAGTGAGAGGGGAAAAAGTGAAGCTTACTTTTATCAAATTTGGATTAAGGAGGGAATAACATGCACACTCAATTTGGTATGAAAATCTATTTTACATACAGGAAAATAGGGGAGAGGGGGATAAGTGGGGTTGGGGGATGACAGAAGGGAGGGCAAATGGGAGGAGGGAGTAATAAGAAATAATCACTTTAGGGGAGGGACAAGGTCTAAAGAGAGAATAGAATAAATAGGGGGTAGGATAGGATGGAGGGAAGTCTTTCACAATATGACCATTAAGGAAGTCTTTAGCAATGTTGTACATATATAGACTATATTGAATTGCTTGCCTTCTCAGTTGGGATAGGTGGGGAGGGAGGAAGGGAGAGAAGTTGGAACTCAGATTTTAAGGAATGAATGTTGAGAATTGTTTTTGCATGTAACTGGGAAATAAGAAATACAGGTAATGGGGTATAGAAATCTATGTTGCCCTACAAGAAAAGAGAGAAGATAGGGATAAGGGAAGGGAGGAATGTGATAGAAGGGAGAGCAGATTGGGGGAAAGGGAAATCAGAATGCATGGTGTTTCAGGGTTGGAGAGGGGAAATATGGGGAGAAAATTTGGAACTCAAAATCTTGTGGAAATGAATATTGAAAACTAAAAATAAATTAACAATTAGATAAATAAAGAAAAAAAGAAATTACAGAGGCCAGATGTTTAAAGACCGCTTAAAGACTTCATGCTTATTATATATCATAAATACTTTCTTCAAAAAAGAGAATCTTTACAAAAATATATTCAGCATTGAGTAACTTCATAAAAATAGAATTTGCTGGATCTTAAAAGATGAGACACAACTAATTAGTAATGATAGAGCAGTTTATGAGTCATCTATGTTCAGTTAGAGTAAATGTCAAAATCAGCATCAAATTCAAAGAAAATATAAAGGTAAGATACTATGTGAAATTACAACAGCTCCATCTGACTTATTAAACTTATTCAATGAAAAGAGAAGTATATATTGAACATCCACTTTCCAATACTGGCCATATAACCCAGAGTCATCAAAGGGAAATGAAAGTTGCATTTATATCAAAATATTCACAACAGCACTCTTTGTGATAGTAAACAAATCTGGAAGCTAAGTGGTAAGTGATCAATTGGACAAGAGCTATATTGTGGTATTTGAATGTCAACAAATATTACTGTGTCATAAGAAATGAATAGGTGGAATTTAGGGAAGTAGAATCAGAAAAATATACATAATGACCATAATAAGGCATGTGAAAACTACACTGAAAATCAGCCATACAAGAATTGATTGAAATAACTTATTTTACTACTGGAGGAGACATGATAAAACACACTTCCCTTCTTTCATAGAGTGCTAATGAATACAGTGATGAATGTTTCCTAAACTGTCAGGCATAGTTATTTTAGGCTACATTTTGCTTATCTGTTTTAATTTGTTATAAAAGAGGTTTCAGTGTTGGAGTGCAGGGGCCGGGCCTGGAAATAATGGTGGTGTAAAAAACAAACAAACCAAAAGCCTTCAATAAAAGGCTAAATAGTATTAGAATACTTAGACATGGAGTCAAGAGGACCTCCTAAGCTCAAATTCTGAGACTGGTATTTACCATTTGTGTGACAAGGGCAATCCCTCTGAGCCTCAGTACCTTTGCTATAAAATGTGCATAGTAATGTTATATCTGGGTGTAATGGTAATTTAAATGGCAAAATCTTTTCTACTCATTAATAGGCCCATATGACCTTCCTGGGTCTCATGAAAGTCTGAATCCTATGGAGCCTGTGATAGGAGGAATTTGCTGAACGGGTGGAGCAGGAAGGGTAAAACACAAAGAGAAAGAGTTAGAACAGAGTTGAGGGAAAATTAGTGAGCGAGAGGTCAGAGCTGATGGATGCAGGCAAGCCCGAAGAACTGACTGCGAGTGTGAGAAGGGCATTTTGTTTAAGGGGACCTATTTGTGATTTGTTTAAGGGAGCTGGTTTGTGGGAAGCCTAACAGAGGAAAGGCTTGGGGATGATTTTGCTCTCTCCATTGTTATTGTGTATAGATTTCTTTGTTACTATGATGGATTTGGCTTTCTCGTGTTGGGTTTCAGCTTTGTAGTACCTGAATAAATGTTTTGGTTCTGTCTTCCATGTCTGTTGTATTTCACAACTCAGAATTGCACCTGCATATTCAAGGCTGCACTAGGTGCTGTGAATATCACCTTAGCACTATACTGGGGTACACATCTAACTAGGTTATTATAAGGCTCAAATGAGATTGGATGAAGCATATTGAAAACCTATGCATTTGCTATGTAAATGTAAGCTCTTATTATCTAGTGAAACCACAATTGTACTTGAATAGTGTGTGTGTGTGTGTG
The DNA here is from genome assembly GCA_028658325.1 of Potorous gilbertii. Taxonomy (NCBI): domain Eukaryota; kingdom Metazoa; phylum Chordata; class Mammalia; order Diprotodontia; family Potoroidae; genus Potorous; species Potorous gilbertii. The sequence continues at coordinate 429,204,493 of CM053769.1, read as the reverse complement.
TGTGTGTGTGTGTGTGTGTTTGATGAGGGAAGAGTGATATTAGAAAAGGGCCCCATGGTCCCTTGTCCTGGACAATTGGGGTAAGGAGATGAGACATGCAAACAATAAAATAATTGAAATTACATGCAATGAAGTGCAAAATTATGTAGTTCGGACTCTAAGTACTAAGAATTTTAGTAATAGGAATTATAATTCAAAGAGTTCAAGATCAACGTAGCTTTCACAATGAGTCTACCTGGAAAATATACCAACAGCAATAGCATTTTAAAATGGAAAAGATAATCATATATAATGTTTACCAGCATAAGAAACACACCTTATATGGTAAGTCTTGTGGTAACAAACCAAGGTAAGCAAATATTCAAGAAATACATGGAGTGGGGGAAGGAATTGTCAGGAAGTGGATTTATTAGATTTATTAGAACACGGTTTTATAAATTCTAGGTGACAGACAAGTCATGGCCTTGAAAAGATTTCTGGGGGTCCCTTGAGTTTCTTCTTACCTCCATTCAATGAATCAACAATAATTTACTAAGTACCTGCTATGTAATAGGCACTATACTAAACAATGAGTGGGGCTACAAATATAAAGAATGATGTAATCCCTACTCTATATTACATTAAAATGGAGGAAACAAATACGATATAAAGTGAATAAATCAAACATACAAAGTAGTAAAATACAATGTAATTTGAAAGGAAAAGTACTAGCAATTACGGTGGGGAGAGGATCAGGTAAGGTTTCATGCAGAACATGGTGCATGAATTTCATCTTAAAGGAAGAAAAGGACTTTATGAGGCAGAAGCAAGGAGGGGTTCATTCCAGGCATTGACACATAGGAATTAGCCAAGAAAGTATCCAATTTGATAACAAAACAAATCAGAGAATGTATATATAGAAGAACATATATCAGACATTACAAAGCAAAGACTCCTTACTTTCTTGGGAGTGAGGCACTTCAGTTTAACCAAGAGCATCCTAGATTTCACACAAGAGGAAGTTTCCCAAAGTCTCTTGTATAGGAAATGAGAAGAGATATGCTAGAGACTGTTAGCTCCTTTCAGATTGGCTTCTTCCCAGAACGTTTTCCTTCAACAACTTGAAGTACTATTGGCAAAGTCCACCTTCTCTCTTGAAATTGGAAATCAGAAGTTCCTGAAGCCCAAAGAGTGACTCAAGGGCTTGAAGAGAATTCAAGAGCTCTCCTCTATACTGCTCTTATCAACTCTGCTCTGCCCTTCACACAGGCACAAACCCATCACACTAATGAGGAGAGAGTCCTTTACCAATAGGCTTTAGGATTATTATTATAAATATAATAGTAAAACATCTCATTATAATCCTAGGGCTTCTGAGAGTGTTTTGAGTACTTTGGCTAGGTGCTGAAGCAAACAAAACAACTCATTTTCTCAAATTCAGTTGTTGGCATACAATTATTCCCTCTTACCTGTCAATAAATAATTTGGTTACTCCCAGACCCCTCTTTTAGCTGAAGACAGGAAGTCAAGCCAATTCTAAATTATTCCTCATCCACTTACTCTCAAAGTGTGTAGTGTGGGCTGTGTATAGAGGAAAGGGATATAGTCCCATTCCTTTGATTAGTTATCTGATTATTTCTTTGGATCTGCTTTAAGGTACTCTGGTGATTTGGCATTTGTAAGAGAAAATGGACATTTTCCAATCAAACATTTGAATTCATAGAAGCTGAATTTATGCTTGAGTTTCTTTCACTTTTCTTTCCTAGTGGATTATTTCTAGGAGGACAGTTTAATCAATGGCTAAGGAGGGTTCTCTTTTAAGAGTTAGAAAGAGAAGTGACTCACCATGCACACTACCACAACTCCATCCAAGCAGAACACAAGGTTCTGCAGTGGGACGCTAGCGGTGGCCACCAGTTGGAAGGCGCTGTTTTCAGGCAATTCCCCACCCCCACTCCTAGCCCTAATCAGGCCAAGCATGAAGTCATGTCCTCTCCTCAGTGTTGCCTTTGGGAACTGGAGGCCGTTCGTTTGGTGTCAGGAGTGGTAATGCAGATTGGCAGTCAGGCCGACAAGGCAGCTGGGAGCTGGGACGACCCCGCATGATTCACCCAACGGTAAAGTATGAGACAGAACCGCAGGAATAAGAGGCTGCAGTGGCCTGGGGCTTCTAGCCTGGGATCTCTTTCCTCCGCCTCCACCACGGATGCAGTTCAGTAGGGCCTCGGCCTAGAAAACTTTTAATGAGAACCAGATGCTGCTTCTGCCACCACTATTGAACTTTCTCAGACTCTGTAGCTCCTCTGATTGGTTCCTGTCTGGACTGCCGGAGCCAGTCAGGACTCTAGAAAAGACTGGGAGTCCCACCCTGGGCTTGGAGTGCCAGCAGGGAATCTTTGGTCGGATGTTCAGAGCACCGGACTCTGGGCTGGCTGTGTTGGGGTGTGGAGGGCGGACGCGCTCTGCTCCTGAAGCGATCCCGCGAGCAGAAAATGAAGGGAGAAAGGAGTACTGGTCAACCGAGGCAGCTGCTACTGCTGCTGCTGTTTCATTTACACTGGCTACTACCTTCGACCTCAGCCCTCCACCCGCAAGATCTCCTCCCGTATGGTGAAGCCTGGGGGGACCAGTTCCTGCGGGAAGGGGATGATGAAACCTCAGCCTTGGTCAAGCTGAAGAGACCCCTCCGGTTCTATGAAGCTCAGTTCAGTAGCCTCTATGTAAGTTCAACCTCCTTTCACGTTAGTTAGGGACTTTTTAGAAACTTTCCCTTCTTTCCTCTTTGCCTAAAGAGGGATAGAGAGTGGGAGTGAGGGAGGAAGAAAAGGGGAGAGAGAGAAAAAGGGGTCGTAGGGAGGTGGGGAAGGAGGGAGGTGGTGGGGAAGGGAAGGGAGAGGGAGAGGACAGAGAGAAGAGAAGAGGGAAGAGAAGAGGAGGGAAGCTCCATGGTTTTGGAGATGGTTCTTTTCAGGGATTGACCCCAATCCTTTCCAACACCTATTAGAGAACAAGATTTTCAGCTGGACCAGCTTCAGTCAGAAAAAAAAAAAGAGGGAGGGGGGAATCCAGATGTTCTTCATGTTTGAAGGTTTAGCTTAGGAACTTAGGTAGGAGTGCATCATGTTCAGAGATTTTTCATCGACCTGGCGAGATTTTTTTTTCCATAGGGATCTATGTTTTCCAAGAACATACTATAAAGGAGTGAGTGTGATATAAAAATAATCCCAGGGCTATTTAGGACAGAAAATATGACTTCCTTGATTCAAGAAGATTGCGGTGAGGCATTATGATAGATGACATCTTTAAAAACTGAAATTAAGAGTTTTAGGCAAAGGGGTTGTGCTTTTCATCCTGTGAGAATGGGGAGGACATAATATTGAATTTGGTGAACAGGAGCCACTCAACTCATGAGGAGAAAATTACAGGAGAGGAAATGAGCTTAGAAGTATGGATGTATAGGTCTGAAATACTACAGATCTTTAAAATTTGTTATCACTGATGGTATGATGCTTACAGGGTGCTTTTCGGTTTTCTTCCAGGTGGGCACTAATGGTATCATCTCAACTCAAGACTTTCCTAAAGAGATACAGTATGTGAATGATGACTTTCCCACAGAATTCCCTGCAGTTGCCCCCTTCTTATCTGACCTTGATACTAGCAATGGGAGGGGAAAAATCTCTTACAGAGAAGATGACTCTGTGGAGATATTAAGCCAGGCAGCCCAATATATTCATATTGGGTTTCCCCAAACTGCTGCAGACTTTACACCAACCCATGCCTTTCTTGCTACATGGGAGGAGGTGGGTGCCTATGAAAAAGTGACACAAAACGTGTTGCCATCAAGACTGGTAAGTGATAAGAGCTATCATCTCTTTCCAAAGGACAAAAAGTCATTGGGTCTTGTACTAATGGAGTCTTTGGTAGAGGGCTTGAATTCTAAAACAAGTAAAAACAAGAAATGAGAACAGTTCTTACTAGAGGGGCATTATTACATAAATGTTTACCAAACAAGAAGTTCTAGAGTTCATTAGAACCAGGTTTCTTTTATAATTGACGATATTGTGTTCTGGACTTGTCTGTAAAGCAAATATACATTTGCTTTGTGAGTTCTTTGTGTGGTTCACTTGCTTAGAGGATAAGATTTACAGTGTAGATGAGAAAGCTTCTCACCATATTATTCACATTTTTTTCTTTTATCCTTTTCTTTCTTTCGTTCCTTCTTTTACATCTAGCTTAGGAGCAACAAAAATTAAAAAAATTAAACTTTCCTATTGTCACCAGATAATTCAGAGGGCATTCATGCTTTTCAGGAATTCAGTCAGTCAACTAACAAACATTTACAAGATACCTGCTATGTACAATAGAAGAGACAATGTGATTTGGTGGTTACAGAGCAGAGACATTGGATTTTGGAAAACCTCTGTTCAAATTCTGATCCTGCCACATACCAGCTATATGATGAGCCATGCACTTAACCTATTGGTGCCTTGAGTGACTCTTTAAAACTATAAGCTGAAAGTGAGTTTCTAATCTATATTGATACAGGGAATTTCTACACTAAGAATTCCCCCCAAATAATTAAATTTCAGGCATAATATACTGTGCAAGTCACTTGATCACCATTGTTTTTCTGTTTCTTAAGAGTTAGGTATTTCCAATTTTTCTAGTTATGAACTTTGTTTACGGTAGGATTTTTTAAATGAAAAACAAAACCAAATACCTGAGACCCACAACAAAAGTAGCTGTAAAAATTATATCTTTTTCAATGGACCTTAAGTGAAATATAGACATTTAACTTTTCCATATACAGTACACCTTCATTGTTATCATCCCATGGAATAAAAGATATGGTAACAAATCTGCAGAATAAACTTCTGAAGTTATGTCCATCTCCACAAGTCAGGTCTTTTAGGGAATGTATCAAAAGCAGAGAGATAGAGGAGGCAAAGTGGGAAAATTCAAATTTACAGAACTAAAATGAGTTAACAGCAATGAACTGACTTCAGAAGAGTTGTGTTTCCCCTTTTCTGGTTATTCTCTATACATCTTATATTCAACATGTGCAAAAATGAACTCATTATCTTTCCCATCAAAATTCTCACCTCTTCCTAACTTTCTCATTAATATCATCCTCCTGGTCATCTAGGCTCACAGTATGGGTATCAACTTCAACTCATCATTCCCTCTTACTCTTTTCTCCTGTCTATATCCAATCTTTTGCCAAGGCCTGTCTATTCTACCTTCTTGACATTTTATATGTATGTGTGTATAGATATATGGAAATATGTATATGTGTGTGTGTGTGTGTGTGTGTGTGTGTGTGTGCGTATTCTCTTCTCTCCTGTGACACTGCCATTACCCTGCTGAATCTTATCACCTCATACTTAGGCTACTGCAATACCTTCCTCATTGGTTTTCCTGTCTCAAATCTCTCCTCACTCCCTTATTCAGTTATTGAATGCGCTCTTCATAAAGCTTAGGTCTGACCATGTCAACGGCCCCAATTCCATTCTGTCAACTTTTGTGGATCCATATTACCTTCAGAATTAAATACAAAATCCTCTGGCTTTTAAAGCTCTTAATCTGGTACCTTCCTACCTTTCCAGTTTCCCTTGCTGTCCTCCACATACTGTGCAGTACAGTGACCCTGGCCTCCTTGTATAGGAACTGTATCTCCCAACTCCATGCGTTTTCTTCCTCCTTTTAAAAATTAAATTTTTTCAATTAGCAAGAATTTATCTCACCTCTTTCCAACCCCTCCCCTATTAACTGTGGTGCATTCTTAATCCTTCTCTTCTCTTTCAGCAGGCAGATGGCATGTTCCATCATTTTCCTCTGGAATCATGGTTGGTCAGTAAACTGATCAGACTTGCTACTTCTTTGAAAAGCTGTCTTTACCATAATGTTGTCATGATATAAATGGTTCTCCTGCTTTTGTTTATTGTGCATCAGTTCTTAAAAATCTTTCAATTTTTTCTGAAACTATCTCCTTCATCAATGATCACAGAAGAGTACATTACATTTATATCACACTGCTTGTTCAGTCATTTCCTAATTTATAAGCTCCTCTTCAGATTCCAGTTCTTTGCCACCTCATAAAAAACTACAAATATTTTTGGACATCCCTAGAGTTTGTTTTTCTTAGAAGTAATCCTTCCCTTAATGTGCGGTCCCTCTAATTCCCTTTTCTCCTGTTTACCTCCTATTTTCCTATTGAATTAAAGGTATTTACATACCCAATTCTGCATATGTTTGACCCAGATGTGAATGAGATTCAAGAGTGAGTAAATTTCAGGCATAATATACTATGCTAGTCACTTGACCTGGACAATTCTGTCTCTCTGTTTCCTAAGAGTTAAGTATTTCCTAATTTGTAATTAGGAACTTTGTTTCCTGTAGGATTTTTTAAATTTAAAAAACAAAATCAAAAACACCTCAGATCTTTAATAGAAGTAGTTAGTTCTTATCCTATCCTATTTGATGTCTTCTTATATACTCTGATTGTATGAAATAATTTTCCCAAACTTTTCTTTCCTCCATAACCCTCATGATGTGATCAACAAGACCTGCATAATAGACCATATCCAGGTCTTGGCTAATACAGACTCCCTCATCTCTCTAGGGGTGATTATGATAGAGTTAAAAGGGGGCTTGTGTATCATCTCCTAATATATGAATGCAAACATCCTATCATTGATCAGTTTCTTAAGATTGTTTATTCCTTCTTTTTTTTAAAAGTTTCTTTTAACTCCTGATTTTGAGTTTTAAAGTCTTTATGTAGTTCAGGAATACTTAGAAGGCCCCTTTAAAGTTTTCCCCACTGTAGGATTCAGTATCTTTGCCAAGAAAACCCCAGATGGAATCACAAAGAGTTGAACAAGATTGAAATAACTAAACAACTCTCTCTCTCTTCCCTCTCTCTGTGTCTCCTTCCTTTCCCCCCTCTCTTTCTATATATATAATATACACATATATTTGTATATGGTGTGTATGTGTGTATGTATATAAAACTGGGAAGCTCTGAATTTTGCCTGTAATATTCCTGGGATTTTTCATTTTGAAATTTCTTTCAGATGACTGGTGGATTCTTATTTCCACTTTGGTTTCTGGTTCTGAGATATAAATAGTTTTATTTTAAGTTATAATGTTCAATTATTGTTATTTTTTTCACCTCTTCTGTTTTCTAGGTCAGTTGTTTATGCTTTGAGACACTTTACATTTTCTTTGATTTTTAAGTTTTTTGACTATTTCAGTATTTTTTCTAGTATCATTGAATCATTTCATTCATATTTCATTCATTCTGATTTTCAAGGAGTTTATTGTGTAGGCAAAGTTGTGTACTTCATGAGTTGAATTACTAATTCCTTTGGGTTTGTCTTGGCAGGTAGACTCACAAGTATTTTATATTGTATAAAGTTATTTTAATGGAATTTCTCTTTCCATTTCTTCCTGGTGTACTTTATGGTAGTCTAAAAGATGCCAATGATTTTTATGGGTTTATTTTATATCCTGCAACTTTGCTGAAGTTGTTAATTATTTCAACTAGTTTTTTAGTTGATTCTCTAGGATTCTCTAAGTCTACCATCATATCATCTGCAAAGAGTGATAATTTTGTTTATTACATATTTTAATTACTTCCATTTCTTTTTCTTGTTTTTTTGCTACTGCTAGAATATCTAGAACAATATTGAATAATGGTCATCTTTGGTGATAATGGGCATCCATGCTTCAGTCCTGATCTTATTGAAAAGGTTTTTAGCTTTTCTCCCTTATAAATAATGCTAGCTGATGGTTTTAAATAGATACTACTTGTCGTTTATTCATATGCTTTCTAGTACTTTTTATAAGGATGTTTGTTGCATTTTGTCAAAAGCTTTTTCTGCATTTATTGAGACAACCACATGATTTTTGTTGTTTTTATTATTGATATGGTCAATTATGCTGATATCCTAATGTTGAACTAGTCCTGCATTCTTGACATAAATCTTACCTGGTCACAGTATATGATATTTGTGATATATTGCTGTAATCTCCTTGCTAGTATTTTATTTACAATTTTTGCCTCAATATTCATTGGTTAAATTGGTCTGTAGTTTTCTCTTTGTTTTTGCTTTTTCTAGTTCAGATATCAGCACCGTATTGTATCATAAATGGAATCTGATATGATGCCTCCTATTTTTCCAAATAATATAGTATTGGAACTAATTGTCCTTTAAATGTTTGGTAGAATTCATTTGTGAAACCATCCGGTCCTGGGGATTTTTCTTAAGGAGCTCACTGATTTCTTTTTCTAAGGTAGAGTTATTTAAGTATTCTATTTCCTCTTTTGTTAATCTGGAAAAAATTCCACTTTTTGTAAATATTCATTGATTTAATTTAAATTGCAAGATTTATGGCATATAGTTGAGCAAAATAACTCCAATAAATGCTTTGCTTTTATCTTTGTTAGTTGTGCATTCAGCCATTTCATTTTTTTGGTACTGATAATTTGGTTTTCTTCTTTAAAAAAATCAAATCAATTGATAATTTATCTATTTTATTGTGTTTTTTTCCATAAAGCCAGATCCTAGTTTTATTTATTACTTCCATCTTAGTTTTTTTTACTTTCAATTTTTATTGATCTCTCCTTTGATTTTTAGGATTTCTAATTAGGCATTTAACTTGAGATTTTAGATTTGTTCTTTTGCTAGTTTTTTAAATTATATGCCCAGTTCATTGATTGACTATCTTATTGATTTTACTGTTCAGAGATAGCAATTTTCACCTAAGTACTACTTTATCTACATCTCATAAATTTTGGTATGATGTTTCATTTTTGTCATCCTCTTTAATGAAATTTATTGTTTCAGTAATTTGTTCTTTGACTCACTCATTCCTTCGGATTAGATTATTTGGTTTCCAATGAATTTTTCATCTGTGTTTTCATGGCCCTTTACTGAATGGTTTCTTTTTTGCTTTATGATCTGAAAAGGATGCATTTAATATTTCTGCTTTTCTAAATTTATTCATAAGATTTTTATCCCTAATATATGGTCATTTTTTAGTACAGTTAAGAAAACTATATACTTCTATTTCCATTCACTTTTCTCCAGAGGGCTATCATATTTAACTCTTATAAAATTCTATTCTTCTTGGCTACCTTGACTTCCTGCCTCTCATGGGCCCTCTTCCCAGGCAGAGTTAGACCAATGGATGTCACACTCAGTTTTGGGATGAGGCTTTTGGGCCTGCCTTCCAAGATACAGTGAACACCACCCTCCTCTTTGGCTTACTGTGGGCCTGACCTCCCATTCCAGGAACCCAGCAGCCCCCAGGCTAAAATCTGACCCCTTGCTTAGCAAAGTCCTTCTGAAGGTCCTAGTTTGCCCCATTTGATTACTTGATCCGCAAAGGAAGCAAAAAAGACTATATAGCTGGCTGAGTTCATCTCTCAGCTGTACATTTCAGCTCTCAGGAAACTTCATTACCAGCAATGGAAAAAGGCAACTAACAAGAAAACAATCTTCCTTCAGGGATTTAAGAGCTTAGTTTATAGGATGAAGTCAGAGTACTTCCATGCCTTGATCCATGTACTTCTTACAGCCTGCTTATGCATTGCCACTGTCTACTGAAGTTGGCTATATGTATTATGCAGAGGTTCCAATTCAGTTCTTTCTTACCTTTCTAGTCATACCTTTCAATTCTGTCATTAACTTGGGCAACCTGCTATTGGGATGGTACCAGCTGCAGCAAAATAATAAAGACCTAGGAAATAGTGAAGATATAAGACAGGCCTGTTACCTGAATGATATCTTTGCTGGCATAACCCTGCTCTATGGCTCTGTTTAATATGACCACTATGCTGTTCTAGACCAGTGGTTTACCTTGCCCATTTTTACTTGGCCAGGGGTCTGGTGCTGTTACCTAGAGGTTGGTTGGAAGCTCAGGTTGTTCTTTTGTATTGAGTATACATCTCTAGTCAGTCACAGTCTTACCCCATGCCACCATCTTGGATTTGATATAACCCTAGCATGTCACATTCTTGCTGATATGTGGAGTGCCATATATGTACACTGCCATTATGAGGATTCTGTCCTTGCCATATATATATATATATATATCAGCCTGGCTATGATATCTTGCCTGGACTTTATTGTCCTTAAGCTGTGTGATCATGGGCTTGCTCTGTGGATTTCCTTCAGTGAGCTAATTGCTCACTTCTAGTCTAAAATTTGTGATATCATGTGCCAATTTGCATTTTTGTTCTTGACACACTTCAGTAGTACTCAAAGATACATTATTGAGGAAAAGAAAAGCTAAAAAAAGCTTCTATCTTAAGTGTTTTAATTAATATATACATTTGAAATATAGTGTTTCAGCCAAGTATATTATATCCATTTATTTTTATGCTCAATTTTCCCTATTTTTCTCATTTCTCTTGTTTATGTTTTTCATGGACATTAAAATAAAATTTGTTAATTAAAAAGAAAATTTTATTCGTCTTCTTAACTTCTTATTTATTATATGGTGAGATTTATCTAGTTCTGAGAGAGCAAAGTTGAAGGCCTACACTAGTATGGTTTTACTGTTTTTTCCTCCTATGATTCATTTAACTTTCTCTTTAAGAATTTGGTTGCTATGCCATTTGGTGCATATATGGTTAATATTGATATTACTTCATTGTCTATGGTAATTTTTAGCAAAAATATAGCTTCCCTGCTTATCTTTTTTAATGATTTATTTATTTATTTTTAGTTTCTACAAGATTTTGAGTTCCAAATTTTCTCCCCATTTCTCTCCTCCCTCCACCCCAAGACATCGTGCATTCTGATTACCACGTCCCCCAATCTGCCCTTCCTTCTACCACATTCCTCTCTTCCCTTATCCCCATGTTGTCTCTTTTCTTATAAGGCAAGATAGATTCCTATACCCCATTACCTGTATTTCTTATTTCCCAGTTGCATGCAAAATCAATTCACAACACTCCTTCCTAAAACTTTGAGTTCCAATTTCTCTCCCTTCCTCCCTCCCCACCCATACCCACCAAGAAGGCAAGCAATTCAATATAGGTTTTACATGTGTAGTTATGGAAAAGACTTCCATAAAGGTCATGTTGTGAAAGACTAACTATATTTCCCTCCATCCTATCCTGCCCATTTATTCTATTCTTTCTTTTGACCTTGTCCCTCCCCAAAAGTGTTTACTTCTAATTACCCCCTTCCCATTTGTCCTGCCTTCTAATCATCTCCCTCACAGTCCACTTCTCCCCTTCTCCCCTACTTTCTTGTAGTGTAAGATAGATTTTCATGCCAAATTGAGTGTGCATGTTATTCACTCCTTAAGCCAAATGTGATGAGAGTAAGTTTCACTTTTTCCTTCCCACCTCTTCCTTTTCCCCTCCATCGATAAAGCTTTTTCTTGCCTCTTTGATGAGAGATAATTTGCCCCATTCCATTTCTCCCTTTCCTCTCCCAATATATTCCTCTCTCACCCCTTATTTTATTTTTTTAGCATCATCCCTTCCTATTCAACTCACCCTGTGCCATATATATATATTCCCTCCAACTACCCAAATAGTGAGAAAAATCTCAAGAGTTACAAATATTATCTTTCCATATAGGAATCTAAACAGTTCAACTTGGTAAGTCCCTTATGATTTCTCTTTCCTGTTACCTTTTCATACTTCTCTTGATTCTTGTGTTTGAAAGTCAAATTTTCTATTCAGCTCTGGTCTTTTCATTAAGAATGATTGAAAGTACTCTATTTCATTGAATGACAATTATCCCCCCTGAAGTATTATACTCAGTTTTGCTGGGCAGGTGATTCTTGGTTTTAATCCTAGTTCCTTTGATTTCTGGAATATCATATTCCAAGACTTTGATCCCTTAATGTGGAAGCTGCTAGATCTTGTGTTATCCTGATTGTATTTCCACAATACTCAAATTGTTTCTTTTTGGAAGCTTGCAATATTTTCTCCTTGATTTGGGAAGTCTGGAATTTGGCTACAATATTCCTAGGAGTTTTTCTTTTTGGATCTCTTTCAGGAGATGATAAGTGAATTCTTTCAATATTGATTTTACCCTCTGGTTCTAGAATATCAGGGCAGTTTTCCTTGATAACGTCATGTAAGATGATGTCTGGGCTCTTTTTTTGATCATGGCTTTCAAGTAGTCCCATAATTTTTGAATTGTCTCTCCTGGATCTATTTTCCAGGTCAGTTGTTTTTCCATTGAGATATTTCACGTTGTGTGCTTTTTTCATTCCTTTGGTTTTGTTTTAGAATTTCTTGACTTTTCATAAAGTCATTAGCTTCCATCTGCTCCATTCTAATCTTTAAGGAATTATTTTCTTCAGTGAGCTTTTACATCTCCTTTTTCAGCTGACCAATTCTGCTTTTCATGGCATTCTTCTCATTGGCTTTTTGTACCCCTTTTGCCATTTGGGTTAGTCTATTTTTTAAAGTCTTATTTTCTTCAACATTTTGGGGGGGGGTCTCCTTTAGCAAGCAGTTGACTTGTTTTTCATGATTTTCTTGCATCACTCTCATTTCTCTTCCCAATTTTTGCTCTACTTCTCTTGATTTTCAAAATCCTTTTTGAGCTCTTCCATGGCCTGAGACCAATTCATATTTTTCTTGGAGGTTTTTGATGGAGGTCCTTTAACTTTGTTTTCTTCTTGTTTCCATGCTTTTGTCCTCCTTGTTACCAAAGTAAGATTCTATATTCTAATTCTTTTTCCATTTTTTGCTCATTTCCCCAGCCATTTACTTGAATTTTGAGATCTTTTTCAAGGTAGTTCATTGCTTCCAGTGGGGGTTGAGGGGTATACTCTCAGTTGCTCAAAACCCCCACAATCTGTGAGACCTAAAGCTCCAGAAATAGTCACTGTCTCTGTGTCTGCTGCTGCTGTGGCTGCCACAGGTTCTTTTGCCCCCTCCCCCTTCAGCTCCCCTGCTTATCTTTTATAATTAGGTCTGCTTTTTATTTTGTTTTGTCTAAGATCAAGATTGTAGGCTCTGTCTTTTTTACCACATTTGAAGCTTAATAGAATCACAGGATGCAGCTAGATGGATTAGTGGCTAGAACACTGACTGAGCCTGGAGTCAGGAAGACCTGAGTTCCTATCCAGCCTCAGACATTTAAGTAATTATCAAGTCATTTAACCTTTGCCACTGGAAAAGGAAATAGCAAACTTCTCTAGGATCTTTGACAAGAAAACTCCATGTACAGTATGGTGCATGGGGTCATGAATGACAGCAATGAAGCATGATTGATTCTGCTCCAGCCCCTTATTTTTATTTTCTGTGTGTGTTTCAAGTGTTAGTCTTACAAACAACATATTGTTGTGTTCTGGTTTCTAATCAGTTCTGCTTCCACTTTACTAGTGAGTTTATTTGGTTCACATTCACAGTCATGATTACTAACTACATTTCCCTCCTTTCCATTTTTTTTCTTTTTTATCCTTTTGTCTCTTTTTTTGTCCTGTCCTTCCTCAGAATTCTGTTTTGCTTCTAACTACTCCCTCCCTTCTATCAACGCCACCTCCTCTTTCATTCTCTTCCTCTCTTAATTCCCTGTTGGATAAGACAGATATTTATACACAAAAAAAGTGTGTATGTTATTCTAGCCTTGAGCCAATTTGTTTGACAATGAGGTTTAAGCATTGTCTAATATCACCACCCCCATTTCTCCCTCCACTTTCCCTTGCTTTTCCTTGCAAGCCTCTTTTATGTGAGATAATTTTCCCCATTCTTCTTCTACTTTCCTCCTCTCCAGTGCATCCCTCTTTTCTCATCCCTCCTTTTTTTTGAGATCATCCTGTCATAGTCAACTCATATCAATGCCCTCTGTCCTTGTATAGTTTTTCTAACTCCCCTAATAATGAAAATGTTCTTTAGAGTTACAAGTATCATTTTCCCATATAGGAATGTAAATATCTTAACCCTTTTGAGTCCCTTATGATTTTTCTTTCATGTATATTTTTTATGCTTCTCTTCAGTCTTGTATTTGAAAGTCAAATTTTCTATTTAACTTTAGATTTTTCATCAGTAATGCTTAAAAGTCCTCTGTTTTGTTAAATAGCCATTCCCTCATACCCCAAATGATTATACTCCATTTTGCTGGGTAGATTATTCTTTAGTGTAATCTAGCTCCTTTGCCTTCTGAAATAGCATATTCCATATCATGTATGCCTTTAATATTTGTTGTTGTTTTGTCATTTTTCAGTCCTTTCTGACTCTTCTCAAGAAGTTCTCAAAACCTCATTTTGGAAGTTTTTTCAGCAGACATTGTAATGGTTTGCTCATTTTATAGATGATGAAACTGAGGCAAATAGAATTAAACGACTTGCCCAGAATTAAATGACACAGATAGTAAGTATCTGAGGTCAGATTTGTATCTGAGACCAGATTTGAACTCTGTAAGAGGAATCTTCCTGACTCCAGGCCCTAACTAGCTTCCCTATTCCTTTAATGTGGAAGTTACTAAATCCTGTGTGATCCTGAGTATATCAATTATATCAAATAATATTAGATTTGTTTCTGTCTACTTGAAATATTTTCTTCTTGACACGAGAACTCTGGAATTGTCTATAATATTCCTGGGAACTTTCATTTTGGGATATCTTTCAATAGGAGGTTTGGTGGACTCTTTTTTCTTTCAATAGTATTTTACTATTTTACTCTTTACTCTTTCCCAATTATATGCAAAGACAATTTTCAATATTCAATTTTACAAAATTTTGAGTTCCAAAATTTTCTCCTTCCCTTCTTCCCTGGCTCCTTCCCTCTGTTCTCCTACCCTCTTCCAAAAATGGTATGCAATTTGATATAAGTTTTATATATATACATATATATATGCAATCATGTAAAACATATTTCCATATTAGTCACAACTGTGAAAGAAGAAACAGATCAAAAGGAAAAAAACAAAAAAACAAAGTGTTTAAAATGTATGCTTCAATCTGCATGCAGAGTCCATTCATTCTTTATCTGGATGTGAACAGCACCATCATTATGCCTTTGTAAATGTTTTGGACCATTGTGTTGCTGAGAAGAGATAAGTCCATGGTTGATCATCACACAATGTTACTATGTACAGTGTTCTCCTAGTTCTGCTCATTTTCCTTTGCATCAGTTTATTTAAGTCTTTCCTGGTTTTTCTTAAATCTGTCTGCTCATCATTTCTTATTGCACAACAGCATCCCATTACATTCATAATACCACAACTTGTTCAACCATTCCCCAGTGGATGGGCATCCCCCTAGTTTTCAATATTTTGCTCCCATGAAAAGGGCTGCTATAAATATTTTTGGACATGTAGATTCTTTTCCCTTTTTTATGATTTCTTTTGGATACAGACCTAGTAGAGGAATTGCTGTATAAAAGGATATGCATATCAAAGGATTGCCCTTGGGGCATAATTCCAAATTGTTCTCCAGAAGGGTTCCATCAGTTCTCATTCCACTAGCAACTCATTAGTGTCTCAGTTATCCCACATCCTCTCCAACATTTATCATTTTCTCATTTTTATGTCATTAGCCAATTTAATAGATGTGAGGTGGTACCTCAGCATTGCTTTAATTTGCATTTCTGTAGTCAGAAGTGACTTAGAGCACTTCTTTGTATGAGTATAGATAGCTTTGATTTCTTCATCTAAAAACTACCTGGTCATATCCTTTGACCATTTATCAGTTGGAGAATGGCTTATATTCTTATAAATTTGACTGTGTTTGAGAATTGAGGCCTTAGTCAGATATACTATTTCTTGCTTTTCTAATTTTCTTATGGTATCACCATTTATGTCTAAATTATGTACCTATTATCTTGGTACGCTGGGTGATATGTTGGTCTGTGCGCTGTTTTGTGCCCTGTTGTTTTCCAGTTCTGCCAGCAGTTTTTATGAGATAATGAGTTCTTATCCTAGGATGCTGAGGCCTTTGGGTTTATCAGACACTAAGTTACTATGGATATTTACTACTTTGTCTTGTGTACCTAGTCTATTCCACTGATCCACCACTCTATTTCTTAGACAGTATCAGATAGTTTTGATGATTACTGCTATGATATATTTTGAGATCTGGTATTTCTATCCCACCTTTCTTTGACTTTGTTTTTCATTAATTCCCTTGATATTCTTCTTTTTGTTCTTCCAGATGAATTTTGTTATTTTTTCTAGCTCTATCAAATAATTTTTCGATTGTTTGGTATGAGTAAATTAGTTTAGGCAGAATTTTCATTTTTATTATATTGACTCAGCCTACCTATTAGTAGTTGATATTTTAAAAATTATTTAGATTTGACTTTTCTCACCAGTTGTCTGACCCCCTTATCATCACTGAGGTACTGAAGCTGCTGCCGCCAATGTTGCAGCTGCCTCAGGGTCTGCTGCTGGTGTTGCAGTGATATGTGCTGTGTTCTGAACTGACTCCCACTCTGGTGTCATAGATCTTTCCTGCCAACCCCCTAAGTTGTCTTGTTCTGGAAAAATATCTCACTTCAACGTTTTGTTGATTTTGCCACTCCCAAATTCCATTTAAGGCATTATTAAATTTATTTTGAGGGGAAATTTGGAAGAATTTAGCTGAATTGCTGCCTTGACTTGGTCATCTTGGCTCCCTCCACTGAATATTATTGTTTAGGAGGATATAAAACTGAGCTTTTTGAGAATACATATATACTCTGAGCCCGAAATGTGTGGTAACTGAGTATGATAGAAATGAATAAAAGGAATTGTGAGATTTTTGTACCTGAAATAAAAGAATGGAGAAAAGCAAAAAAAAAAAAAAAAATACATTTACATAGTACCTTAAAGTTTACGAAACACTTTTTCACCAGAGCCCTGGGAAGAAGATACTTAAATTGTTATTACTTCCTTTTAACAGATGAGGAAACTGAAACTCTGAGATATGACTTGTCAATTATCACACTACTATCAAGATTTAGAGACAAGAGTTAGTCCCAGGTGTCCAGAGTCTAAATCCAGTGTTGTCTGCTACAGCTAATTAAGTACAAGTAGCACCCACCCTTAAAGCCATCATTTGTGTATTTTAAATAAACAGAAGGTTCTTTTGGACATTTGAGGGTTTTAAATAAGGAATAACATTCACAAGGTTATAGGTGAAAAACTCATTTTTTGCTATAGTCAACTTAGTTTTTTAGAATAAATAGCAAAAGAATCTACAAATGAGGGCATTAGGAAAAGATAAGCTTAGAACAGGGATACATATATGGGTTGGAGAGAAAAAAAGTGGGGGAAATGAGGAAATTAAAGGGGATATTAAAAAATCGATGATGCTACTGAAATTCTGAAGGAAATGTCAAATTATCATCTTAAAATGCGTAATAAAATATCTGTTCATTGGTTTACAGGACAATATAAAGGGAATAACTAAATGGAGAACTTTTGCGAGGAATGGCATATTACTTAAATACCTAAATTATATTAGGTAGTGCAGTGAATAGAGCACTGAACCCAAAGTTAGGAAGATGTGAGTTCAAACTAGCCTCAGATACTTATTAGCTATGTAACCCCTGGGTATGTTGCTTAACTTCTGTCTGCTTCAGTCTTTTCATCTGTAAAACAGAAGAAATAATAGCACATACTTTCCAAAATTGTTGTGAGGATAAAAGAAGATATATATATATCTGTATATATATGTATATATATATATATATATCTGTATATATATGTATATATATATATATATATCTGTATATATGTATATATCTGCATATATATGTATATATATGTATATATCTGTATATATATACATCTGTATGTATATATGTATATATATGTATATATATTACACACTATATATATATATGAAATGTTGTGCAAATGCTATAAACATGGTAATAATTTTCTTTATTATTAGTTGGTGTAGCTAAATACATTTGGAAACAAAGAGCTGAATTATGGAGACCGTAATGATTTCTTTTTGTTTTTCTTTGTTTGCACAGGATGTATTTTTGTATAGTGCAAAGACTTATTTGATGATATAAAGTGTTCTCCTCAATATTAGAGGCAGAAGCAATCTCAGACCAAGGAATTGCTACACTTTTAGTCATGTTCTTGATGTCTCTTTCTTTAATTAAATTTCATTTTTTATTCGAATTTAACGATCACTTTAAAAAAAGAATATTTACACCCAAGAAGCAGAACAAAAAAAAATAGGTGAAATCATCAGTCTCTACAACCTTCCTTTTGAAAAGTATATAATAAATTCATTGTTTGTTTAAAAGCTTTCCTGCTTTTCTGAATTTCTTCTGAACTTTCTTTAGTCCTGCTCTTCACACTTAAAAATACTTCAGTGACACTCTGCACTTAGTACTATCCTCTTCTCTTGAATTCTTTGCCCAATTATTATGTTGTTGATCTTGCCTGGCCAAACCTCAGCCTTGGATCACTCCCACCATCCTTTGCTCCTACCCATATGCTGCTGAAGGAAGCTAGAAAAAATAATATAATTGCTGACTGGTTCTAGAACAGATTTATGTTACATAACCACAACTGGGCCACAAGACAATCAACATATACATCCCTGATTAACTCACTATCCCACTAACCACAGTGGCTTTTTGTTTATTTAATTCTAGTTCCAAATTTTCTCCCTCCATTTCTACTTCCCCCACAAATTGAGATGGTAAAAATATGATATCTGTTATATAAATGAAGTAATGCAAAAAATATTTCCACATTAGCCATGTCCCCCGAAAAGCTAGAAAATAAAGGAAAAGTATACTGTGTTATGTACTCCGAGTTCATCATTTCTGGATGCAGATGGTATTTTTATCCCAAGTTATTTGGAACTATGGTATTTTATTGTATTGATGAGAGTTAACTAAATCTTTCACAGTTGATTGTCTTTACAATGTTCTTATTACTGTCTAGATTGCTCTCATGGTTTGGCTCACTTCATTTTGCATCAGTTCATATAAATCTTTCCAGATTTTCCTGAGACCATCCCATTCATCGTTTTTTTTCTGACACAATAGTATTACATCACATTCATATGCTATAATCTGTTCAGTCGTTCCCCAATTAATCCCTTGAGTTTCTAATTCTTTGCCAATATAAAAAGAGCTGCTATAAATATTTGTGTACATATAGATTACTTTCCTTTTTCTTTTAATTTCTTGAAGTATAGACCTAATAGTGGTGCTGCTAAGTCAAAGGGTATGCGTAGTTTTATAGCTTTTTGGGCATAGTTCCAAATTGTTCTCTATAATGGTTGGACTAGTTCATAGCCGTACCAACAGTGCATTATGGTACTAATCCCTTCCAGTTTCCACAGCTCTCTAGCATGTGTCATTTTCCTTTTCTGTCATCTTAGCCATTCTAATCAGTATGAGGTAGTACTTCTCAGTTGTTTTAGTTTGCATTTCTCTAATCATCACAAGATTTTTTCATATGACTTTTGATAGCGTTGATGTCTTTCTCAGAAAACTGCCTGCTTATATCCTTTGACCATTTATCATTTGAGTGATCCTATTTTCATAGATTTGACTGTTTCTTGCTTTTCTTCTATTTTTGGTTATATCATTGTTGTTTAATTTCATATAATCAGAATGATCCATTTTACCTCCCATAAAATTCTTATCTCTTGTTTGGTCATGAACTTTTCTCCTATCCATCGATATGAATAACTTCTTCCTTGCTCCCACTAATTTACTTACTCATGTTTCTCTAATTTGCTGTCCTTTTATGTCTAAAATCATGTCGTTGCTTTCAGTTTATCTTGTATGTAGTATGAGATGTTGGTTTCTGCTTAGTTTCTGCCAGACTACTTCCTAGTTTTTTCCAGCAGTTTTTGTCAAATACTGTATTCTTGCCCCAATAGCTGGGATCTTTCTATTTATTGAACAGTAGGTCCCATGATCATTAGACAGCTAGATGACCCAGTGGATAGAGCACTGGGCATGGAGCCAGGAAGACCTGAGTTCAAATCTGGTCTCAGACTATGTGATCCCAGGCAAGTTACTTAACTGTGTTGCCTCAGTTTTCTCATCTGTAATTGAGCTAGAGGAACAAATGGCAAACCACTCCAAATTCTTTGCCAAGAAAGCCCCAAATGGGATGATAAAGAGTTGGAAACTACTGAAATGATTGAACAAAAAAAATCTGTGCTCATTTGCTTCTGTATATATTATGTACTTAATCTATTTCATTGATCAACACTCTGTTTCTTATCCAGTACTAAAGTGTTTTAATGATTACTGTTTGCAGTTTGAGATCTAATATTGCTGGTCCACCTTCCTTCACATTTTTTTTTCTTCGAATCCCTTAATAGCCAACCTTTTGTTACTCTAGATGAAATTCATTATTATGGTTTTTAGCTCAGAAAAATAATTCTTTCATAATTTTGATTGGTTAAGTAAAATTAATCATTTTAATTATACTTGTTTGACCTAACCATAAGAAATTAATATTTCTCCAATGATGTAGATCTGCCTCCGTGTTAAAAGAGTTTTGCAATTATGTTCACACAGTTCTTCTATTTCTTGGAATGTAGACTCCCAAGTATTTTATTCTGTCTGCTGGTATTTTAAATGGAATTTATATTTTTGCCTCTTTTGTTGTTGTTGCTATTAATGTATAGAAATGCTGGTGATTTGTGTAAGTTTATTTTATATCCTGCAATGTTATTAAATTGTTAATAGGATTTTTCTGAATTTATTTAGTACCTTTTTCCCCCCAGTTACATGCAAAACTCAATTTTTAATATTCATCTTAAAACCTTTGACTTTTAAATTCTCTCCCTTCCTCCTACCCCCATCCCCTCACTGAGATGGCAAGAAATTCGCTATAGATTATACATGTATCATGCAAAAAACTTCCATATTAGAAATATTGTGAAAGAAAGCATAGACAGAAAAAGAACCTCAGGAAAAATCAAGTAAAAGAGTAAGCTTCAATCCATATATATATATATATATATATATATATATATATATATATATATATAAATACACCATCATATACATATATATATACACCATCATTTCTTCCTCTGGGGATGGATGGCATTTTTCATTATAAGTCCTTCAGAATTGTCTTGGATCATTGTATTGCTGAAAATAGCTAAGTCATTCACAACTGATCATTTTACAATTTTGCTATAACTTTGTACATAGTACATTTTACTTGCATCAGCCTAAACAAGTCTTTCAAGGTTGTTCTGAGAGCATTCTGCTCATCATTTCTTATAGTACAATAGTATTTCATCATAATTACATACTACAACTTGTTCAGTCATTCCCCAATTAATGGGCATCCCCTCAATTTCAGTTCTTTGCCCCAAGAAAAGAGCTACTACAAATATTTTTTGTACATAGAGGTCCTTTTTCTTTTCATTTTTTCCCATTTCTGGGATACAGACCTGGTAGTGGAATTGCTGGGTCAAAGGGTATGCATGATTTTATAGCTTCTGGGGGTTAATTTCAAATTGTTCTACAGAATTGTTGAATCAATTCATAATTTTGCCAAAATGTCTCATTTTTCCTATATTCCCACATAATTTTCCTATTCTGTCCTATTAGACAATCTAATGTAGTACCTAAAAACTGTTTTAATTTGCATTTCTCCAATCAATAGTGAGAGAATTTTTTCATATGGGCATAGATAGCTTTGATTACCCCATTGAAAACTATTCATATCTTTTGATCATTTATCAATTGGGGAATGGGTTTTATTTTTATAAACTTGACTCTGTTCTCTATACATTTGAGAAGTGAGTCCCTTTTGAAAGAAACTTGCTTCAAAATTTTTTTCATAGTTACTCTTACTAACAGTATTTCCCTCCATCCTGTTCTTCCCCCATTTATTTTATTTTCTTTCTACTTCCACCCTTTCCCTACTCAAAGTGACTACCCCCTCTGCTAACCTGCCCTCACTTCTATCACCTTGCCCCCTTCTCTTGTCCCATTCCACTCTTACTTTTTATATGGTAAGATGGATATTTATGCTTAATTGAGTGTGTAAATTATTCCCTCTTTGAGTCAATTCTGATGAGAATAAGATTCACTCACTTCTCCCCTCTTCCTCTCTACTGTAAAAGATTTTTCTTTTATATGAGAGAATTTATCCAATTCTCCTTCTCCTTCTCCCTTTCCCTTTCTTCCAATACATTCCTCTTTCACCTCTTAACTTTATTTTTTAGATATCAACCCTTCATATTCAACTCACGCTTGTGCCCTCTATCTACCTATCTATCTATCTATCTATCTATCCTCCTTCCAATTGTCCTAATAATGGAAAAGTTCTTATGCATTATAAGAATCACCTTCCCATGTAGGAATGTAAACAGTTTAACCTTATTATGTAACTTATGATTTCCCTTTCCTGTTTAACTTTTTATGGTTCTCTTGGGTTTTGTATTTGAAAATCAAATTTTCTTCAGTCTGGTCTTTTCATTAGGAATACTTGAAAGTTCTCTTGTTTCACTGAATATCCATTTTTTTCCCCTGAAGGATTATACTTTATTTTGCTGGGTAGGTGATACTTCTTTGTAATCCTACTTCTTTTGCCCTCCAAAATATAATATTCCAATTCCATTGATCCTTTAATTTAATAGCTGCTAAATCTTGTGTTATGCTGACTGTATCTCTATAGTACTTGCGTCATTTCTTTCTAGATGCTTGCAGTGTTTTCTCTTTGACGTGGGAGCTTTGGAATTTGGCTATAATATTCCTGAGTTTTCATTTTGGGATCATTTTCAGGAGGTGGTCAGTGGAGTCTTTCCATTTTTATTTTATCCTCTTGTTTTAGAATATCAAGGCAATTTTCCTTGATAATTTCTTGAAATCTGATGTCTAGGTTTGTTGTGTTTTTTTTAAGTCATGGATTTCAGGTAGTCCAATAATTCTTAAATTATCTCTCCTGAATTTCTTATCTAGGTCAATTGTTTTTCCAGTGAAATATTTCATATTTTTCTCTTTTTTTCAATCTTTTGGTTTTCTTTTGTTGCTTTTTGATTTCTCATAAAGTCCTTGGCTTTTATTTGGCAATTCTAATTTTTAAGGAATTTTTTCTTTGGTGAGTTTTTGTGCCTCTTTTCCCTTTCATGAATTCTGCTTTTTAAGGCATTCTTCTCCTCATTGGATTTTTGTACCTTTTCAAAAGCTAAATTTTGACCTAATCTGTTTTTCAAAGTGTTATTTTATTCAGTATTTTTTTCTGTCTCCTTTACCAAACTGTTGACTCATTTTTTATGACTTCATTTCATCCTCTCATTTTTTCTTCCCAAGTTTTTCTCTACCTCTCTTACTTGATTTTTAAACTCCTTTTTGATCTCTTCCATGGCCTAAGACTAATTCATAATTTTATTGGAGGCTTTGGATGTAGGAATTTTGCCTTTCTTATCCTCTTCTGAATGTATGTTTTAATCTTCCTTGTCACCATAGTAATTTTCAATGGTCAGAATTTTTTTGGGTGTTTTTTGCTCATTTTCACAAGCTATTTCTTTTGCTTTTTTAAAAAATCTTTTTTATTTAATTTATTTTTAGTTTTAAACATTCACTTCCAGAAGCTTTTGAGTTTTAAATTTTCTCCCACCCCTCTCCTCTCAACCACCTCCCCAAATGGCATGCAGTCTGATATAGGTTCTTACAGTGTATACCAAAATACAGTCAAAATAGGCACACAATTTAGATATAAAGCCTAGTTTGCCATAAGCAAACTAGAAGAATAAAGAATAGTTTACCTGTCATATTTATGAAGAACAGATGCATTATGACTATGACCAAACAAGAGATAGAGAACATTATGAGATGCAAAATGGCTAATTTTGATTACATTAAATGGAAAAGCTTTTGCACAAACAATGCCAATGCTCAATTAATTTCTCCTCTAAGAATTTACGTGCTATATATTACTTGGTGCATGTATGTTTAGTATTGATATTATATCACTGTTTGTTGTACCTTTTAGCAAGATAGAATTTCCTTCCTTATCTTTTTTAATTAGATCAATTTTTGCTTTTGCTTTGTCTGAGATCAGGATTGCTATACCTGCTTTTATTTTTAGCTTCAGCTGAAGCAAAATATGTTCTTCCCCACCTCCCTCAATCTGCCCTTCCATCAGCACCCTCCCTTTTCTTCCACGTTTCCCTTACTACTTCTTCCCTCCCTTTCATCCACCTCCTCCCTTTTCTTTCCCCTTTTCCCTTCTACTTCCTATAGGGTAAGTTAGTTTTCTATACCTAACTGATTATGTTATTCCTTCTTTGAGCCAAGTCTGATGAGAGTAAGGTCCAAAAATGCTCATCTCTTTCCATTCTTTCCCTCTACCATCATAGGTCTTTGTGCCTCTTCATGTGATGTAATTTACTCTTTTCTGCCTCCTTTCCTCTTCTCTCAATATAATCCCTTTTATCACTTAATTATATTTTTTATCATCACATCAAAGTCAACTTATACCCACACCCTCTGCATATCCCTTCTAAATATTGTAATAAAGATATAGTTTTCAAGAGTTACAAGTATCATCAGTTTGCCCTTATTAATATCATGTTGTGTTTCTTTTCTTTCCTGTTTACCTTTTTTCCTGTTTAACCTCCTTTCAGTCCTGTATTTGAAGATTAAATTTTCTGTTGAGCTCCAGTATTTTCATCAGAAAGGTTTGGAAGTTCCCTGTTTCATTGAATGTCCATTTCCTCCCCTGAAACATTATGCCCAATTTCACTGGGTAGTTCCTTGGTTGTAATCTAAATTCCTCTGCCTTATGGAATATCATATTCATTCTTTTAATGTAGAGGGTGCAAGGGACTGAGTAATCCTGATATTTTAATTGTAATATTTTCTTGCAGTATTTTTCTCTTTGATCTGATAATTTTGGAATTTGGCTACAATAATCCTTGGCATTTTCAATTTAGGATCTCTCTCAGGTGGTGATCAGTGGATTCTTTTGATGACATTTTACCCTCTGATTTTAGGACCTCAGAGCAGTTTTCTTTGATTATTTCTTGAAAGATGCTGTCCAGGCTCTTCTTTTCATCTTGACTTTCAGGTAGACCAATATTTCTTAAATTCTCTCTCCTGGATCTATTTTCAGGTCATTTATTTTTCCAGTGAGGTATTTTACTTTTTCTTCTATTTTTTCATTCCTTTGATTTTCTTTTACTGATTCTTGATGTCATAGACTCATTATCTTCCAGTTTCCCATTTCTAATTTGTAATGAATTATTTTCTTCAGTTAGCTTTTGTGCCTCCTTTTCAATTTGGTCCATTTTATTTTTTAAGTTCTCTTCAGTGAGTTTTTGTGCCTCCTTTCCCATTTGACAAAATGCAATTTTTTTTTTAAGGAGTTGTTTTCTACAGTCAATTGTTGTTCTTCCTTTTCCAAGTTATTGACTTTCTCTTGCATATCTTTCATTTATTTTCCCAATTTTTCTTCTACCTTTCTTATTTAACTTTTAAAATTCTTCTTAGGCTCTTCCTAGAAGGCTTTTTAGACTTAGGACTAGTTCATATTCCCTTTTGAGGTTTCAGATGTGAGTATATTGACAATGTTGCCCTCTTCTGAATTTTTTTCCTTGATCCTTCACTCATAGAAAAATTTTTGGTCATTGTCTATTTCTGTTATTTGCTCATGGTGTTTGCCTATTTCCTGGCTTTTAAAGTTGAGCATTTTTGCTATAGCACAGGGAGCACTGACCCAAGCTTCTTGTGCTTGGAGCCCTGCACCTCATCTCTGGCTTTATGTGCTAGGGCCTTAGGTGTTGGCATTGAACAACTGGTTGAGGGGAGTGTCATCTGGGCTGCTTTGAAGCACTGGAAAGCTTAGCTGCAAGAAGATGACTTCCTGGAGCTCTGCCTCCTGGAATTGTGCTGCAGCTCTGGGAGGTTTGGCTGCTGAGGGATGCCTGCTCTCCAACACACATGGTGATTTTCTGAGCTGGAGTCTACCAATTATCCTGCCTATGCCCAGACACTGGGGGGAGGGAGGGAAAGGGGGCAGTGTCCTAGTGTTAGTACTTGCCTGCTCTACCATCCTGGAGCCCAGGATATCCCATTGGATCACTAAGATGTGACATACTGAGACACCTCTCATCCTGGTCCCCTCCACCAGTGTGAGAGGGACCTTTTCTACAAGTTTTTCAGGCTACAAGACTGCTGCACCCCATCTTTCTGCTGGCTCAACTTTTCCTAGTTTGATATTTTCTAGACTTTCAGAGGTCAGTAAGGGAGAGTGAGATCAGTTTACTTCTTTCTCCACCATCTTGGCTTCCAGATGTCCTCCCAGTCTATTTCTTGACTTTTAACTCTATGGTAAAGTGAAACTCTGCTTCTGGAGTGAAGGGTGCACTGTTCCAAGCTCCAGACGTTCTGTGCAACTGTTTTCAGAGATACTTCTAGAGACCTGTCATATTTCACTTCTTCCAAGGTGATATGATCTAAGGAGAGGTGGGGTTACTGCTCTTTTGGTCTGTGAGTGACCACAAACATTCTTTCCTGCCCTGGAATTGTAATGACGGTTTCTGTTCCACCACAGCTACAAACTCTGGTGTGTCTGTACTTCTCCTTGACCTGGGCCTGCCTCCCAGGACTGTGACCTGAATCCCAGTATGGGCAAAGCTACAGAGTCCTGCCTCAGTGCTAGCATAGGGACCCCTATGGTCTTCTGACAAATTGTTTGACCCCCTTACCATTTGTGGGCTTAGAGCCCCTGAACCAGGTGCTGCAGATAATTTTGTGGCTCCCAAGGCCTATTCTTGGTTTTCTGGGGCTGAGTACATGCTGGTGTGGCTTTTGCTGGACTGTGTTCCACTCTCATGCAGGTATAACAGATCTTTTCGGCTCATTAAGTTGTCTTTGGCCGGAAAATTATTTCACTCCATCCTTTTGTCAGTTTTGGCACTCCAAAAATTGTTTTATGGTATTATTTAAAGGTGTTTGGAGGGGTTTGGGGGAGGGCTCAGAGGAATTGCTACCTCATCTCTGCTATCTTGGATCCACTCTTAGGTTGTTAATTGTTTTGAATAATTTTTAGCTTACTCTCTAGGGTTCCCTAAGTTCCCTAAGATCTAGGGATCTCTGCAAAAAGTGATCATTTTGGTTTCACATAGCTTATGCTTATTCCATCAACTTTTTCTTATCTTTTTTCTATAACTAGTATTTCTAATATAATATTACATAATAATGGTGATAATGGCATCCTTCCTTCACTCACAATCTTATTAGAAAGGCTTCTAATTTATTTCCATTGTTGATAATGTTTAAGTTTTAGATAGACACCTTATCATTTCAAGAAAAGTTCTATTTATTGCTAGGATTTTTATTGTTAATTCTAGGAATGAGGTGCTGCATTATGTTGAAAGTTTTTCTTCATCTATTTATATAATCATATAGTGTTTGTTGGTTTATTATTGATATGATTAATTATGCAGATAGTTTTCACAATTTTGAACCATTTCTGAATTGCATAATGTATGATCTTCGTGATAAATTACTATAATCTCCTTCCTAGTGTTTTATTTTAAATTTTTTGCATCAATATTCATTAAGGAAATTGACCTAGAGTTTTCTATCTCTGTTTTTGCTGTCTTTGGTTTAGGTATCAAAATTGCATTTGTGCTATAGAAGGAATTTGACAGGATTCTGTCTTTAACTTTTTTTTCAAACAGTTTATATAATATTGGAATTAATTGTTCTTTCAATGTTTGGTATGATTCACTTGTAAATCTATCTGGGCCTTGTTTTTTTTTTCCTTCAGAAGTTCATTTGTGGCTTGTTCAATATCATTTTGTAAAATAGAATTATATAAATGTTCTATTTTCTCTTCTGTGAATCTGGGCAGTTTTAATTTTTTTAGATATTCTTCTATTTCATTTAGATTATTTATCACTTTTATTGGCATACAGTTGGGGAAAATAGCTCCTAATAATTGTGTAAATTTCATCTTCATTGGTGTTATATTCACTATTTTCATTAGTCGTACTTGTAATTTGTTTATCTTCTTTCTTTTTCTAAATCAAATTAACCAATGGTTTATCTATTTTATTGTTTTTTTAAAAGAAAAACTAGTTTCTAATTTTACTTTTAGTTTAATTTTTGTTTTACTTTTAATATACTTAATATCTCCTTTGATTTTTGGGATTTCTATTTCTGTATTTTATTGGGAATTTTTAATTTATTGTTTTTCTAGTTTATTTAGTTGCATACCCATTTCATTGTTTTTCTCTTTCTCAGTATTATTGGTAGTTAGAGACTTAGAGGTATAAATTTAAAGATATAAATAATTAATATAAATAAAAATTTACAGAGATAAATTTTCCCCAAATTACCACTCTGATTACATCCTACAAATTTTAGTGTGTTTTCATTGTTTTTATTAAGTTTAATGAAATTATTTTTTTCTATGATTAATTCTTTGATTCATTCATTCTTTGGAATTAGAATATTTAATTTTCAATTAATTTTTAATATCTACTTCCAGGGCCCTTTATTGAGTGTGCTTTTTATTGTATTATGTTTTTTTAAAGGTGCATTTACTATTTCCACTTTCCTGCATTTGTTTATAAGATTATTATGTTCTAATATATGGTCAGTTTTTATGAAGGTGCCATGTGCAGCTGAGAAAAGGCTATATTCTCTTTTATTTTCTTTCCATTCCATTTCTTTCTATTCCATTCATTATTTTCTAGAAATCTGTCATATCTAAATTTTCTAAAATTCTATTCATCTTCTTAACTTCTTTCTTATTTATTTTATGATTAGATTTATCTTGGTGTGATAGGGGTAACTTGAAGTCTGTAACTAATATAGTTTTACTGTCTATTTCCTTCTATAACTTCCCATATAATATATATAACTAAGATTCTGGTCAACGCAATAATAAACCATGAGTCCAAAGGCAGGAAGATAAAACAGAGTACTATCCTCCCTATGGAGAAGTGATTAAAAATAAAAAAGGCATATAGAAACATACATTTTAGGATGTGGTTAATGTGGAAATTTGTTTTGTTGAACTGTGCAGCTATGTACTGAGGGCTTTGTTTGGGGAGTTTTAAAACAATTTTCCCAATGAGAGGGTAGAAAGGACAGATTAATTTTTAAAATGCTTTCTAATAGAAAAAAAATGTGTTCCTTCAGAATACTAGTATCTTTAGAGATTATTGAGGGAATTCAATAAGAAGAACAGGTGACTGGAGGAGTGAATTGCTTATGTTCTAAAAGTTTTAAGAGAGGAAAGAGAAAAAAGTATAAAAGGGATACACTAATGTTAGCAAAGAGAAAAAACAGGTGTGAGTTTATTGTTTCTTATCATTGGGGTAGGAGAGAGAAAGTACACAAACAGAGTAAGAAGGTAGGGAGAGTAGCAGTGCTCATGAGCTGCACTTCACTATTATCTGAACTAGAAAGAAAAAGGCAAATTAAATACATGCATGAACATTTTGAAATACATGAAACTTAAAAAAAGAAATAAATGAGGTTAGGAAAAAAGAGAAT
This sequence comes from Potorous gilbertii, assembly GCA_028658325.1. Lineage (NCBI taxonomy): Eukaryota > Metazoa > Chordata > Mammalia > Diprotodontia > Potoroidae > Potorous > Potorous gilbertii. The sequence continues at coordinate 429,175,086 of CM053769.1, read as the reverse complement.
AATATAGAGGAGGGAATAGTCACAAGTAAAAGAAGCTTCCTGATCCTGAAGAGGAAACAAAAAAAGGGAAAACTAAAGCAAAGGAGAATCTAAGAGGAGGTCCATAAAGTGGGAGTGGCCTGAAACTGTGTTATTTTAATATAACTGAATATTATTTACTACATAAGAAAAGGTAAAAGATAATTTTAGACAAGATGAGAAAATATGAAGCAATGCAGAGTAAAGTGAAAAGAGAAGAGAGAACACTAAAAAGTGACAATGGAAAGGAAAACAGCTGAATAAATTAAGAATTCTGATCAATACAGTGGCAAATGGTCTTCAACTAAGTGTTTTAAGGAAGAGTTTCCCAGTTGAAGGCTACCATAACACCGAAGCTGGGAGTGAATGCTTGGATCGGTGTTATGCTTTTCCCTTACCCTGTCCTTTTACTCTGAATGAGTAATGGAAAAGACATGATTGGACAAGCAAAAAGGACCATGGCTTCCCCAGTCCAAGATACCTGATAAGGTACGGCAGAAGCAAAGAGGACCTCCAGCTAACGTTGCGTATGTCACCAAAAACACAATCTCATCTTCCACTTGATTAATTTTCTGAAGTCTGTGGCCAGTTCCCTTTTGCTCACTGTCAATTATGTTTGATTGCTGCCTTTCCTCTTCTCCCACTCTCTGTACAATGTCTTCCACTCCTGGTTTGGTAAGTGGAGACTTCCCATCATTCTGCACTTCAGTTAGTCTGGCAAAATGAAGGTTAGCCCCTCCAACAACCACTTTAGCTCCTTTTCTAAAGCAGTCTCTCTCTGCTTCAAAAAAGAAGAATGAGCCTACATTGAATTGCCTGCCTTTTCAAAGGGAATGGGTGGGGAGGGAGGGATGGGGAAAAACTGGAACGTAAAGTTTTAGGATCAACTGTTGAGTATTGTTCTTGCTACTAGGAAATAAGAAATACAGGTAATGGGGAATAGAAAGTTATCGAGCCCTACAGGACAAAAGAGAAGATGGGGTAAGGGAAGGGAGGGATGACAGAAGAGAGGGCAGATTGGTGATATGGGTAATTAGAATGTCCAGTGTATTGGGGAGGGGGGAGGGGACTGATGGGGAGAAAATTATGGAACCCAAAATCTTGTGAAAATGAATGTAAAAAGTTAAATAAATTTATTTAAAAAAAAAAAAAAAGAAGAATGAAAAGAAATTGTACCTCCCTCACCCTGTAGTCTCTAGTCCTCCAAGCTTTTGCTAACCTATGTCTCAGATGAGTGGTAGGTTATATAGAGGGACAGGGTTTGGAATTATTTCATTGGTATAGGTAAAGAATTCCCTACACTCTTGTAAGCCAGTACCTTATCTATTACACTTTTAAAGAGTTGCCTAGAATACTGAGAGCTTAAGTGACTTCTCTGGGGTCACATAGTCTATGTCAAAGGCAGCACTTGAACCCAGGTCTTTCTGGCTCCAGGACAAACCCTGAGTCTACTAGGTTTTGTTTTCTTTCAGGGTACATATGCATTTCATTCATGTAATAGAACTTTAGGTGCCGTATGATTTCACATATGACAGGTAGAATGGACAGGCCTTTTCCTACCTACTACTAATTTGTTTTTTATTCGTACTAAATAATAAAGGTAATAAATAAGCATAATAAGGAAGTCAGGAAATAAGTATTGTCAGGTATTGCACTAAGCACTTTAAAAATATCTGTTGTAATCCTTACAAGAACCCTGGGAGGTAGATGCTGTTATTATTTCCATTTTACAGCTGAGGAAACCGAAGCAAATATAGGTTAAGTGACTTAGCTAGGGTTATACTTCTTGTAAATGTCTAACTGAATCCAATTCTTCTCACTCAATCCAGTGCACCACCTAGCTTTCTGAGAATAGTAATCAAGAAGTATGTTTTTGTTACTACATTAATCACTAAAATTGCAACACTTCACTTATTAATTAATCCCTGCTCTCTGTGCCCCTACCCCCAGTTTATTAAATATTGTTTTTAAAATAAACTGGAGTTACCTCTTTTCCCATAAGCATTTGTTCATTTCTCTATCAAGTCCACTATTCTCTTAGTCTTAAACAGATATAAAAGTTTCTGGTTATATATATTACAAACAGTAAAACAAAGACAGAAACAATTATTTACAACATATGAGCTGTGAGAAATACCTAAGTTGAAGTCACCTTTAATCTTTAGTACAATTACTGACTTCTCCTGAGTTCTGAAAATAGAGTCCCAACATTCAGTTCTTCCACAATCCCAATTAAACTAAAGATTTATTAGTTTAATTAATTAATTAAATTTAAAATGAGGTTTTTGGGGTTTTTTTCAGGGATTCTCTTTCTGTTTCTTCTCAAGATGAGGGTTAAATTCATTTCTCTTGAGAAATGACATTAAACAAAGTTACAGAGGAAATTACATTTTCAAAATACCACCAGTGATTTATAATAGAGTAATTTGGAGAAATTTGATATTAGTAACAACTCTTAATAGAAGAATTTTACAATTAGAATAGGAGTATTTTACCATTTGCTAGTGTCCATGTTTTTAGGAAGATTTTGTCACTAATTCATTTTCTATTTTCTTTCACAGAAGAACACTTTTCAGGTAGTCTTGGCGTTTGATGAATTTGACACCTACGCTCTCTTTCTTTATCCTACTAATGGCCTTCAGTTCTTTGGAACTCGTCCCAAAGAATCTTATGATATACAGCTTGAACTCCCAGCCAGAGTGGGTTTCAGTCGAGGTAAAGACGACTATGAGAAGAGAGAAGGGCTTTATTTTAGTGTAACTAGCACTGAACAATCTGTGAAAAATCTCTCTCAGTAAGTAATAAACATTCATTCAACTTTTTATTTCACCTAAACTTTCATGTACTTGAATTTGATGAGCTTTTAGAAAGTGCACAAGGCTTCTAGATCAACTAAACAATACCTTTGGTGCATGGAAGAAAGGTTAACATCTAGGGGAAAGATTAAGTCTTCAATAACAAAGCTTTTCATTCGAACATCATGACTATTTCCCTTATTAGAGGCCATATATCATTAATCTCTAGATAGCACTAACTGATATTCATTTTTTATTTCTTTCTGTTACTATCCTACCAAAAATTCTAAAAAGTCACTTGTATGTAGAGTAGTGCTGCATCACACCACTGGAGTAAAAGTTGGTTGTTAAATTTTCAATGTGAGCAAAAGAACCACAGAAACTGGCAAACTCTACAAATCAGGGCTTGCTTATTATTTTGTCAGTTGCCTAGACTTTAAAAAGTGATAATAATGCAGTATTAAACTTAAAAGTGCACCATTTTTCAGAGACCTGGATGCTAAATGGGAAGTTAAGTGGCACAGCAGATAGAACACCAGATCTACAGTCAGGAAGATTAGAATTAAAATCTAGGATCAGAAATTTAATAGCTGTGTGACCCTGGGCAAGTCATTTAACCTCCATGTGCCTCAGTTTCTTTATCTGTAAATTAGGGGTATAGTAGCTTCTAATTTCCAGGATTGAGAGTATCAATCAATCAATAAATGTTTATTAAGTGTCTACCATGTGTCAGACACTGTGCTAAGTGCTGAATCAAATGAGATAACAATTATAAAGTGCTTTCACACTGCCTGGCAAATCGTGAGTGCTATATAAATATTATTTTTATTAAACATCTAACAGCATTTCTCTGGCTGTTTATTTCCTTACATTCTTACCTCTCTATATTCATTTTAGGTTTCATGGTCTATTTAGATATATTTCACTACTTGCCTGCATAAACACCCTTTTAGTTTCGTTCATTCGGGGGAGATTTCTCTAAATATTCTTCATTTCCCTCAAACAAATCAGAAATTCCAAATTTAACAATCAAAGACTCAATCCATAATTCAGGTCTCATTCAGATCCTTTTATTTAATCCTGGTGTTATCAATCCTAAATATCTGCATATTCTTTAAATTTGAAATCAATAAAGGAAAGTCTTACTATCCTTTGAGTGCTACTTATGTAGCAATTATGTAGTCAATTATACCCCTTTATTGCTTCTAGATTTGTTTCCTTACTAAGGAAAACAAAATTTTAAATTCATCAAGTTTTCCAGATGACCTTGCATATAAGGACATTTTAAAATCAGCACCTCTTATAGGCTCTGATATATGCTTATATAGGACATAAGAGAGAAGAGAGTGGTTTAAATGTAGCTGAAGGGTAATTTCAACTTTTTAATATGTAATTTAAATTCTCTTATTTGACGATTACTGTAGCTACTGCAAGATGGAATTTCATGGATGTAATACTTTTTATATCATATCAATTTCATTATTTTTATGTCTCTAAGAGTTTTCCCTTATTTTTTCAATTTCTCTTATTTTTCAAATATGTAAACAATATTTTTACAAACATATTTAATGTATATATAGTAGCAAAAATTAATTTTGATTTTTTGTTCTTCCTTAAAATCACTTTTTAAGAATATCCTTTCTACTGTAATGGAAAATATAAGTATATAGAATTCCAAATGAAAACAATGGATTTTTGTGAGAAAGTTCACTTGTTTCTATTGAATTAATTAATTACTCATTTTCTGTTATGCACAGTAACCCATATTCTTTATTGATTGATTCTTAGGGAAGTGATGAGACTTTTGGCAGTATCGTTTTTGGATGTGCCAAAATGAAATAAGCTGACTTAATGAAATCAATTGCTTATTCCATTTTTGCAAAGTTTAGATTTGGGTACATAAGTCAGATCCTAAATGACTGTAATAATAAAGATGTTTCATTGTATTCTATTAAGAAATTGCTATTAGACTACTTGATATGCTTCAGCAGAAAACCAGAGGATGACTACAATTCTCTTTAGTAGACAAGACATAATTGTTACTACTGAACTAATTGGATGTACTTCAGTTGAAGGGATGAATAAAGTCCAAATATAAAGTATTCTTCAGAAAAGAACATTCTTTAAATGGAGAGACTATCAATTAACTCTTTGGATCAGAAATACCTTTTTAAAAGTTTCACAACCTCTATGGTTTTGATTAAGTTTCTTTCTGTTATTCCATATTCATTTTGTATTTTGCTATTTTCTCCCTGGAATATTTTATATTTAGTCATCCTTCTGTGCACTTTAGCCATACCAAAATTGCAATTATGGAAATAAATGTTTTCTAGGGTAAAAATTAACTTAAAGGCTGTACTTTCTATCCCATAATGAAACTATCTAAGCCTATCCAGAAGGTGAAAATTTATATACAGAAATGGAAACTCTTTCAATCTATTCTGAGGGAGTTTTTCCAATTTTTTTCAACCTTTGATAGGTATTAATAAGCATTAATTTTACCAATTATATTAGATAATGTTAAAAATCCAGGTGAATAGTGAATTATTCACTCATTTGGATTAATTATATTCAATGAATACTTACCAAGAATCCATATGTCCAACCTCCTTATTTTACAGATAAGTTACATGACTTGGTTAATCATCGCAGACCTGATGAGATATGACCTCAGGTCCTCTTAAACTAAATTTAATACTTTTTTTCTCTTGTTTTACTGGAGTGATACAAACATAAATAAGACATGATTCCTGCCCTCATGGAGTATGGTTGTTTCCAGACATCAAGATTTTGCTATCCTAGTGACAAGCAAAAAATCTGATTGAAAAAAATGGGTTATTCACTAAATTTTTCAGCCATATTTTTGGGTACTATATGCACACAGAGTCTCTGAATGGATGTTAAAATAGTTTATAAGAAAATTATGGTATGTTCCCTTATGTTACCATATTTGTTTGGTTCATTTCATTTTAAAGCCACTAAAATCTATGGATTTGACCTGCTGATATATTTTAAAGGAAGATGAATTAACTTTGCAAGAATATTCAAAAATATATATCTTTAAATGTGCTAGATTCATCTAATTGTTAATTTTTTTTTAATTTAGAGTAAGTAACCTGGGCATTCCTGGAGTATGGGCTTTTCACATTGGCAGCACATTCCAACTGGATAATGTTGAACCGGCAAACTTCAGAGGAAACCTTTCAGCCCATTCTCTGGAGCATTTTCTTAATACTGCAGCAGAATACAGTGTCCTGGAAAGTAATTATACTGAAGAGAAAATGGATTATGTTAAGGTTTTTTATAATAACAATGGTGATGGAAGTGAACACTCACCCAGTGGACAAGAATTAGTGTCAAACAGTCACAGCAACACAGAAGTTTTACTTGACTTACACACCAGCTCTCATAGTCAAGTAGAACACAGTAAATCACACCATGATGGTATGTTCTCTCCACTGCACTCAGACCTAAAATTCAAATTGCTACATCCAGCACCTAGTCATTGGCCATTATCTCCTAAAACAGAGCCTGATTCCTTATATCATCAAAATAAGGAAGGGACACCGGAAAAGGAAGCACTTTTTCTGCTATCACAAGGCCACACTGAGTCTTCTCAGCAAAAAGGAATTGAAAGCCCAGTTCCACCAGATACCAATGAAGAATTCCTGGATCTCTTAATAGAAGCTTCACCACTCTATCCTAAAAATGAAACTAGCCAACCCTACCCAGATGGTGGAGCTATGTCTTCAGAAATGGAAGTACTTTCAGACTATTCTGAGGGAGTTGTACTTACAGATTATCATTTTCCAGAAAATACACCACCATTGAATCATGGGAGGTATGTTATGGGAATGGAAGAAGATAGAAATTTCAAAACTGATGGTAAGTGTATTATGGGTCTGGGATGCTAAGACTTTGTTTTAAAGCTAGTTTTGGTAGAGTCAGCATTTTCCTATTGAACATGTTGGTAAATTCAGAAATCTGAAACAGCCTTCAAAATCCTTTGTATCAAGAAATGGGCTAGTTACTTTTTGCCAGATATATCCAGGCAGACAGATTCTATTTTGAATCTCTTATCCACCAGTAATCACTAACGATATTATTAAAAGTCATGTTCCATAAAGTGAGGTAGAAAGAAATGAAGTTGCTCTTTAGTTCCAAGCTCAAAAGTATACTGCATCATTTTGGGTTTGATGATTTGGCAAAAATAAACCCTTTCATTTTTCTTTTTGAGTCTTCAGTTAGCTTATAATGACGGTGTTCTTAATTATCTTTTTAAGTGACCTTGGATGAAGATTATTGAACATTTGTTTCTATTGTTTTTCTTTACTGCTTCATGCAGTTGTGATATTTGTGCCTCTGGCACCCAGTCCTCAGCACCATGATTCATTGGCTCCAATGAGAGGCAAGGAGTGGAATACTGAATATATTCTATTTCGAGCAATTAATTAATAAAATAATAGAATTTGGTATGAATTGACCAATTTCTCTTCAATCTGAAGAATCATTTCTCCCTGGTAATCATGATTATGAGAATCCTTTGCATTTGTGCAGATATAAAACCTTAACATAAAATTGATAAAGAAAATTTAATTAAAAATAAAATTCCTTATAGGATGATGTTTTTTCCTATTGTTACTCATGAATAGTCAAATCAAAAATGGTAAGAGATAAAAAGTAAAAGTAAGAACTCTTAGTAAGCCACTACTCCAAAGACAAATCTTCTTTTACCATCTTATTTTCCTTTTCCACTAGAAAAAATATAGAAATATACTGTAATTTGAAAAAGGCTTTGAAAAGGAGGGTACTATGTGACTTTGAATAAATCATATAACTTCTTTGAGTATTAATTTTTTCATTTGTAAAATACAAATAATGCTAAAACTTTTTTAATCACGATTGTTTCAAAGATCCAATTAGGTAATATATAAATAACTATGTGTATGTAAATGTAAATATATGAATACACACATATATATCACTTTGTTAACTAAAATCATTAAATCTGATGAACTAGTAGAATTTACGTGCAAAGTGATCTGATTCTGTTTTTTTTTTCCTCTTTATGGCTTGCTCAATTTTTCCCCCCATGACTTGGATATTTAAAATTCACCATTTCTTGTTTTGTTAATCAATGCATTTTATATATTTGTAAAATATTTATCCATTTAATTGTTATTTTGCTGGTATATAATCAGTTAAATAGTTTCTAGTAAGTTCCTTTCTTTCTTTTTCAAGCATTGTGAATTTCTCCCGCCATTTTTATATTAGCAATTTATTTTTTTAAATCAGGTAATGCATTGTTTTAGGTTTTAAAAACAACTTTTAGTTTTATTTAACAATTCCATAGATCCCTTCTGTTTTTCAGAATTTTCTATTTGTGATTTTAATTGCAATTTTAAAAAATGATTACTTTCCTAATTATTCTTAGTTATGTCCCACTTCATTAATGTTTTCTCTCTTTTGTTGATGTATATCAACAATATACATCAATATAGTTTTCCCCTGAGGACTACTTCGATTGTGTCCTGATTTTTGATATAGTGTCTTATTGTCATCATTTTCTTTGAAAAATTTGGTTCACTTTATGTATTTAGATGCTGTTGCATTTACTAAATACATGTTAGGTTTTGGTATTATTTCACTATCTATAATATATTTAAGCATAAACTGACTTCTCAATTTATTTCTTTTAATCATATTTTTTTTTTACTGTTGTCTCATCTGAGGTCATAATTGTTATTCTTTAATTTGCCTGAGGCATAATAAGTTCCACTTTATACCCTCATTGTAATTCTTTGAATATTTAAATTTAAGTGGTTTTCAGTAAACAACGTGGTGTTGGATTATGTTTTCTAATTTATTCTTCTCCTTTTATAATTGAGTCCATCCCATTCATATTCATTGTGACTTATTTATTTATTCCTGTTCATGATAGCTTACATTTTCTCTTCTCTTTAACCCCACCCCCACCCCCTACCTTTCATACAAAGGAGGAGGAGAGGAGGTAAAGAAAGAAGAAATTTGATAAATACTAGTAATCTATAATTGAAGTGGTCTCTTCCGACTCCTCTGTCCCTCCTCTCTTTACCAAGCCCATACTCTGATCACTGGTTCTTACAATTTCTTTCTTTTTAATCCCCCCTTTATAATCTGCCATTCAAAGTTTAATTTTATTTTGCTTCTACAAGGCAGATATTACTGATGGATTACATTGGATGAGAATAGTCCATCATCCTATAAATATTTTCACTCCCCAGTAAGCTGATGAACAGAGGAGGCAAATATAACAGAGAGGATCCATGAGTGCGCTGCTAAAGGGTTACAGCAGGAACCTGTGGTGTCCATGGAAACAAGGCCTTCTTTTCTCTCTTTGTTCTAGATTCTTTGTCACTAAAATCTGTAGTCCAGTGAAATATAATTTGCTTCAGATTATTAATTGCTATCCCCATTTATAATTTACTCTTCTTATTACCTTGGTTGATAGGGGACAGTAACCTACCTGTTCTTGCCAGAGAGAGAGAGATGGATTTGTCTGCCATGTTTATCTGAATTGCTCTTCATTACTTCTAGCATAGCAAATAATATTAAACACAAAATAAGCTTGCTTCTGCCACTAATTTCTGTTACAAAACAGTGGGATAACAGTAGCAAGAAAATAAACAGCAAACCCAGTCCCCCCTCCCCCCCAAAAAAGGAGCATGAAAGGATTGATTAGCATAGCTCCTTGGAAATAATAGCAGGTAATGCAAAATATTTACAATTTTTTTCCAAAGTATTTATAATTACAGAACCAAGGATAGCTTCCCTCATTTAGTCATTTCTCCCTAATGAGACAGAGAGGAAAGGGAATCTAAGAAGGTTTGATCAGTTACCAGAACCCCCTTTCTCCCAACTTAGAGGCAGAAGGGAAGGGGAGTAAAGAGAAAGAAATCATCAAAAATCTCTCAATAGGTCATAAAATGGCAGCAAGACCATGGATCAGTGATAGCTGCATCAGAGATGGAAACAGAATTTATCAGTCTATAAATAGGAGCTCAAATTCGTGACTTTGAAAGGTCCTAGCTTCCTCTCTCCCCCTTCCTTAAATTCCTTAGGAACAATCTGAGAGTGTACCCAGTTCTATAATATCTGTGGCTGGTTGGTTTTCAGGGAAGAGTCTTCATGGTAGTATTAACACTGGGCTACATGTGTGAATCCTAGCAGTACCTTACCTCTTGAACCTCATTGTTTCTTTTCTCTGTCCCCATTGGTTTCCTTATTAAGTTCAATACATTTCTATACCAAACTCTCTGTCGCTAATCTCTTCTGTTTCTCATTGCAATAAGAATATCTGATTACTCGAGCTTGGGCTGGCTTGTGACCCTAGTCCTAAACTTAATTTGCCGGAATGGACACTGGCTTCTATAGTCCAGTCCCACTCCCATGGCCCACAGGATTCAAGCTCATTTACAAGGGCTTGTGCAGGCTTTCCTGCTGTGATTTTGCTCTGATGTTCTCTTGGCTTCTGACTATTGGGGTCGAGGTATACAGTTTTGGATTAGATGAAGGTCCTTGCTTCTGTTTCCTTTCAATTTTCTTTATCAATTCTCTGTCTGGTGCCATTTTCCTATATTTTCTGGGGTGGAAGTAGAGAACTGAGTAACTTAATGATCTTCATATCACTATATCAATCATAAGTCCTTTTGCTTGGATATCTTAAGATGTTTATGGAAGATGTAGAAATGATATTAAAGAGAAAAATATTGAGGAAACAAAGTGGAATTACACTAAGTGTAAATAAAGGGAATCCATGTTGGAGGCAATATTGATGGTTTAATTCCCAAGGTATCACAAGGACTGAAGATATCAAAAGATTGGAAAGAATTTCAGATATAATTTTAATCCCCCACCACCCTAGGAAAGTTCATCAAGAAGGTATTAGTAGCTAACAACCTATGTGCCTACTTTTCCATCTATATAAAAATTTTATAATACTATATAATTCACTGTGGGCACCTTTGATAAGAGTATTAATAGAGAAGAAGTAGGCTTTCACAGACAGTGTTCTATAAGAGACCAGATCTTTACTAACACATCCTTGACTAAAAGAGATAGAGAATAGAAGAAATCCATTGACTTGTTTATGTTTTTAGATCATTTGATTCATTAGAGCAAAACACCACTATGAAGGTTCTTTTCCAACAACCTGTCTCTCATCCATGTATCATAATTATTAAATATTCCTGGAAATATATAACAAATGACACCTTATTCAAATGAGAAGCATCTTCACCAAATGTGTTCACTAAAATTATGGAAGGTATCCAGCAAAGAATTAAGTTGGAGAAGGGTCCCTATGTATACTGAAGTCTTCTAAATGATCCTATATACCTATGATGTTGTCATGGGTGTTGTCCTTGAATATTGGCAAGTCTCAGAGAACTGAAACTGTGCAAAAGAATTTAGTTTAACCATCTACACAGGGGAAAAAATAAGTGAATGAATCAATCAATAAATAAGCATTTATTAAGCATGCACTATGTTAAATTCTGGGAATATAAATACAAAAAGACAGTCTTTGCCCTAAGGAAGCTCACAATCTATGGGGAAAGACACCACACAAAGGGAAAAACAGAAAAGAGGATGGAGAAAGCAATAAAGTATCCAGGAATGAATACAGTCCAGTTCAAAGATCTGAAGTACTGTAGACAGGGGCTAAATAAAAAGATAGCTAACCTGGAAGTCCTCTTAGAAAATGGAGGTTTGGGGAGAAACTCAGAAGGGCTGAAACCACCAATGAGGTATGACTACCAAGTCTAATGCAGTATTGCTGAATGAAGTATTTCCTGATGAGGTCTGTGGAGCAAAGCTATAATGAAGTCTCGTCCAAAGGTCCAAAGGAGTGAAGTTGGCTGGGAAATAAAGATGGAGATGAAAGTTACTGTTCAGATTATGACACGCGGTTAGATAGACAGCTTATAGACCTCACCATACATCTCTTGACTAGTCTGTAACACTCTCCCATGGAATACTCAGAGAAATGGACTAAAGTTTAGAGAGCAAATGTAGCAAATAAGACAACTCCTGAAAGTCCTCTTGCTGGAGTCTTCAAGATGTTTCCCTTAGGTAAGGTATAGTTTATCTTTTGAACACCTTATAGAGTCTTAAAGCTGCTGTTCTTTATCATATCCTCATTTATCATCTGCTTTCTGGTGATAATGTTAAGATTAGAACATGGATGAGAACTCTAAACTCATCCAACTTCCAAGATTCATAAGGTCCTTCAAGTTATCTGACCAGACATCTTGAAATGCCTTGATTGATCTAAAGATGTCCAGGTCTTGTTCACATCTGCTACATGTTTCTTGATTGACTCGCTCAATATGTGTTCTCACCTAAAACGATATCTTGTCAGTTGTTTTAAGAGGATTAGGTGACATAAATCCCCACCCTTATAGTTTTCCCCTAGTTTTAATATTTGTCCTTAACTGATCCATAGTAGTATCTTGGACAAAGACTATAGTCTTGAATCCTGGATAACTCTGTAATGTTTTAGGGAGGTTCTATATTTTTCCTTTTTGAATGCCCTCCTTGGTGATATGAGTGAGCTAAAGAGTCTCAAGAGTTTGTAATCAAATTCCATAACTGACATTCTTCTGTAATTCTATATACATATTCATAAAATTTAACGGCACAATATCACTTTCAACAGGTTAATGCTGCCTATTCCTTGCAGAAAAGCATTCCTCAAGCCAAAAACAAGAAAGAGGAAAATACTTCTCTCACAGGGACAGCCTAGTCCCTCACAGAATCTCTTAGCATGTAAGAATCTCCTCATAGGACTTAGTGACCCAGAAATCACTCCCTTGACATTTAGATGAGATACTAAACCCTTTAACTTAGTGCTTGCGTAGATCCACCTGGAGTCTATCAAGAGGTCTTTATGTTTTCAGTTGCATTCCAAGGGTTACAACACTGTCCAAGGAGTGCTAGAAAACTTGCCCTACCCCTTTCACACTACTGTACCCCTCTACTCTGCCCCACTGTCCTGACAGGCCAGATTTAATCACTGACCAACTTTAAAAGGGAATTGAAGTCAGATTTCTTGTTTCAGGAGGAAATCTGAGTCCCTAAAGAGATCCCAGAGCATGTGGGACTCTCTTCACAGAATATAGAAACCTGAGATGAAAAGAAGTCACCCCATTAACCTAAGGGGAAGCTTAACTGCCCAGGGTAAGAACTCTTCCCTCTGAGCATAAATCATCCAAATAGGGTCCAGACAAATTTTCTAGGTGTTTTTTTTTTCCTACACTGAGAGAAATTTCTTCAACGATGTCTCATAAATAATCCCCTTGGAGGTTCAGGCAAATTTTATCTTGGTTCCTATATCAAAATGCATCTAAAATTTCTTTCAATGGATCCCTGACACAGCAAAGGTAATCCAAATAGAGTTTCTAACTCATCCATCAATAGGACAAGCAAGTTCAGATAAAAAAAATAAACTTAGAAAAGTCCTTAAAGAATATATATATATGACTCCCCAAAAGAGATTATACATTTATGAGTTGATCAATAAAAAACTTAACAGTTACAGTCTAAGAAATATAGGAAATAGAAAAATTTAGGAAAAATATAAAAAGTAAGAAAAATGCTCACTTTTTTTTCAGTCTAATGTATCCCCAAAACTAGGTGTCTGGGCAGTTAGGTGGTACAGTAGAGTGCCAGGCCTGGAGTCAGGAAGACTCATCTTTGTAAGTTCAAATCTGACTTCAGACACTTACAAGCTCTGTAACCCTGTGTAAACCTGTGACTTAATCCTGTTTGCTTCAGTTTTCTCATGTGTAAAATGAGTTGGAAAAGGAAATGGCAAACCGCTCTAGTATCTTTGCTAAGAAAACCCCAAATGGGGTCACAAAGAGTTAAACACAACTGAAACTGCTAAACAACCAAAACTAAGTGTCTTGCAGTTCCATAAATTATTCAATGAATCACCTGGAGTCCAAGAGTTCAAATAAATAATCCATTTAATAAAAATATATTCAAATAACCCCAGGTAAAAGCAGTTACCTCAATGAGTTCACAAAGAAAAATGCTGCTGGTAAAAAGATTAAAAACAGACAGCAAAGAGTATCCCTGAGGTCTCAGGAGTTCCTTGACAAAGTCCTTCAACTATTCATATATTCCTCTTAACCAGAGGGCCCACAGTTGGGTTCAAGGTCAAACAAACCCGTGGGAAAAATTAATTCAAACTGCCCCAGATCTGCACCAGTTTCCTTACTTAAAACAATCCTGGCTGGCTGCGGTAGAGTGGGAGATTGACTCATCAGTATCTTGGCCCACCACACTCTAGCCTCTGAACTCTGACAACAATGACATAGGTAGCCAGAAACACAAATTCCAGTTTCATTGCACAACAGCCCACCCCTCAACCTTGCCACAAATTGGAGAGGGTCCTATGACAACAGCAAAAAGGTGTCACAAAGACCTCCCCAATTGCTGGACTTCCCAGTTCGCTAGATCTCTTATCTTGTAGCTCACTTAGCTACCTAGGGCTTACTAATAGTTGGGCCACCTGGGGCTGCTGCTGGCCCATTGAGCATCATGCTTTATAAATGCTTCCTGCTCACTGGGGCCAAATGTTCCATTCCACTGCTCTTTCTGACCCACTTAGCCCAAAAGTCACTGGCTGTTTACTGGTGGGAGTAGGCTAATTCTCATTACCCTATGGAATTTAGGTCAGTTTTTCCTTAAAATTTATTAAAGTCATTCTTGAAACTTGTCTGTCTCAATAGACTAATAGCCTTAGGTTGTTGATATTACTTCCTGGTTGCCTTAGTACAAAACAACCATGAGAAATTCCAGGGTTGCTGTGATTCTTGGCTGGCAGACCATGAAGGTAACTCAGAAGGAGGGAAACTTTGTTCAGTTGAATTAGCTTGAGGTATTCTAAAGGCAAATCCTTGTTGAATATCCTTTTCCTAGGTTTAAGTAAATTTCCTTCTGTCTGCTGAATGATGATAAACATCATCTCTTTCATTCCAGAATTGAGCATCCTTCCTGGGATGGTGTTTCTTGCAGAATTTTCATACTGTATCCTGCCTCTATATGTTTCTCTATATGCTTTCCCAAAATCTAGCATGTACATCAGACTACTTTTTGTTTACCTCCTTATTAAAAAAAATCTAAGATGGAATGGTATTCTCATTAACATGTGACGTGAACAAGTGAAGAGGAGTCTCACTCTCCCAAAATGCCCCAACAAGGGCATCAAATCATGCCCCTTAATCTGCATTAAGGACTGCACAAAGGACAGCCAGAAGCCAGTGCTTAAAGATCTTTCCAGCACAGCCAGCATGAAATGTACGTGAAAAGGCATAGTACAGAGGGGAGACAACAGCAGTGATGCAACCAGGGAAGTCTCAAGAGAGATGGAAGACCTTGGCAGCACCCTGATTGGCATAAGTCTTGGAGAGAATGAAGAATATGACTTACTAGGAAAGCATTAGGGAAGACTGAAGCATGCATAATACCCAGCAGGGACAGAAGACTGACAGCCATGACCAGAGGCAACCAACTAGAAAACCCTGGCCAGGGACCCTGAAACTGCCAATGCTTTGATTTCAGACTAACCAGAGGAAGGTGAAAGCTAGTGACAGGAACACAGGAAATTGAGGTCATGATCAAACAAAGCCTGATTACCCCATGCATTAGTATGGGAAAGGGTAAAGCATCCCCTTAGCATAAAGTTCCAAATCGAGCTATAAGGCTGAGGATATGGGTTAACAGAAGAATACAGTAGACACTATGATGAAAAAGTATGGATCCTGGCATTCCCCAAAGGAAAATCCAGAAGAAGTAAGAAACTTCACAAGAAATACAAACGAAGCCCTTGGGATGGGGTAGGGTGGGAGGAGAAATGACATAGCCACAAGGAATTCAAGAATCAGAAAGAAAAGAAACAAGTGAAGTTATCCATAAAACAATAAAGGGCAGCAGAATGGACTAGAAAGCAAAATCCAGTAATATGAGACTTAAAAAAATAGACATGTGAAGATAAAGATTCACGTAGAGTTAAAATCAGAGGTTAAAGCAAAATATATTATTATGCTTCAGTTGATCTCAAAAAAAAAAGGGTAGAATCATAATCTCAGAAAAGACAACTACAAAAGTAGATATAGTTAAAAGAGACAAACATGGAAATAGTATTAATGTCAACAAAAGAGAGAGAGTAAATAAGTTAACGAGGCAAGCAACCAATCAAATTAGAACCTCAAATAGCTAATCAAAAATTCCAATTAAACATGAAAATAGAAATTCTAAAAATTAAAAGATACAAACAAAATTGAAAGAATGTATATTAAATATATTGATAAATAAGAGGTTTTTAAAGCAGTTTTAAACTGTTTTTAAATACTTAAATCATTAAATTACCTTTTAAAAAGAAAATTAAATTACAATATGAAAATGCAAAAAGAAATAAAAAATGATGAAGTAAATTATGTGAGCAATTTTGCCCAATTGTATAGCAATAAAATGGTAAGCATGTTAAATGAATGTGTATAAAACATTCCAATGAAAAGAACAAGAAATAGATAATTTAAATTATCCAGTCTCAGAAAAAAATTTGAAAAGGTCATAAGTGAACTTCTTAAGAAAATAATTCAAGATCAGTTAGATTTACCAATGAATCCTGCCAAGATCCAAAGATTATTTAACTCTAATAATACATAAATTATTTGCATAAATAGAAAAAGAAGGGATCTTACCAAGTTCCTTCTTTTACAATATGTTTCTGAAACCTAAACCATGGAGTGATAATGAGGGGGAAAGCTATAGACATATCCCTAATAAATAATGATGCAAAACTATTAAATAAATTAAGAAAAAGACTACAGCAATATTTTAAAATGTATTCCCAGAAATACAGGACTACTGTGCACTGGAAAAACTACAAACATAATAGATCATATTAATAAAAAAATAAAAATGTAGAAAAAAGCATTTGAAAAACTACACCATCTATTTATATTTTTGAAAATCTGAAAACAAGAATGAATGAACCTTTTCTTAACATGATAATTAGTATCTCTCCTACTACTGTAGTAGATTGTAAACTCTTTGAGGGCAGAAATGGTTTCTTATTTCACTTTTATCTGCCCAGTACCTACCACAATGCCTTGTAGACTTTTCAAAAATATATATTATATTCTGGGGTTTTTTCCTGAGTTTTTGCCTTATGAATTAAGCAGTGGTGTCTCAGTAGGCATTACTTTTTTCTAGCAATCAAATTTGTTGCCCTAAGTAGAATGTTAATGCTGTAAACATTCAAAACCCTATTTTTGTATTTTTTTCAAACAATTGATTTTGTGGTGAAATTTTCTTGACTCAGTTTGGAAGAGCTATTCTTTTAAATTTGATCTTTTTTTTCAATTGCATATACTTTATTTTCAGTATTCACACATCAAGCTGCCATCAAGGAGACATGTGAACAGAAACACAGAGAATGCTCCCAGCATGCTTTCTGCACAGATTATTCCACTGGCTTCTGCTGCCACTGCCAGTCCAAGTACTATGGAAATGGAAAGCATTGCTTGCTAGAAGGTAAAGTGTTATAGACTGGTCTTGTTTCAGTTCTGCAAGGGTCTCTTGGGGCTTGTATGTAGACACATCAACTCGGAGCTGGTTGGGCTGTTTATTGAGAAATTCTTCCTCTGATCCTTTTCACATACCAGTTAGCCCCAGAGTTGAAGAAAAAGGAAACATGAAACTCAAAATAGATCATTCAATTAATCATAAGAAGTCAGTAGAAGTAGAGATATTTTGCTCAGTTTTTTAAATGATCTATGAAATTCACTTTTCTGCAAAATCTCTGTGTCTCATTACTGTGGATACTGGAAGTAACCCTATTTTCCATCTTTTAGGAGCACCTCACAGAGTCAATGGAAAAGTGAGTGGCCATCTCCACGTAGGACATACTCCAGTGTCATTCAGTGACGTAGACCTGCACGCCTACATTGTAGGAAATGATGGGAGAACCTATATAGCAATCAGCCACATCCCTCATCCTGCAGCCCAGGCCCTGTTGCCTCTCACCCCAATTGGAGGCCTCTTTGGCTGGCTCTTTGCTTTTGAAAAACCAGGCTATGAGAATGGCTTCAGAATTACTGGTAGGTAGCATGATTCATCTTTGGGAGGGCACATGTTCAACTGAACTTTAGATTATTGTTCATTATAATGTCCTAGGTTTTTAGTACGGTCTTGATGATGTCAGAGTTGTTTTGTGTTCATTTCATCCATCACACATTTACAAAGCATGTGCAAGGAACTATGCCAGGTTTTAGATATGAAGATAAATAATAAAGCTTTGAAAGAAGTAAGGGTGATAAAAATGCACATGCAAAAGTGTATAAGGTAGATTATGATAAAAACACAGGAGAAGTAAAAGTTTGATAAATGCTTATGGCCTTCTAAAATTGCCTTCCTCCACTAATCTGAAGCCTTACCATTATGTGGAGGTGACCTTAGGTTCCTAAAGGCTGGTTCAATAGAGTATAATTTTAGACTAAAAGAGATTCGAAATGTAGCAACAGACTGTATTTGTTGTCTGAGAGCTAAAATACCTAAATTCATAAAGACTCATTACCATCTCTCAAATTTGCCTTGTCAAATCAAATTATCTACTGTAAACCTTCCTCCTTTCTTTAACTTCATCACAACTTTTAACAGTTGCTCACAGTCTTCTCCAAGATACTCTCTCTTCTCTAGATTTTTGTAAACTGTTCTCTCCTGATCTCCTACAGTTTCTTTGCTGAATCTTCATACATGTCATGACTACTAACTACAGATATTGCTCAGGGGCCTGACCTTGGCCCTCCTTTTCCTCTCTACTATTGATGATTCCTTGGTAATTATTTCAGTTCCCATAGAATCAATTGTTGTCTCTATACAAATGATCCTCAGATCTATTTGCATACATAAATTCTATTCTGAAAGCTATTCTCTCATCACCAACTACCTATTGGACCTTTCAAATTGGATATCCCATAGACATGTTAAACTGAGAATGTCCACAGCAGAGCTTGTTATCTTTCCCCCCAAATCTTTTGAAAGTTGTTATTGCTACTTTGGGTACCACCATCCTCCCAGACACAGCCTTCTGCCACTATCTCACATCCCTTATTCTTCTCTGAAATTTCAACCACCCTATACAGGTCCTCATCACCTCACACCTCAACTGTTGTCATAAATTGCTGGGAGTCTGTCTGTGACAATTTTAGCTCCACTCTAATCCATGCTGTGCTCAGCTTTCAGATTGATCTCCGGAATGATCCTAAAGTCTAGGTCTTACCATATCACCCTCCTTTCCCCATCCAATAAACTCCAGTAGCTCCTCATTACTTCCAGAATCAAATATAAAATCTTATTTGGCATTCAAAGCCCTTCATAATCTGTTGCTTTCCTACCTTTTCAGTATTATACCTTATTTCCTTTACATAATCTGTGATCTAATGACACTGGTCTTTTTGCTATTCCTGATAAGACATTTAATTTTCTGTAAATCAATAGAATTTTTATATAACAATATCCAAGTGATAATGGAAATACCATTCAAAATAATTCTAAAATATAGAGAATATTTGGTAATTAATCTACAAAAGTATATAAAATTCTATTGATTTTTGTGGATATATTTTGTAGCTTGAATATTGGCTTAAAGTATTATTTCAACAGCACTTTTGCAGATTTCCTAGGACTTTCTAAGAAAGGCATCATGTCATCCACAAATAGGGATAGTTTTAAGTCCTATTTTGTTTATCTTTATCTCTTTAATTCTTTTCTCTTGTCCTATCGTTATTGCTAGCATTCTAGACCTATATCAAATACCCTAATCTCTCTGTCTCTAAATTTACTCATTTTCTACCCACTCTTCTACCCAACCTCAGCTTCATAGAAATGATCATCCTTTGGCTTTTCTATCATCCACAAGTGTTCGATTTCCAGACTCATAAAGCCCATTATAAATTATTATAAACTGGACCCTCAATGTTTCAATGAAATAATTTTTACCACTCTAATTTATTCATTATATTGCTCATCAGAGTGGCTTTTCCAAACTTTTTCATCCCTGATTAAATCTCCCATGACTGTCTCTCCCTCCCTACCTTCTCAGGTGAAAATTTTGCCATGTATTTCACTGAAAAAAATTAACCCATTCACTAAGAGCTTCCTCTTCTCCTCCCATCCCCCACCAATGTCAATTAAATGCCTTCCACAACAATCTCCTCCTTCACCACTGCCTCACCTTCATGTGGGGGATGAAACTGGAGAAAGTCACAGAAGTATGCTGAATCATCTACAGATTAATGTTACATAATTTCAACTGGACCCTCACTGTGGCAATGGAATGTGATCTTTTCCCTTACCAAGGCAAACCCCTCTTTGTGCAGGTTATCCCATTTCATCTTGTCTTCTCCAGAAGATTGCCCATTCTCATTCACTTTCAATCTGTCTTCTGAATGCTTCTCTACTGCTCACAAGCATATCTATGTCTCTTCCACGCTCCAAAAAACCTTCAGCTTACATTGAGATCCCTTAAAGTCATTATATCTCTCCTGAGAGACTGACTTTCTTCAGGTCCCAGCTAAAACCCAACCTTCTATAAGAAACTTTTCCTGATTCTCTTTGACATTAGTGCTTCTCTCTAAGATTATCTCCAATTTATTCTTTTTTTGTATATTGTTGTTTACCTATCTCCTCCATTAGACTGTGAAGAGTTTGAGAAGAAGGAATGCTGTTTGCATTTCTTTGTATCCTAAGCACTTAACACAATGTCTGGCACATAGTCAATACTTAATAAATCTCTTCTTGACTTCTGTCAAATACAGTTCTGGGGAGGGTGGACATATTGATTTTCTCTTATATTTGATACCAGAGGCAATAAGGAGCCATTGGAGTTTATTGAGTAGGGGGAGGTGTGACATGATCAGAACTATAAAAAAAATTACTTTCATATACTAGAGTGGTGAGAGACTTAAGGCAAGCGGACCCATCAGTAGGCTATTGCCATAATCAATGCATAAGGTGATGATGGACTTCACTAAAGTATTGACATTCTTAGGGGGCATATTCAATAAATGTTGCAGAGGTGAAGTTGATAGGCATGGAAAAAATTGGATATGTAGGATGAGAGGTAGTGAGGAGCTGAGGAAGACTCCTGGTTGTGAGCCTGAGAGACTTGGAGAATGATTTTGCTTTCTACAGTAATAGGGAAGGTGGGGACAGGGTTATAGAGGGGGAAAGAAAATTACTTGTTTTGGGATATATTGATTTGAAGATATCTCCTGTTCATCCAGTTCAAGATTTATGAAATGCAGTTGGAGAGGTAAGATTTGAGGTCAGTAGAGATTTGGGGGCAGGATATATAAATCTGAAAATTACTAGCATAGAGATGATAATTAAATCCATGGGAACCAAAGAGATCACCAAGTGAAATTATATATAGAGAGAGGAGAAGTGGCCCCAGGACAGAATTCAAAGGGACAGCAATGATTGGAGAGTTGATCTGAAAGAGGATCCAATAAATGATGTATAGAACAAAAGGTCAGATAGGTAGGAGGAGAACCAGGGGAGATTGGTACCTTGAAATCCTAGAGAGATGAGAGTAAGAAGGAGAGAGATTCAACAGCATTAAAGGCTGCAGAAAAGCCAAGGATGATGAGAATTGAGAAAAGTCCACTGGATTTGGCAACTAAGAAAAACAGTTTCAGAGAAATGATAAGGCCAGAAGCTGGGCTGTAGGGGTCTAAGAAGACAGGAGGAAGAGGAAGCACCTGTTGTAGAGGGCAGAAGAAATATAGGATAAATCAAGTACTAGAAGGATCAAGTAAGGTTTTTATTTCCATGATGGGAGAAACATGAGCATGTTTGCAAGTGGTAGGGGGAGTGCACTAACAAGGAGATACTGAAAATAAGTGATAGAGTAGGGATGACAAAGGGGCACTCTGTTGGAGGATATGAGATGAAATGGGATCACTTGAAGAAGTAGAGGGGTTAGCCTCGAGATCCCTTAAAGTCATTACTTTATCATGTACACTTTATCATGTAAGATTGGAGTGACAAAAGAAAAGTGGCAGAATGATGTGAGATGAAGGAGGGAGAAGAAGGAGTTCACAGCAAGTGGCCTCAATTTTTTCTGTAAAACATGAGGCAAGTTTCTCAGCTGACAGAGCAGAGGAAGCAGGAACTCTTTTATTTAATATCCATCTTTTCCCATTGAAAATTAAGCCTAGGCTTGTGGGGGATCAATCTTGTTTGCATCTCAAGTTGCTTTGTTCTGTGGAACACATTATTCCATCCTCATCTGTGGCTTTTAATTGGTGCATAATAGCATTATGTTATTTGAATTTCATTATATTTGAAGGACTTTCTCCTGATAACTTAAAGAATTTGTTGTTTATCACTAGAATTTGTCAAATCTAACCACATCTTTTGCACTTTGCCCTCTGATGATTTCTTTAATTGCAGTCTCTTTTCTGAGTTCAGAAGTTCTGGGCAGTTTTCTGGTATTATTTCCTGCATTTTTGTGTTCAAGTTTTTTTATACTCATAATGTTCATCTGGGAGACCTATGGTCCTTAAGTTGTCTCTATCCTGTTTCTGAGATGAATTTGTTTTGGTTATATAGAAACATTATGTTATATTCTTTATTTTGAAAATTATTTTTTTCACGAAGCAAAAAATCTACCTTCCTTTTCTCCAACTCCCTCTCTTACCTTCTCCACCTTCTCAGTTATGAATGAAAGAAAAAGAAAAACCTATTAAAAACATGTACAGCAGAGCAAAATAAATTTCTACGCTGACCATGTCTGAAAATACCTTTCTTGTTTTGCCCTGTGTGTCTTTCACTTCTCTGTCAGAAGGTGGTTAGCATGTTTCCTATTAATCCTCCACTCATGATTGGTTATTGTGTTGATCCGAGCTCCTAAGTATTTCAAAGTTTTTTATTTCAAACTTTACAGTTTGGATGTTTTTGTACATTCTACTTCTGCCTTCTCTACTGTTTACCAATACATACAAATTTTCCCATATTTTTCTGAAATCATCCTCTTCATTATTTCCTTCAGCACAGCAGTGCAAAACCAGAACCAATTCAGCCATTCCTCAGTTAATTGCCACTCTTCAGTTTTTAATTACCTGCCACTGTAAAAAAAAAGAGAAAAAAGAGTTTCCACAAACATCCTTATATTGTCTTAGAATTTGATTTGGGTAGGACTAATCCCTCTCTCATAATCTGCCATCCATCTAATTCTCTTTCTTCCCTTCTCCCTTTCATTTATCTATTGAGTGAAATATATTTCTATACTGAACTGTTCATGTGTATTTTTCCTTTCTTTGACCGATTCATAAAAGAATAAGATTCAAGGGTCATTTGTTCTTTCTATTCCTTCTTCCTTATTGGTATAGATTTCTATATGTGTACCATAATGATGGTACGATGGGAATAATATTCCTACACTTCTTCCCTTGCCTCCTCAGTGTATTCCTCTTCTCCTCTCTTTCCATTTTTCTTTGAAATTATTAAAATGTAACACAGCCACTTTCTAGGTCTTCTGTCTAACTGGTGATTGTCTCTCTTTCTTGAAGGGAATCAAAGTCACATCACTATGTTGCAATCAAGGTACAGTGTGTTTTGCTGTGGCTGATCAAACCAGTATGAGCTCAGAAGGTTCTACCAGAGGTCAGGCACAAATAGTCCACATTAACATTCAGAATGATGTCTCTAAATTTGTGCATCTCATATTTCTTTTGAGTTACTGAGATTTTACTTTACTTACAGAGCACAGCACTTCTTTGATGTAGACATACCATACTAGGTGGTTTTCTGCCAATGTTTCCCATGTCACTCTATCCATTCCAAAATTCTTCATAGAGACCTTGGCTGTCTCCTCATATCATTGCTGCTGACCTTTATGTAAGGACTTGCCTTGTGTGAGTTCTCTATAAAACAGTCATTTAGACAAATTTATGTTTGGCCTTCAAACAATGTGGCCAGCCCATTGAAACTGTGCTCTCTGCAGTATTTGAAAGCTTATCAGTTTAGCTAGAGAAAGGACCTCAGTGTTCAGCACCTTATCTTGCCAAGTGATCTTCAGAATCTTCTTAAGACAATTCAAATGGAAGCTAGTTGGTTTCTTGGCATGTTGCTAGTATACTATCCAGGTTTCATAGGCATACAACAATGAAGTCAGCACAACAGCTCTGTAAATCTTCAGTTTGGTAGACAGTCTAATTCTTCTCTCCTACACTTTCTTTCGGAGCTTCCCATCACTGAGCTAGCTCTGGAAATACATGTGTCAACCTCATCATCTATGTGTGCATCCCTGGGACTTATGTTCCCAAGGGCAGTGAATTTATCCATTGTTTTCAAAATTTTTCCATTTGCTATAATGATAGTTCCACATATAGATAGTGTGGTGCTGCCTGATGGAGAACCTCTGTTTTCTTAGTGTTAATTGTTAGGCTAAAATTAGCACAAGCAGCAGAGAATTGATTCATACATTGTTGCATCTCAGTTTAAGAAGCTCCATTGAACTTGCACCAACTGTCCCTTCTCTTTTGTCTTGGCTTGTAGCTTTTTCAAGTGTAATAATTGTGGGGATTATAATTGTACAACATACAAGAAAAAACATTGAGTCAGAACTCTGAGCCAATGGCACTTTATTAAAAGGACCCGTGGTCCTTTCTAATCATGTGGACTTCAGATCTTCCTCATGTCTGAGATGCTCCCTTCTTTCAGGGACTTATTTTTTAAGGTTTGACACTAGATTTGATACTTGAACATTGCAGAGGAGCTACTCAAAATATAGAATCTCATTGGATGATAGAACTTGCTTCAAGGGATAACGGTGATGTGTATCAACCAAAAAAATAGTATGTCAGTAAGGGGCTCTTGGATTGGGTGAAGCATGGGGCATCTCCACTAAGTTGTCATCTAAGATGGTCACTTGCTCATGTTGGACAGGAGAATGTGGTCTAGAGGTACATAAATAAGTTGGAGGGTTTTCCATGTAATTGAGTCACCTCCATCATGTTATATTTGTTCACCATAATAAGGAAAAATGAGGGCGGAAGACCTGTAGTTAGCTTCCCATGCTTAAGAAAGTTAACTGACAATCTTCAGTTTATAATTCTGGGGCCTAATATTTAGAACTTATAATCACTACCCCTATGGAATCATATCAAACATTGATACTGATTGGAATAGAGGGATCCAAATGAATCATTTCTCATATTCATCACCTTTGATCTTCAGAAAGACTCCCATCTTTCTTTGGATTGTTATGATCTAAATGCATAGAAGTCTGTCCTCTATGGGGAACACATTGACAGAAGCCATTTGGGGGCAATAGGCCTTTGGTAAGTAGCCCTAATAGAAAATCATTGTGCAATCTATTTCTTAATTTCATTTCCACATCCCTTTCATTAGTCCATTATATCATAAGGTCCTGAGTCCCCTATCATACAGTTGTCAAGTCTCTGAAACTTCCTCTGATGTAATCCTGTGGTTCTCTGGAGAGCTCTCTTCTTAGGCATACTGGAATGCAGAGCAACTTCTGGTGGATTTGTTTCTCCAAGTCACTTGCAGAGATTTTCTTCTATGTTATAAATCTCTGACAAAATAGATCTTAATAAAATTCTAGTTTGCTGTAACAATCACAAGTTCAGACAGTAAGAGCCAGCCCAAATGTTAATAGCATAATATGAACATCATTAGACCAGAGAATTTACATTTTTAGGTTGTCAACTTAAAATAACAATTGAAAAATTGAAAAATTGTAAAATCTAATTTTCTATTTGGCACCTTATCTTGTTACACCTGAAAAATTTTCACTCTAGGTATTTTCTTTTCTAGCTATTTTCTTTTAGCTGTTCATCCCCCCTTAGGAGGATGAGATTCTGCTAGAGAATTATTAACAAAACACTTTTTAAAAATAAGATGATGATCAATGATACACAACTGAATTCATTTAAAAGTTGCCAAAATAATTGCAGTTGTAATAAAAAGTATTGGGATGCATTGAGTAGTTGATTTCAAGACAGTATGTAGATCAGATAAATTATTTATAATGAAACGTTTGCTTTTCAAGACATGCTCGGTATCCACGTAGTCATAACAAACCCAAATAAAATTGGCTTTTCCCATCTAGGTAATACAAGATATTCTAACATTCTTTTCTTCCAAAAAAGCTGAAGATCCTTTTATTTTAGCCTTAGTAATTAATAGAACAATAGTCTAGTCCCATAAGCTGTTCCATCAATACCCAATTATTCTCATTAATTTTAGGACTAAAATTTTAGTCTAAATACCTGAAATTTTATACCTGCATCTTATTATAATAGCTTAGATGTGCTGCAGGATTAACCTATAAAATAAGGATTTAAGATTGTATTTATACTGATAACGTGGCATGATTACAGAAATTTGCCATAGAAAGAAAATAAGGATGTCATACAGTAAGGGAAAAATGATTTCCTAACTTCATGTCAATTCTAGGCCAGAGTCATATATATAAGCCCATTTTATTGAACTAGACTTAAAAAGTGGTATATTTTCCATTCAAGAGGAAATATGCTGGAGAAATTGAGTCAGAAGAATCCTACTTGAGCTCATGCTAAGAATCATTCTTCCAGCTTTCCCCATGCCAACTCCACCTGTCATTCATGGATGTCAACCCCATAGAGTTACTGGCATCATGGATCGTTGACCTGATCATACCTGGCATCAGACTCAGAATAATAATTACAGTCTCAAGAAGTCAAGTTCCAATAATCACAGCTTCATATCATTAGGTGGATTCAGTTATTAAAGATCACATATCCTTGATGTAGATGAAAAGAGTTCAAGTGTCTGTATTATGTACTGAAACCCCATACTGTGGAGTTCTCTCAGCCTGGTTTGTAATAAACCATGTTCTTAGGTCACTTTAATACAAACTTAATATAAGTAGAGCTGTAGAAGGATTATATTAAGAACACATAATTCATCTGAAACTTCAGATAATTTCAGTTGTTACATCATGATGGCCTGTATTAGCAAATGAGTATTTTTCTCTCTTAATATTATTAAATAGATATTTCAAGCAATTTTTACATGTAAAATTCTTAATTCAACTTTGTAAATTGTGTCACATTTCTCTAATTTACCCATATGAGGATTCTATCACATTAACATAGTGAAAGGATGTTATAGTCTCTATTATTTGTGGTTCAAATGACAATTCAAAATGATCCTTCACTATAGTAGTACTATACTTAATCAGAAATCACCAGTAAGTTCATCTTTCTTTACACTTACTCAAATCAAGAGAATTTGTCATATGAGGAGAAAGGCAGGGACATAGCAGCATTGGTTCTCTTTGATTTCAGGTATGAGTCATGTGCAGCCAGTTGTATGACAGGATGTCACAGTCAGGATTAGAATTAACCAGGTGAGAAAATGTTTTACTTATCAATATGGGGATAGGTCAAGAGAATTCACCTTCATAGGGTCATTTTCTTCACTTTCCTAGAGATAGATACCCACCAGTGACAGTCCTCAAACTACAGGGGCACTTCACTGGCATTTCACTTGAATGATGAACCAGCAGCCTTATGAAGGGTCAGACACTTCTCCCTGGATTGAAGACTTTTGAATAGCAGCAAGTTAAAGTCTATTGGGACTCTTCCTCAAACAGCAAAATTTCAGTAATTACAGATTATGGATAGATAATTGCTATTTTTCTCATATATTGGCCTCAAAATATTATCTAGAATTTCTAAAATATTCATGAATTTCATCAGTTCAAAATTATAATTCACAAATTTCTTCTATTCACAACTATGTGTTTCTCCTAACAACCCTGGGAGATTGATTATTCCCTTTGTATATACAAGACTGGTTAAACTCTTCTAATTTGGGACAACAAAATTTTCAATTATTGATTTAAAATTACTATTATTTATAATATTAATTCATGATTACTATTGGCAGTAATTGTTTACAAGGACCTATTGTTTTTAGTTGTGTAATATTCAAAATAATTCTTGGTGACACTTCAGCTTGCTTCTTTATATCTTTGAATAACCCAAAGAGTCAAATTCTTTTAAATTTTCTAAGTTACTAATCTTTTAGCATAACTGTTGAAACCAGAGCAAAGAAACAATCTTTTCCCTATCAATCAATTAATATCTGTGTAGTGTATCTGTTAAATTTGTACTTGTTTTGTGATGTTATTTTGATTGGAGAAATGAGACATGTGGCAATTATCAAAAAGACATTGCTTTAAAAATTCCTGAATTTATATTTCAGTAGGATTATGACTCTTTGAAATTTCCTTTTCAAAATTCCAAAACTCTTTACTTTCAAACCCTGAATTTATGCTGTCAGTGCCAACATATTCCAACTTTTTTTACCTTCTATTCATTCTTAACTTTTCTTTTTTCTTTATGTATCACAATCTCTTTCTTCTACTTGCTTTATTCCTCAAGTAAACCTCTTTTTGTTTCTTTAGTGGTTGTATATTTAATAGATACTTATTTCTTTAAGAGTTTTTGGACAATTAGAATTGATTTCAATCTCATACTTTTTGTTTGTTTGTTTGTATTTAAGTGATGGGCAAATAGACCCGAAAGCAACTCAACCAGCACAATAAAGTCCTCATGGTAGGGCTTCAAGAATTTTAGTAAGCAAGATGACTTTGGGGAAACAATCGTTGTTTCATCCCAGATCTTACTGGGGAGGTTTCTAGCTTCTCCCTGTTTATATAATGCTTGCTGATGGTTTTAGATAGATGCTACTCATCATTTTAAAGAAAACTCCATTTATTCCTAGGCTCTCTGGTGTTTTTATTAGGAATGGGTGTTGTATTTTGCCAAAAGCTTTTTCTGCATCTATTGAGATAATGTGATTTCTGTCAATTTTGTTATTTATTTAGTCAGTTATGCTGAACCAGACTTGCTTTCCTGGTATAAATAATATCTGGTCAGAGTGCATTATCCTCATAATATGTTGCTTTAATTTTTTTGCTAATATTTTATCTAGTTCTGAGAGGGGGAGGTTGAGATCCCTTACTCGTATAGTTTTGTTGTCTATTTCTCCTGTAACTTCCTTAACTTCTCTAAGAATTTGGATACTATATGCACCATTTGGTCCATATATATTTAGTGCTGATATTACTTCACTGTCTATGGTACCTTTTATCAAGATGTAGTTTCCTTCCTTAGCTCTTTTAATTCAATCTATTTTTGCTTTTGCTTTGTTTGAGATCAGGATTCCTACCCCTGCTTTTTTTTTTTAACTTCAACTGAAGCATACTACATTCTACTTGAACCTTTTATCTTTACTCTTTGTGTATCTCTCTGCTTCAAATATGTTTCTTACAAACAATATATTGTAGGATTCTGATTTTTAATCCACTCTACTATCCACTTCCATTTTATGGGAGAGTTCATCACATTCACATTCACAGTTATGACTACTGTGTCTTTCTCTCCATCCTATTCCTCTCCCTCCTCCCATTTGTATTTTTCTCTCTCCTTTCTCCCTTTTCGTCTTTACCAGTGTTTTACTTCTGACCATTCCCTGCCTCAATCTGCCCTCTCTTCTATCAGTCCCCTCCCTTTTCTTTCCACTTTCCCCTACTGTTTTTCCCCTCTCTCCTCCCTTACCTTCTGTCCGTTTCCTTCCTTTTTCATCCTTTTCCCTCTTACTTCCATATAGAGTAAGATAGATTTCTATAACCAATTGAATATGTTTTTTATTCCCTCTTTGAGCCAAATCCAATGAGAGTAAGGTTCAAACAGTGCTTACATCTCTCCCTTTTTTTTCCTCTACTGTAATAGGTCTCTGTTCCTCTTCATATGACATAATCTACTCTTTTCTACCTCCTTTTTTCTCCCAGTACAATCTATTTTTAAACCCCTAATTAATATTTTTGGCATCATATGAAGCCAACTAATATTCATACTCTCTGTCTGTGCTTACCCCTTCTAAATGCTGTGATAAAGATATGTTGCAACTCTCATTTTCCCATGCAGGAATGTAAACAGTTTAAATTTATTGAATAACATGGTTTTTTATCTTTCCTACTTACCTTTTTTTGTTTTTCTCGAGTTGTGTATTTGAAAATTGAATTTTCTGTTCAACTGGTTTTTTATAAGGAATAACTGAAGGTCCCCCTATTTCATTAAATGTGCATCTTTTCCCTGAATGATTACATTCAGTTTTGTTGTACAGTGATTTCCTGGTTGTAATCCAAGCCCCTTTGCCATCTGGAATGTCATATTCCAAGCCCTCCAGTCCTTTAATGTAGAAACTGCTAAGTCCTACTTAATCCTGACTGTGGCTCCAAGATATTTAAATTGTTTCCTTCTGACTGAGAGATCTGATAATTATGGAATTAAGCCACAGTATACCTTGGAGTTTTCATTTTGCCAAAAGGTGGTTTCTTTCAGTGATTAAAGAAAGAGCCTGGGCAGCATCTTTCAAAAAATTATGAAGGAAAACTGTCATGAGGTGCTAGGACTAACAGGTAAAAGTCACTGAAAGAAACCACCTTTTGGGAAAAAGATCCCAAAATGAAACTAAATGACCTGGAAAATAGATCAAGGAGAGATAATTTGACTTTGTTTTAATATTTATTGCTGCCTCACAAAATCATTTATTTTATTTGGTCCATTCTAATTTTCAGGAAGTTTGCTGTTTCATGTATTATGCCTCTTATGCCAAACCTTAATTTCCCTTCCACTTCTTCTTCCATAACTCTCACTTCTTTTCTTATTTATTTCCTTGAGTTGTTTCATTTCTCTCACCCCCCTCCACTGCTGAAATCAATTCCTATCATCCCATTGGAAAACTAATTTTTCATATTAGTAGAGTTGTAGGCCATGTACAAATAGACTATCATTTGGTATTCTTCCCTGTTTATTCTTCTGCAGGTTGGTCAAGAGACTAGCAATAACATCATGCTCTGCACCTGAGATCTGAGTCACAGCACTCATGCTAGCTTTTCTACTTCCTGCTTTCTCAGTACACAGCCTAGCACCCCCATACTTAGGAACTGTGTAGTGGATGACAAAGTTACCACTTCTTACCTATATTAATTCCAGTGCCTGAGTGTGGGTCTGACGGTACCCTGGTATCAGCAGGAGCCCTCTTCCTATCCATGCACACCTTCTCTCTGGGTGCTTGAGTGTTTTTGCAGCTGCTCCTGGTTTTTCCCATCCCTAGTGTCTGTCTCCTTATGATGAGCTTGGCTAAACAAATAACTAATTGTGATTTTCTCTAGATTTCTCTATCAGGAATTGATCTGGTACATTTTCATGACCTGTTTAAAGAAGTTTTATGGAGAGAAGCTTTCTATACTGCTTACCACTTCATCATTTTGACACCTTCTCCAACAATTGATTGTCTTATATTAACTCTCTGATAATCTAGTTATTTCTGAAATAGAAAAGAAATGCAAAGAGCTGAGCAAGAATTATTTCTATTTCTCTCTTTTGCTGCCTCTTTTTTCTTCTATCTATTAAAAGGTGCTTCCTTCAGTAATCACATGGACATCACCTTCTACCCAGGAGAAGAGAGAGTTCATATTACTCAAGTTGCTGAAGGACTTGATCCAGAAAACTACCTAAGTGTTAAGACAAATATTGAAGGCCAAGTGCCTTTCATTCCAGCAAATTTTACAGCCCACATTGCACCATATAATGAGATTTACCACTATTCTGATTTGGGTATGTATAACTTTTTTTTTGCTATTATTGTACATATCCTGCATGTCAGATGAAATCTTAAATGTTATGATTCAAGAACAGTAATGTTCTCTGTCTGATAGCCTCTGATTTTAAATAGAAAATATAATCACTTAATTTCATGTTACTTTGGGCTTCAGAATATAAGGATAATTAAGTTTGCAACTAATACTAAAAATTTGGTTTAAGCTAATAATTACATAAGGTTTTGATCCGAGCTGTAATAGGTAGCTCTGTTTACTTTGTACCTTCTCTTATTGTTCTTTCATCCTGGTATATAGAGAAGATTAATTTCATTCATGAGAGGTAGAGGGCATGAATCAGTCACTAACTGATTAACCCTTATGATAATTAAAGGGCAGAATAACCATGAATTGTCTCTTCAGAGATAGTTCATGCTAAAACACTGCTCAAACCAAAAAAGAATAATTTTTCTTCTCTCCATTGCTTATTCAGACTTGCTTAAATCTCTATAATGCTGAAAGAAATATTGATCTCAAAACACTGTACTCTGCAGTGCTTTTTCTTTCTTTTATATTTCAAAATGTTCAGTATGCTGGTTTGGTGTCATTTCTGTATCCTTTATATTGGGTTGTAGGTCTCCTAACTAACCACATGCTTTACAAATTAGAAAAACTTGCTCCAGATTCAAAGAGCTGCTTCTAAAAGATGTTCTTTATTTAACAATTTTAACATTTACTTTGCAGCTGTGACTTCTACAACCTCCAGAGAATATTATCTTTCATTTGGTGAAATCAACCAAACATTTTCTTATCATTTACACCAGAATATTACTTACCAGGATTGTAATCATACTTCTAATCCCAGGATTGTTCCTAGAACTCAGCAGCTAAAGGTGGATCGTGTTTTTGCTTTATATGATGAGGAAGAAAATGTGCTTAGATATGCTATGACCAATCAGATTGGCCCAATGGAAGGTAAGAAAAAATTTTATTGGCAAAGGTCACATTTAATCTGTATTCATTACCTTTTACCTAATCTCAAGAGGGTAATTCTTTCAGAAAATAATGATGGGCAGGAAGGTAAGGGTAAATCATGCTCAATTTCTAAGAAATAGTCTAAAGTTTGGAAACGGTAATGAAAAACGTAATTTCTACTTTTCACATTCATTACTCTCTTCTATAATTTAACAATTATAATTTGACAATTGGAAAACTGGTTATAATTTATTTTGTCCACTAATATAGCTATTTAATGCATTGTTGAACTAAGGTAGAATATCTGTTCTAAAAGAAATAGATAACCATTGTTGTTGGGGTTTTTTAAATATAAGTAGTAGATAAGGGACATAAGAATGCTTCCATAGTTTTAAGCATTAAACTTAAAGTCAAGAGACTTGAATTCATATCCTCTGACAATGACTAGTTTTGTGGTCATGGAAAAGCCCAGGTCATAGGATTCATAACTTAAAATCATTTAGGGGCATACCCTCAATTTACTCTGCACAAAACATAAGCAAGATCATCTGCCTCCATGGTCTAGGACAGCCAGAATTCAAAAGAAAGCAAACAAACTCCTCCAAAACGTATGAACTGATTCTCATTGACCCTGAGCTCACTCGGCAACCCTCCCTTACCTTTCACACTACTAACAGTGTACTGGTCTATGCAAGCAGACTGAAGAACATACCATAGCCTTATAACAGTTTCCCCTCCCTTTTTAAAGAGATGGATATGCCATGGATACCTTGGTCCTAGGTTGTGCAAATCTACCCTCCTAGCTCAGGCAGGTCACTTTAGCCTCTCAGGAGCAAAAGCCTTTTAGAGATCACAACCTTATAGCATCAGCACTGCAAAGCTCCAGACTGCTGATATCGAACCAAAGAACTAAGGAAGAGAGGGCACGGGACGGGACAACAGTACAGGACATTGTGTGTATGTGGTGTGTAGAGAGGAGGGGGATGTGATACTCAACCAAGGTTGAAGGAAAGAGTACCCTACACCCTGGTCCACAGTTCCTCTTTCCAGTGCAGTGGAGACTGTGGCTCTGGGCTGTAGAAGTTTGCCCAGGGAGCAACAGCCAGCTTGGCTACAAAAGCAAAAATCTACCAGGAGCTATAACCTGGAAGTTCCTATGCTGCCAAGCAAAGTACTTGTAATGCCAGGGAAAACAAACTCTGAACTTCCATCTCTGAATCAGAGAATTGAGGAACAGAGGAAGTGGAACAGGTCACCAGGACAGGATACCAAGTATGTGGGAAGGCATGCAGCCCACTAGGCCTGAGGGAAGGAGCACAGCATCCAACTGAGACTAGTTTTAACTACCCAAAAATCACGTGGGCAGAGACTTAAAGTGGTGAGCCATGCATTATCCAATGTGAGAGGAAGTTGAGACATTTTGAGATCTAGCTCCCAATGAAATCACAATCAAAGGAGAGGGAGTCAGAAATTAACTGACAAGGAAAATAAGAGGGTGGAATATATTACCTATCAGACTTATGGATAGGAGAAAAATTAGGGGGAAAAAAGACTGAAAGCATCAATGATTTCAGGAAGGAAAACATTCAAAGACTGTAAACATAGATAAATCAACAAGAAAAATAAACAGAATACCTTCAGGTATGGCAAAGGGATTTAGACATCTAAATATTGCAAAACAATTGGAAAATTCAGTATTTTAGGAATCTGTGAAATTTGAGGAGAACAGGGAATTACAATATGCTGTTCCTAAGTAGTTTAAAAGGCAAATGAGAATTTTGAAAACAGAATTTATGGTTTACACAGCAAAAATAATGAGCAAAATAGAAAAACATGAATGGACAATGGCAATCCTCACCAAAGATATGAATGAGAGAATAATAGATTGAGAATGTATATACACGAAAGTGAAGGACAGCCTAAAAAAGGTGAAACAAAAAAAAATATTTAATATGAATGAATTAAATGATCCCATAAAATGAAAAAGTGATAGATTGTGTAGAAAAACCCCAAAATCAGCTGCTTGCAATAAACACATTCACAAAGCAGATATATACAAAATAAAATTCTGGAAGTGGAAAAAAATTACTATGTATCAAGTGAATCCAAAAGTTGCAATCATGCAAGCAAACAAAAGTTACAAACCCAAATTAAGACTTAATCAAATACTAAATAACGAGTGGGTCAAAGAAGAAACAACAGAAATAACTAATTATTATGTAAAAAATGATAATTATGAAACAACTTACCAAAATTTCTGAGTTGCTGCTAAAGCAGTTCTCAGGAGGAAATTATATTTCTTTCTTTCTGTTATCAGAATAGAAAAAAAAAGATGATTTGTTAACTCAATGTGCATTTAAAAATAGAAAACAAACAAAATTTAAAGAAGCACAAGAATAGGTAAGTTGGAAATGAAAAAATAGACATAAAACTACAAGCTAGTTCTTTGAAAAGACTAATATATTGAATAAACCCCTAGCTAATCTACTTAAAAGAAAGGAGTAGAAAATAAAATCAATAAAATAGCAAATGAGTAAAGTAAAATCACAACAAAACTAGAAGAAATTAAATAAAAATCAAAATTTATTACATATAGTTATATGCCAGCAAAATTGAAAAGACAAAAGAAATAAATACCTTAAAAATATAAAATACCTAAACTCTCAGCAGACTAAATAGAGAGTTTAAATAACCCAGATCTAGCTAATAAAGAAAAAAAAATGGAGGGAAAAAAAGACTCCTGGGCCTAATAGATTCGTAGGCTCCTATAAAACTTTTAAAGAACATTAGTACCCATTCTTCACAAGTTATTTTTTAAAACTGAGAAAGAAAGCACACTACTAGAATCCTTCTATGAAACAAATATAGTCTTAATACTCAAGCCACGGATAGATATAGGAAAAAAACTTATAGACTATTATGGTTAATGAACATTGACAAATATTTTAAATAAAATCCTATCATACTAAAGTGATTCATCCAAGAAATCATTCATTATGATCAAATGAGATTCATTCTAACAATTCAAGGATGGTTCAACTTTAGGAAAACAACCAACAGAATTAATTATGTTAAAAACAAACATCTAAAAGCACAT
Source organism: Potorous gilbertii (assembly GCA_028658325.1). NCBI lineage: Eukaryota > Metazoa > Chordata > Mammalia > Diprotodontia > Potoroidae > Potorous > Potorous gilbertii. The sequence goes on along the minus strand of CM053769.1, from coordinate 429,139,466 downwards.
GATTATATTAATAGACACAGAAAAGGGCCTCTAAGAAGGCATAGCACTTTGGTGGTTAAAAAACAAGAAACACTACAAATTAGAGGCATAGAGGGACCTTTTTAATATCACAAAAGCATCTCTCTAAAACTATCAGTAAGCGCTGTGTGTGATGAGTATACTCTAAAAACTTCCAGTAAAGACAAGAGGGAAGCAAAGGTGTTCATTCCTCAGCTAGAAATATCAGTAAGAAAAAAGAAAGAAATTAAAAGCATAAAGACCTTATCTCACTTTGCTGATGATGCGATGGTTTACTTCGAAAATCCCAGGGAGTCTGCAAAGATACTCATTGAAACAATTAATAGTTTCAACCAAGTTACAGGCTACAAAATAAATCCTCAAAAATCAATAACATTTGCTTTTGCTTGCAGAATACATAATATATCTAGGAATCAACCTCCCATAGCACACAAAAGACTTGTATGAATTCTATTACAAAATACTCCCTAAGGAAATAAAGACATATTTTAAAAGCTAGAGGAATATCAATTCTCATGGCTAGTCTGCCCCAATATAATTAAGATTACAATATTACCAAAATTAATTTACAATTTTAATATTATATGAATCAAATTGTCAAGAGGGTACTTTATGGAACTTAATAAAATAATAATAAAATTCATTTGGAAAAATGAAACATCTAGAATATTAAATGATGAGAAGACATAGAATTGAAGGAGGAATAGCACTTCCAGACCTCAAACTATATTATAATGGAGCAGTTATCAAAAATCATTTCATATTAGTTTATAAAATAGTGATAGATCAGTGGAACAAACTAGACAAGGGAGATTCGAAAGCAAAGAACTCAGTAACACAGCATTTAGTAAAGTGTAAAACATAAATTACCTAGGGAAAACCTTTTTATTTTATTGTTAAAATTGCTAGGAAAATTAAAAGCAGTCTGGGAGAAATTAAGCTTAGACTAATACTCTTCCACTATATTCCACAATAATTCTAAATAGGTACATGACCTTAATATTAAAGGTCATACTGTAAAAAAGAATAGAAAATGAGTAGATCATATGCCTCTCATATAGACAGAAAATGTATTCTTAACCAAATAAAAGAGACAATTACAAAAAGATAAAATAAATAACTTTGATTACTTAAAACTACAAAGCTTCTATACAAACAACATTAATGGGTCTAGGATAAGAAGAGAAATGGCTGAATGGGAAATTATTTTTATATCAGATTTCTTTGGTAAGGATTTTTGATGGAAGATATACAGTCATATATACATGCATGTACACTTTACACATATATAGACATATATTTTATATTAGGTAATCCATATATAAGGGTAATATGCATGCAAGTCTGTTAATCATATGTGTGTACATGTGCACACATGTATAATACACATATATACATATGTATGTATGTATATATTACTAATACCTATTCCCCAATAAATGGTCAGAGTAAATGAACAAATGGTTCTCAAAGAAGAATGGCAAAGTATTCATGATCACAAGAAAAAAATGATCCAAATTACTAAAAACAAATAAAAACAACCTGAGATTTTACCCTGCATTTTAAAAATTGGCAAAAATGACAAAAAATGGAAAAAGTTCCGTTTTGTGGAGCTGTGGAAGGATAAGCTCTCTAATCCATTGTTGGAGGAACTCTGAAATGGCGGGAACATTTTGGAAAGCAATTTGGAATTATGCAAATAAACATTGTCCATATCCTTTGAACCAGAGACTCTGTTACTGTGCTTAAAACCCAAAGAAGCCAGTGATAAGAAGAAAGTTCCCATATGCTCCAGATTATTTATAGTAGAACTTTTTGTGACAGCTAAGATTTTGAAACAAAGTAAATTCTTTTAGATTAGATAATGGCTAAACAAATTGTGGAATATAAATGTAATGAAATGTTAATGTGCTATGTTGTAAGAAATGATGTGTGTGATGAATACAGAGAAACATGGAGCAATCCATATGAACTGATGTAGAGTAAGTAGAGCCAAGGAATATAGATAGATAGATAGACAGACAGACAGACAGACAGATAGATAGATAGATAGATAGGAAATAGTAACTATAGTAATGAAAAATGGAAAGCATAATTACATACTAAAAATCAAAAGTAAATGTACCAAAATTATAAAGATTGAGCAGAACTCAAATTAAGGGATATGAGAAAATATCCCTAACCTACCCCTTTACGGAGGTCCACATCACACATGTTTTCAGACTTTTTCAGTATATTAATCAGTTCTATACATTTTTATCCTCTCTTTAAAAAATTATATATGTCATAAGGAAATGGCTCTCTGGAAGCCGTAAAGATATTTGGAATAATATGATAATGTAAGAAATAGATAGTCACTTTAAAACTTTTTTCAGTTGTTATTTGTTTTTAATATTCTTTTCTTCTTAAATTTTGAGTTCTATATTTTCTCTCTTCTACCACTTTCCCTACCCACTGAGAAAGCAAGCAATTTGATATCAGTTATACATGTGAAATCATGGAAAACATTTCCATTTTAGCCATATTTCAAAAAAAAAGCGAAAAATAATAAATAAAATGAGAGAAGTATACTTCAGTTTGCAGTCTGAGTTCATCAGTTTTCTCTCTGGAAGTGGATAGCATTTTTTCATCATGGGTCCTTTGGAATTGACTTGGACCACTGTATTGATCAGACTAGTCAAGTTGTTTAGAGTTGATTTTCATTACAACATTGCTCTTACTGTGTAAAATCATTTCCTGGTTCTTCTCACTTCACTTTGCATCAGTTCATATAGGTCTTGCCATATTTTTATTAACCCATCACCCTCATGATTTCCCATGGCACACTAGTACTTCATTACAATCATATGCCACCACTTATTCAGCCATTTCCTAATTGATAAACATCCCCTTAATTTCCAATTCTTTCCACCATAAAAAGAGCTGCTATTTTTTGTACATGTAACTCCTTTCCCTTTTCCCTCAGTCTCTTTGGAATACAGACCTAGTAGTGGTATTGCTAGGTCAAAATTTATGCAGTTTATAGCCTTTTGGGCTTAGTTCCAAATTGTTTTCCAGAATTGTTGAATTGGTTCACTTTCACAAGAGTTCATTACTATACCTATTTTTCCCTCATTCCCACTAGCATTAGTCATTTCTGATAGGTGTAAGTTGGTACCCAAGAGTTATTTTACTTTGCATTTCTCTAATTAATATGGATTTAGAAGATTTTTTTCATATGAGTACAGATAGCTTTGATTTCTTCTTCTGAAAACTGCCTCTTTGGGTCCCTTGACCTTTGTTAATTGGGGAATGAGGGTGTAGGATGTGTTCAAGGAGGACCAATACCTTCAGTGTGATGACTGCCAAGTCCTTTACAGGGCTCCTTTCCACCTTTGGTATCCACCTGTTCCACCTAACTCTCACCTGTGGCTCCAAGAAGCTGCAGCATGCACAGTGGCCACACCCTAGTAAACCGTTTCAGCAGACGGGCCAAACCAGGTTGAGGATAACAAAGGTATCTCAAATCCATTGGTGAGTTACAGGGGTGTCTACCCCAAGCATGTGAAGACTTCCCCTGGTGCAATGGGCAGATGAGAATAACTTGTTCCAACGGATAAAGGCAACTGAAGCAGGTGATGTGGAGTGCTTAGCTTAGAGCTTGATTAGACACCGAAGACGCCTAGGTCACCCGCTGCAACCTGAGCCATCGCCAGTCGTCTTGATTCTGCTTTACCACTGGACTGGAGGAGACAATGAGACTGATGATTCCATGCAACTCTGCCTCACTTAAATCCAATTTATGCATGAATCGAAGGACATCATCCAAGCTCGTATTGGTCTGACCAGTCAAAGTCTTATGTATTGAAACTTCACTTTATCATGGTGACGTCATTTTGGTCCTCTTCAAGAGTGAAGGACAACAACCAACCAACAAATTGGGGAATGGCTATTATTTTTTATAAATTTGAATCAGTTCTATACTCAGTATGTATTTGAGAAATGAGACTTTTATCAAAGAAATTTGCCATAAAATTTTTTGATATCACTTCGTTGTCTGTCAAAGTATAGCTTCCCTGAATATCCCTTTTAATTAGGTCAGGTTTTGTTTTTGCTTTGTCCAAGATCATGATTGCCACCCTGTCTTTTTGTTGTTGTGTTCACTTGAAACATTAGATTCTGTTCCAGTGTTTTATTTCAACTGTGTCTCTTGGTGAAACCACATATTTTTAGATTCCAGTTTCTAATCCGTTCCGCTCTCTGCTTCTATTTTATGGGTGAGTTCGACTCATTCACATTCACAATTATGATTGCTAACTATGTATTTCCTTCCATTCCATTTTCTTGTTTCTTCCCTTTTTATCCTGTCCTTCCACAAAAGTTTATTTTACTTCTAACCACTACCTCCCTTAATCTGTCCTTGCTTTTATCATTCCCCCCTCTTTCTCTTATCCACTTACCCTCTCATTTCCCTATTAGGTAAGTTACTTTTCTATTCAAAAGTGAGTATGTTCTTTCCTCTTTGAACCAAGTCCAATAAGAGTAAGGTTCAAGCATTGCCCACTACCACTCTCATTTTCCCCTGTACTGTAAAAGCTCTTCCTTGAGTTTCTCTTTTATATGAGAAAATTTCCCCCATTTTACCTCTCCCTTCCCCCATCTTCCAGTGCATATCTCTTTTTCACCACATTAGGATTTTTGCTTTTTGGAAACTGTTTCAACATAATTCACACCCATGCCCTCTGTTTCCATAAACTCCTTTTAATTGTTTTAATAATGATAAAGTTCTTGGGAGTTATATATATTTAACTATATGTATACATTTTATATGTATATATATATATATACATGTGTGTATAATAGATATATATATATATATATATATATATATATATATATAAAATCTTCACATGTCAGACTGTAAACAGTTTAACTTTGAGTCCCTTATGATTTCTCTTTCATGTTTATTTTTTTATGCTTCACTTGAGGCTTGAATGTAAAAGTCAAATTTTCTAATCATCTCTGTTCTTTTCATCAGGTATTATTAGAAGTCCTCTGTTTCATTAAATATTCATTTTTCCCCTGGTAAGATTATACTCAGATTTTCTGGGTAGGTTATTCTTGGTTGTAATTCTAGCTCCAGAATATGATATTCTAAGCCCTTTACTCCTTTAATGTGGAAGGTATTAATTCTTATGTGATCCTTACTATGGCTTCACAATATTGGAATTTTTTCTGGTTGTCTGAACTATTTTTTTGACCTTAGAGCTCTAATAAGTCTTGTGAGTTTTCATTTGGCATTTTCGTTCAGGTGGTGAATGATAATTTTTTTTCACTTTTCATTTTAACCTCTGGATCTAAGATATTGGGACAATTTTCTTAATAGTTTCTTAGAATTTGATGCCTAGGTTCTTTTCTTGATTATACCTTTCAGGCAGTTCAATAATTCTCAAATTGTCTCTCTTTGATCTACTTTCCTGATCAGTTGTTTTTTCCAATGACATAGTTCACATACTCTTATATTTTGACTGTATTATTGTTTCTTGATGTCTTGTGGAGTCATTTGTCTCTACTTGCCCAATTTTAGTTTTTAAGAAATTATTTTCTTCAGAGGTACTTTCTACCTCTTTTTCTATTGGACCAATTCTGTTTTTTAAGGTATTCTTTCCTTCAGTGATATTTTTGTATATCCTTTTACATTTGACCTAGTCTGCTTTTTAAGGAGTCTTTAAGTGAATTTTTGTTTTAATATTAGGCCAATTTTTTTTGAGTTGTCATTTTCTTCAGTATTTTTTGTTTCTCTTTTATCAAAGCTATTGTTTCTCTTTTCATAATTTTGTTGCATTGTTCTCACTTCTTTTCCCGTTTTTCCTCTATCATTCTTTCTCTATATACTTCCCTTAACTCTTTCAGAAATTCTTTCTGACTTTGGATCAAATTAGCAATTTTCTTTGTGGTTTTGTTTGTAACTGTTTTCACATTGTTATCTCCTGAGTTTATGCCACTATAGTAGTTTTTTATGGTTAAATTCTATTTTTTCTGGCTTGCTCATTTTCTAGACTATTTCTTGATTTTAAACTTTATGTAAAAATTGGACTCTGCTCATCTGTGGGGGGAGGAGATGCACTGTCTTGAGCTTCAGATCTTTTTGTGCTGCTGTTTTAAGAACACTGCTGCTTGTGCTGCTGTTTTAAGAAAGGGTCAGCAAGATTTGGGTGCCTTCAAGGTTGTGTGATCCGGGTAGAGGTATGGTTACTGCCTTCCTCTTTTGCACTCTGGTCTTTAACCATCAAGAGCCCCTATTTCCCTGCAACAAGAGCTCTAACACTTTCTTTGCCTTGGCACTGTGACCTAAAATTGGTTGTGGCACAAAAGAGTTGCCAATCAGTGCTAGCTCCAGGCAGTGCCAACAAAGGTCCCCTGTGATCTCTTTCTGACCAGTAGTCTGACCCTTTAACTGTCTCTGGGCTAAGAGCTGCTGTTGTGGTGCAGTCACTGATGCTACTGCCACATGTGTGGGCTCTAAAGAGACCTCCACACCACTATCACAAGCTTCTCCTGCTGTTCTAAGTAATCTTAGACCAGAAAACTGTCTCACCTTGACCTTTTGTTGACTCTGCTATTCCAACTTTTACTTGAGGTGTTATTTTAAAATTGTTTGGAGGGGATTGTTGAGAGAGTTCAGCTGGAGTTGCCTCTAATCTGCCATGTTGGCTTCTAAAAACTTATTTTTAAAGAAGAAGGATACGCCTGTCTTTGGAGTCATTAAAGACTGTTCAAAAATTGGGAATTCCAGAAAACAAGAAATGACCAAATCACCAAGTGATTTAATTTACCCATCTGCTGAAGGTTATTTACTATGACAAATTATGTACTTTGACTGGTCTCTTGACTGTTGTACCACTTAATTAAAAAGTTAAAGAGAAATAAATCCCATTTTTAAACTTCTGTTTTGGCTATTATGTTTTGAGTGGCAGATAATTTAAATTTTTTATATCCTACCAGGAAATGCAATATAGGTAACTCTACCCTAGCAGTTGAAAATCAGATGTCCTCATTCTGCCCCTCCTTGTGTGGAAGCTCTTTGTTGTTGTTGTCTATCCTTCATTCTTGAAGAGGATCAATGACATTATGAGGGTGGTGGCTGAAACCCAGATTTCGTCACACCCACTGCATTGGAAATAATTGTAAAATTCGGGGAAGACAGATTCACTGAGGCCTATTTTATAGTAGCATCATTTAATTATGATAATGACCCCCCAAATTTTTTTAACTACAGGTGAACTAATATATTCTATGTAAGGCTACCAATCAGTTCTCTTATATTTGAGTCTTTCTTTCTTGTATATATTCACTGCTTTTTCTTCTTTATTTTTTTATTTCATTATAAATTTATTTATTTAACTTTTTACATTCATTTTCACAAAATTTTGGGTTCCAGATTTTCTCCCTCCCCCTCCCCCACCCCAATACACCCAGCATTCTAATTTTCCCCATCACCAGTCCGCCCTCTCTTCTATCATCCCTCCCTTCTCTTGTCCCCATCTTCTCTTTTGTCCTGTAGGGCCAGATAACTTTCTATTCCCCATTACCTGTATTTCTTATTTCCTAGTAGCAAGAACAATACTTGAGAGTTGTTCCTAAAACTTTAAGTTCCAACTTCTCCCCATCCCTCCCTTCCCATCCATTTCCTTTGGGAAGGCAGGCAATTCAATATAGGCCATATCTGTGTAGTTTTGCAAATGACTCCCATAATAGTCGTGTTGTGTAAGACTAACTATATTTCCCTCCATCCTATCCTGCCCCCCATTGCTTCTATTCTCTTTTGA
>CM053769.1:429120234-429131540 GCA_028658325.1 Potorous gilbertii | reverse complement strand
GGCAGATTGGTGATATGGGTAATTAGAATGTCCAGTGTATTGGGGAGGGGAGAGGGCACTAATGGGGAGAAAATTTTGGAACCCAAAATCTTGTGAAAATGAATGTAAAAAGTTAAATAAATTTATTTAAAAAAAAAATAAATGGTCAAAGGATATGAACATAAACGTTTGTGAATTACATCAATCATTTTATTCTTCAAATATAATAAAGGAGGTAAAAATTATGGTATTAAATTTTGACAAAAATCTTTTCAGCATCTATTGTTGTAACCATGCACACTTCCATTATTTATTTTATTACCATGATTTATATTTATTAAATATATATTTTTAATTTTCTTTAATCAATTCTATATTTCTGATAAAACCTAAATTGTTCGTAGCCCATAATCTTTCTTGTTTTTCATTGTAGCCTGCTTGCAAATAGTTTATTTAAATCTTGTGCATCTTTGTTCATTAGGGATATTACTTTATAGTTTTTCATTCCTTGCTTTCTTTCTATAGTATAGGTATTAATATCATATTTTCCTCAACAAACAATATTTAAAAGGTCACCTTTTTTCTAATTTTTGCAAACATTTTTGTCCATTCTTGTATGTCACCTGCAACTTCCTTTCTGATATTGAAATATTTAAATAATCACAATATTCTGTCTCTAATCCCCATGTCTTTTCACTGATTATATGATACAATGTCTAAAAGGTCCTTAGATTTCCAGCCTTCCCTCAAGATTAACCTAAATAACCGTCTTCTGTGAGAAATCTCTTCAATTGCCCCCAGAATCTGTAGTTTTCCTTTGTGAGATTACTGTCTATTTGTTCCATATATATCCTGTAGCAAGAAATTTTGCCAGCAATAACTAAGAGAGACACCCCCGCTGTGATTGTCACAGGGCAATCTATTCCATTTCCCTTTATAGAGATGGAAAATGGAGGTAACCTTGAACTCCTGGGGATAACCTCTTCATGCTATATAACCTGTAAAATTTCAGTCAGCTTTTATATAAGCAATGGTCCCCCTACCTTGTAAATCTCAGCTGGAATAGAATCAGCACCAGGTGCTTTCCCACATAAAAGGAGCCTAATGGTCCTCAAAATCTCTTCTTCAGTTGGTAGTTCAGTTGAGCAGAGATTGACCTCTCCTGAGGTAAATGGTTAATGGCCTCAGCATTGATTGATGACGGTTGTGGAGAACACTATGGAAGTGTTCAGCCCATCTGTCTAGGACCATATCCTTATCAGTAATCAATGTGACTCCATCAGCACTGAGTAGTTGTGTTGCACCACAGGTTTTTGCTCCATGAATAGCTATCAGGGAATCATAAAAACCCTTTGGATTGTTACCAGCAGCATGAAAATGAATTTCATCTACCTTCTTACTGAGCCAGGAATCCTGTGTCTCTCCAAATTTTGCTTGTACTTTGTTTTTGATGGAATTAAATGCTGCCTTCTTAGAGGTGGTAGAACTATCCTGTTGATAAATCTTGTGGAGTTCTCATTTTTCATTTATGAGCTTCTGAATTTCCCCATTATTTTCATCAAGCCAGTCTTGGGGTTTTCAACTGTTCTGATCCAGATGAGCAAATGCAGTGCTGTTCACCAAATCTCTGAAAGGTGCCTACCCTTGTTCTGCTCCACTATTGCCAACTGTGTATTGGCTCAACTTTCTTTCCAAGTTAGAAACAAACTATTCAAGCTCAGAGAAGAGTTATAATTTGTTGACATTAATTCTTCTGGTAGTAATTTTGCTTTGGGGGCAGCACTGTTGATGAATGCAAATATTTAGCTTTGAAAGGATAAGTCTATGATCAGTGCAGTACTCTGCATCACATATTGCCTTGGTCACTCTTAAATCTTTTCTGTCTCTTCTCTTTACAATCACATAGTGTATTAGATGCCAATGTTTGTGCAAGGGTGCATCCATGAAGTTTCACTGTGTTTAGGTAAATGGAAAACAATAACAACGCTTATGATGAGGTCATGAGATGCACATGTCTTCTACAGTAAACAATCATTGCTGTTGCTATTTCCAACTTCTTTCTTCCATAGGACTCCCTGCCAAGTCTGGTAGTCTGAGCCTACTCTAGCATTAAAGTCACCGAGAATTATAATTCTTGCTAGAGTCCTCCTTAATAGGCTGATCCTTCACCTGGAAGATGATCATATACCTGAGAGCCAGTGTCACCTCAGAAAGGGTCGAGGAACAGTTGATATGGTGTTTCCTGCCTGACAACTGCAGGAGAAATGACTGGAGCAGAAAAGAGGTCTATACACAACATTTATAGATCTGACCAAGGTCTTTGACACTTGTAGTAGTGAGGGCTTATGGAAAATTATGTCAAAATTTGGTTTCCCAGAGAAGTTCATCAGTATTGTATGTCAATTTCATGATGGCATATTTGTCTGGATTCTGGATAGTGGATGATGCTCTCATGCCTTTCCAGTCACCAATGGAGTGAAACATGGTTGTGTGTTTGCTCCCATGCTTTTTAGCATGATGTTTTCCAATATGTTGTCAAATGCTTTCAATGAGGATGAACACAGAATCAAGGTCAACTACTGTACTGATAGTAAACTCAATCTGAAAAGGCTACAAGCCAAGACCAAAGTGGAGGGAGTGTTGGTGCATGATTTTCTGTTTGCAGATGATTGTGCACTCAATGCAGCCTCTGCAGCTGAGATTCAACAAAGTATGGATCATTTCTCTGCTGCCTGTGCTAATTTTGACCTAATAATTAACACCAAGAAAACACAGGTGCTCCATCAGACACCACCTCATTATCAATATGTGGAACCATCACGTACATCAAATGGAGAAGTTTTGAATACTGTGAATAAGTTCACTTGGTAGTGTAGTTTCCAGGGATGTATACATTGACATTGAGGTTGAGGCACACATTGCCAGAGTGAGCTCAGTGTTTGGGAGGGTCTGACGAAAAGTTTGGGACAGACGAGGTATTAGACTGACTACTCAGACTGAAGGTCTACAGAGTCATTGTGCAAACTTCATTGTTGTATACCTGTGAAACAAAGACAGTTTACCGGCACCATGTCAGGAAACTGAATCGCTTCCATTTGAACTGTGTTAGGAAGATTCTGTGGGCCACCTGGCAGGATAAATTATCAGACACTGAAGTCCTTGCTCAAGCTGAACTACCAAACATTCAAACTATGATTCAGAGACCACAACTCCAATAAGCTGGCCACATTGTTCAATTGTAAAATGTATATTTGCCAAAAAGGCTATTTTGTGGAGAACTCACATGGGGCAGGCAATCACACAGTGGTTAGAAGAAGTGATACAAGGACATTCTCAATGTCTCTCTCAAGAATTTTAGATTTGACTGTGCAACATGAGAGACACTGGCACAGCACCACTCAGCATAGCATGCCCATATCAAAAAGGGGACTGTGCTCTACAGCAAAGCAGAATTGAGACAGCACAAAGTAAATGTAGGATGCACAAATTTGGAGCATCAATCCCAAATATTCACACAGACTATCTGTGTCCAACCTGTGGTAGAGCATTCTGAGCTCATATTGGTCTGATGAGCCACAGTCTGACACACTGAAACTTCATTTTATCATGGTGATGTCATTTTGGTCCTCTTGGAGAATGAAGGATTATAACCAACCAACCCTATATCCTGTAAATGCATGGTTATTTTCATGTATATTTTCCAGTTATGATGTGAGCTTTTTCAGGGAAGGATCTTTCTTTTGCATTTTTGTTTTGTTTTGCTTTATCTGTTTTTATTGCTTTCATTTTCCTGCCTTTAATTTCTGTATCCCTAGCACTTGGTGTCTGAGAGGTAATGAATACTAATAAATGCTTTTGGAAAAGTTCAAGATTATTAAAGGGAATTAATTTTTTTTAATGCAAAGGATGGTGACCGAGCTCTACTAGATATCAATATAGATTGGCAATTATCAAAACTGTCTTTTACTGACTGAATTGTGGATCAGTGGAACAGATTAGGTGTGCAAGACACAATATCAAATGGCCATAGTAATCTAGTCTCAGATAAACTCAAAAACCTCAGCTTCTGAAATGAGACCACATTATTTGATAAAAACTGATGGAAAAGTGGAAAATAGTACGGAAGAAACTAAGTACAGATACACATATCTCACACCATATAGAAAGATAAGATCAAAATAGATATATGATTTATACATAAAAGGTAACACCACAAACAAATTAGGAGAGCAAGGAATAATTTATCTGTCAGATCTATGGAAAATGGGATATTTTGTTTTACCAAACAAGGGATTATAGAGCATTACAAGAAGCAAAATGGATAATTTTGATTATATTAAATTCAAAAAGGTTTTGCACAAACCAGATCAATTTAAGCAAGATTAGAAGGAAAGCAGAAAAAAATAATTTTTATAGCAAGTATGTCTGATAAAGGCCTCATTTCTCAAATAAAAAGAACTGAATCAAATTAAATTTATAAGACCACAAGTCATTCCCCAGTTAACAAATGGTCAAAGGATATGAAGAACAGGTATTGTTCAGATGAAGAAATCAAAGCTGTCTATAGTCTTATTCAAAATGCTTTAAATCGCTATTATGAAATGAAAATTAAAACAACTCTGAGGTACCACCTAACACTTATCAGATTGACTAATATGACAAAAAAGGAAATTGACAAATGTTGGAGAGGATGTGGGAAAATTGGGAAACTACAGTTGGTGGAGTTGTAAGCTGATCCAACCATTCTGGGGAGCAATTTGGAACAATTGCCAAAGGGCAATCAAAGTATGAGCAGCCTTTGATCCAGTAATGCCATTACTAGGTCTATATCGCAAAGAAATCATAAAAAGGGAAAAGGACCTACATATACAAAAATATTTATAGCAGCTCATTTTATGGTGGCAAAGAATTGGAAATCTAGAGGATGCCCAGAAATTGGGGAATGGTTGGACAAGTTATGGTATAATAATTTAATGGAGTACTATTGCGCAATAAGAAATAATGAGCAGTGAGATTTCAGGAAAAAAATCAAAAGATTTACATGAACTGATGATGAATGAATTGAGCAGAACCAGGAGAACATAGTACACCAAAACAGCAACATTGATCATGTGATGAATAACTATGAATGACTTAGGTCTTCTCAGCAATGCAATATTCCAAGACAATTCCAAAGGATTCATGATTGAAAATGCTGTCCACATTCAGAGAAAGAACTAATGGAGTCTGAATGTAGATCAAAACATACTGTTATCACTTTTTTTTTCTTTTGGTCTGTTTCTTCTTGAAACTCTGATTAACATGGAAATATGTTTTGCAAGATTTTATATATATGTACATATAATATATATATAATATATATGTATGTGTATATTATATATACATATATTATATACAACATATATCAAATGGTTTACCATTTTAAGCTGGGCTTAATGGAGGAAGAAAAATTTGGAACTCAAGCATTTCTTTAAATCAATCTCAAACTTTTCCTTACATTTAATTAGAAAAGGCAAATACCATTTAAAAATAAATGAAATGAAATTAGTTGGTGGAAAAAATAAATGCTTTTTGACTGATGACCTGGCTAACTGAGGAAAAGAAAGAAAGCCCAAAATAGAAGATAACTTTGGGAAAGCAAAGATGAATAGAATGACAGGAGGAATATATTTAGTCAGTATGACATACATCAAGAGATTAAAGGAGGAAAAGTTATGGTGAAGAAGAAAATTCAGGCTTCTGCATCAATGCAGTGAAAGATTAGTGACCAAAAAGAAAGCTCAGTAAAAGCATACAGCTAGAAGTTGAGGTTGATGAATTGCAAAATTTTGGTATTTCAGGGGATAATAAAATGCATAGTTAATTCTCTAAATATAAAGCCAAAGGCTGAGTTGAAGGAGAAAACTTGTGAGGCACGTGGGTTCATAGAATAACTTCTATGTCACAAGATAATATGTTCCCAGATCTGGATCATGGAGTGTACATAAGGAAGTGAAGAGCCCTTGGTGAGTAACATGGAAGCAGGAAGTTCTGAGATGGCAGTGAGTGCAAGAAGAAGTGTTAAAAGGCAAAAGTAAGTTTTTTAAACAATAAATGGGCATTATAGAATGCACAATGGAAAGAGAAAACAGAATGGGACAGGTATACGTAACAGGGCTAGTTCCAGCACACTTCTATAGAGAAGTATGATTGAAATGGAAGGGACCACTAGTATGCCATTGTTTTGCCTACAGTTAGAGAGTCATAGTGTAAATTATTTAATGTAAGATTAGTTATCCTAGCTCTACCACTTTCTGGCCATATGAGTTATAAATTCTATTCTAAAATCAGGGTCTCATGAAAGAAGTTGTACTAGAGCAGTGGTATCATACTCAAATAAGAAGAGATTCCTGTAGTCACATATTGACTTGGAAAACCACAAAATAGTATTATCTATGTTGTGCTGTACTTTTATTCATCTTATTAAACATGTCCCAAAACATGTCCCAAATACATTTTAATCTTTTCAGAGGTGAGCTTGACACATCTGGTCTAGATAATTTTGTGCATCTAGCCCTCAATCTTATTTAAATTGTTCATCCTGATTCCTAATATCAAACCTAGAACTACAGCTCAAGACTAATTCTTTCTACTAGGCCATATTGATCTTTGTCATTTTTAATTAATACAATTTGTTTCATTTATCTATAAGAACTAATTCTATGACAAATCTTCATGGTCCAATTGAAATGGCTTTTGACAAATTAAAATAATCTATGATTGATTTGTCTGAGTACATTAATTTATTAGTATTTTTGGATCTTCTAGTGTAAACAATTTCCCAGACAATATTTTCTCTTCCATGTTTTCTATTCATTGTCTGTAATCTATTCACGGATCCGTTAACATTTCAATTGGCTGTTATAAAATCAATGTAGACTGTACACAGAGCTGCGAAATTTATACCTAGACAGCATCTGTAAGGAAAGGGAATAAGAATTAAAATTTCCTTTGAATAACATTAAATTAGTTCAAAATTCGTAAAGAAAATTAAGTTCTCACTATAAATAAAAAGGAGCAAATAGTTTCAGCTTTCATTCTAAATAAGCAATAAAAAAGAAATTGCAAATGTCTTCAAATAACTTTTTGATAGCATTTTATATTGTGTACTAGAAAAACCTAACTACTATATGCAAGGTGTAAACTTCATTGAATTTTGACTCTGTTTTGCTTGATAGATTAGTCAGTCAAAACATGATTTGATTCTGTGCTAGACTGTGCTGAAATGATTACAGTCAGAACCTGAAACCAAATAATTAGAAAGTATCTTATCTCACTTAGCCAAGGGGGAGAAGTTTCATTAGAATTCCAGTAACAAATGCATTCGCCCTTGCTCTTGTTCCAAGAGGAAAAACCAAGTGTGAGTTAAGATATTAAGAGAGTTTAGTCTCCTTTCTTGAGATTTCAATACAATGGATTGCTCAATATTCCAAATGTTGCCTGGGACATGAATGAAGCACATAAACAAAAGTACGGATACATATGCAGGAATTTCTAGATAATCTCAAAGAGCCACAGAAATAAAGTCACATGGCAGGAGGTGGCAGAGTAAACTATTTCTCAGTATAAAACACAAAATATACTTCCTCTAAACAAAAAGTAATGAGCAATGTATAGCTATAAAATTAATCTACATATCCCATCCAGACTTACTACCATCCACCTTGTTACTGTCCTACTTTTCCTGTATTAGAAACAACTCCTCCAGGCATTATTCGAAGAACAGACTATCTCTCATAACATCATATTTCTCGCATGAGAAATTTAGACATCTGTGAGTGAAGCTCATCTTAGATCTTCAATACCATGTGTTTCTCAATGTGTGCGTGTGTGTGTGTGTGTGTGTGTGTGTGTGTGTGATGTATACAAAAATTTCTGGATAATACCGGAAGAGTCATAGGGCTAGTCACATGGCAGGAGGTGGCTGCTGAACTCCATTCTCAAATCTTGAATTGCCTTTCAGATATGTCAAACTGAACATCCAATAAATATCTTAAACAAAACATATCCAAAACAGAACTCACTATCTTTCTCCCTAACTTCTGCCCTTCTGCTGTCTTCTCTATTCCTACAGAAGGGAACACTGAGTCCGATAGATGCACAAGGAATCCTTACGATATGTCATCATTTCCATCTAATCTGTTGCCAAGGATTATCACTTTCACATCTTGTTCATCCTTCACTGAAGAGGACCAACAACATCATAATGTTAGGGTCAATGTATATTGTGTGTGACTGTGGCTAGTCAGTCCAATTTGATCTCAGAAGGTTCTGCCATAGGTTGGACACAAATAATCCCTTTGGATATTTGGGATGGAGGTGTCTTTAAGTGTGTGCACCTCATTTTTTCCTTTGTGCTACTGTGATTCTGATTTGCTCATGGAGCATAGTGCCTTCTTCAATGTGAGCATGCTGAGCTTCTTTCATGTCTTACAATTGAGACTAAAGTTATTCAGAGAGACCTTGAAGTGCCTTTGCACTGCTTCTTATGACCTCTGTGTGAGCAGAGTTACCTTTTGCAAGTTCTCTGCAAAAATAGTCTTTCAAGGAAATGTGCATTTCACATTCTGGCTACAACTCCTCAGAGTTGCACTTCTGGAGTAGAGTTTGGATACTTGACAGTTTAGCTCAAGAAAGGACCTCAGTGCCTGGTACTTCATTTGCCAGGTAATCTTCAGAATCTTCCTAAGGCAATTCAATTGAATGTGATTCAATTTTCTGGCATGGCAGTAATACACTGTCCAGATTTCATGGGCATACAACAACGAAGACAGCATAATGGCTTTGTATACCTTCAGTTTGATAGGCAGCTTAATATCTCATCTTTCCTACACTTTCTTTTGGAGCCTCCCAAACACTAAGCTACTCTGTAAATGTGAGTGTCAGCTTCATCATCTATGTGGACATCCCTGGAAAGTATACCTGGAAAGGTAAATGAACTTATCCACAATATTAAAAATTTCTTCATTTGCTGTAACCAACAATTTCTTCTGTAGGTGATGAATGCTAGTATGGAAACTATTTTCTTAGTGTTGTCTGGCCAAAATTAACACAAGCAGCAGGGAATTGAAACATAATCTGTTGTATCTCAGCCTCAAAGACTGGATTGAGTGCACAATCATCTGCAAACAAAAAGTCATGCACCAACTCTTCACTTTTAGCCTTGGCTTTTACTCTTTTTCAAGTTAAATAACTGACATCAGTGTGGTAACTGACCTTGATGCTATTTTCATCCTCATTGAAGGTATTCAATGACATCACTAAAAATATGCTAAAAAGCATGGATGAAAGCCCACAGTCATATTTTACTCCACTGGTGGCTGGCAAAGCATGACAGCATCACCCATTATCCAGAACCTATGCAGACATGTCATCAGGATACCGGTGTACGATACAGATAAACTTCTCTGGACAATCAAATTTTTCCATTATCTTCCATAAGCCCTCATGACTGATTGTATCAAAGGCCTTGATCAGGTCTATGAATGCTGTGTAAAGACCTCTATTCTGCTCCTGGAATTTACCCTGGAGTTGTTGATCAGCAAACACCATTTTGACCATTCCTCAGCCCTTTCTGTAGTCACTCTGGCTTTGAAGTAGATGATCATCTTCCAGGTGAAGGATCAGCCAGTTAAGAAGAACCCTAGCAAAAATCTTGCCAATAATGACAAGATAATTAAGTGAGAGATCACTTCTGTGATTGTCACAAAGTAACTGGTTTCCCTTTCCTTTAGAGGGATGAATGATGGAAGTATTCATGATCTCCTGGGGTATAATGTCCTCTTGCCATATAACCCAGAAGACTCCCATCAGCTTTTGTATGAGCACTGGACTTCCTGTCTTACAAATCTCTTCTGGAATGCAATCATCATCAGGGGTTTTGCTGCACAAGAGGAGTTTAATGACATTCAAAACTTCTTTAATTGGAAGTTCAGCAAGAAAGGGAATGACTTCAATCTGAGGTATAAGGTCAATGGCTTCAGCATTGATTGACAACAGTCTGTTGAGAACAGGATGGAAGTGTTTAGTCTATTTCTCCAAGAGTGTGTCCTTATCCCTTTCAGAGTGGCTCTATCAGTGATGAGTATTTGAGATACACCAGGGTCCATAAATAGTCTTCAGGGCATGAAAGAAGCACTTTAGATTATTGCTGTCAGTGTAAAACTGAATGTCATCTGTCTTACTGAACCAAGAATATTGCATCTCTCTAAGCTTCTCTTGCATTCTATTTTTGAAGGACTTAATGCTAATTTTTAGAGGCAGATGAACTATCCTACTGTTAAACCGTGTGGAGTTCTTGGGGTTTTTTATTTGTTTTTGTTTGTTTTAATCAACTTCTGAATATCCTCATCATTTTGGCAAACCAATCCTGATGTTTGAGAGTGATTTGATTCAGAAGAGTAAGTGAGGTGTGTGCAACAAGTCTCTGAAAGCTGTCCACCTCTTTTCTGTTCCACTGTTGCTCTTTGCTGACTCAGCTTTCCCTTCATGTCAGTAGCAAACTATTCACACATGGAGTAGTACTCTAATCTGCTGATGCTGAGTCTCCTGGCAGCCATCTTGCCCTGGGTCCATTGCTTTTCTTAAATGAGAATGTTTAGAGGATAAGTCTATGATTGGTCCATTGTCCATATCTCTTTGGTCACTCTCATATTCTGTCTGTGTCTTCTCTTTACAATGATATAGTCTATTAAATACCAGTGCTACCACACATCCACAAAATTTTGTTGAAATTAGGTAAATAAAAAACAATGTTGGTAATGAGAAGATTATGAAATGCATAAGTCTTCAGTGGTAAGTGACCACTGCTGTTGCAATTTCAAATTACATTCCTCCCAAGGACTTTCCACCACATCTGATAATCTGTGCCTACTTTGGCATTAAAATCACACAGGATTACAATTCTATTTTGCTACACTGTAATGAAGGTCCAGATCTTCATAAATTTTTTCTATGATTTCATCAGGTTCATCATGATGGGAGCATATGCACTGAGGATGGTGGCATGGCACTTTCCTGCAAGTGGCAGTTGCATTGATATGAACCTGTCATTTAGTACTTTGTGGAGGCATACAAACTTACTGACTAGATTAGCTTTCATTGCAAAACCCATGCCAATTTAATGGCATTCCTCATGACATCAGTCAATCTAAAAAAAATGTGTATCTAGCTCCAACTTTAGTAAGATGGCCTTCATTTGCTAGCTTTGTTTTACTCAGGGCTGTTATTTGAATTTAGGTATCTGCTGAGTTCTCTTCCAATAAGAGCTGTTTGACTTTCAGGTCTAC
>CM053769.1:429047436-429119734 GCA_028658325.1 Potorous gilbertii | reverse complement strand
ATAGCTATTTCAGATGTTTGGGATACAGAGGCCTTGACTCCTATTTCTTTCCCTGATGGAAAGCATTGTTCTTCCTCATCAGAAAGGAAGGGGGGAAATCATCTGTTCCCCAAGAAAGTAACCTTCTATGGTCTTATTTTTTTCCCCTTTTCTGGGCATTTTCCCAGACAGTTACTTGGCTTCTGAGATTCCTTTCCACCCCTGCCCAGATCCACCCAGCTAGTGCTTGGGGTCTGAGATTCAAATGCTGCTCCCCAGCCTTAGGGCTTTCATCAGCACACCTGGCTGCTATTCAATGTGAGCTTAAGTTCTGGTGCTCAGGTTGGGGCAGGGCCACCTCCCAGGCTCAGTTCCCTCAGGGGGTTTATGCTGAGATCTTCAGTAATGGAGCTCCTGTCGAGCTCCTGCCTGCTTTGGGAGCTCCCTGGCCACCTGCTGTCTCTGCCACTGCCTCCCGAGGGGGCCTGAGTTATGGAGACACCCTGCTCCCCTCTCAGCCAGCCCAGAAATCTCTCTCACTGACCTGTGAATCTGTGGGTGGAGGGATCTTCGTGGCCGCTGGAGATTCTGTCCCTGAAGCCTGCCCTGATCTGCTCCTCTCTTTGCTGCACAACCAGGGAAGAACTGGGCTCCGCTCCCGTCCCGGTGCACGATGGACCTTTGGGGTTGGCTTTTCAGGGCTCTCTGGAACGGAAATCTCCCTCACTCTGTTGCTGCGTGACTTCTACTGCTCCAGAATGTGTCGGGAGTTCTTTTTACAGGAGATCCATGGGCTGTGGGTTCGGAGCTAGCATAGGTGAATCTTTCTACTGGGCCATCTTGAGTGGTTCCATATATTCACTTCTTAAAGTTAATACAATCTGTCCGATATTTTCATCGAAAATGACCCTTCTGTTGTGTTTTGAAGATGTTACTATACTAAGGATAATTAGTAGTACGTATAAATTAAGACATACTTGAATATCGTTTTCTAGCATGGCAGAGAAGACCAATAATTTGTTCAGGATTTTCTCTTAAAATAGAGAAATCACTATCATAATGATGGTAACTTCCCACTCATTAGACCCAGTCTCATATTTCTTTTTAGCATAGAAGTGGCGTGGAATTCTCAAAGACAATGCCAGGAAAGCGTAAGTTCTGAGAGATCTTATCAAATTGGAAAGACTTGAGGTAGAATCCCAGTTAAAGATTGCATATCTTTCATCTAAGGGTGAGCTTCGATATTTCTGCAGAGGCTAATAACTGGAAGATTGAGGATGAACGTTTTGACCAACACGATTCACAAAGAGCATCTACTCTCCAAAGAGTCACGATATATTTCATTTTGTGGCTTATCTCTATGAAACCATCAATATGTAAAGTCTTAAAGTAATGATAATAAACTTTGTATAACACACTGTATTTTTTAGTAGCCCTTTATAAGATAAGTAAAAGCATTATTTTCATTTTACAAAAAAGGAAACTAGAAGGCCTAGAAATATTAAGTGACTTGTCAAAGTTCACATAGCAAATTATTGGCGTATTTATGAATGGAACCTAGTCTTCTTGAGGTTTTGAGCAGTACTCTTTTCATTATCCTTCTTGTGACCCTAAAATAAGTTTTAAAATGTTATTTTGGGAGCTATAACAAAGATCATGAAGCAGCAGGAAGAGGGACAGTCAAGCTCTTTCAAGTAACTTCTCCACATCAATCTAAAAAATGTGCTAGATTAAGTCATGATGGAGAAATCCAAGAAAAAAAAGTAACAGCGAGGTATTTTTTCATCCCAGGTCAGCATAGGAAGATAGAGAGGCCTAGGGACAAGGTCTGCCTAGGAATTCCATGCAGAGCATTCTGGCAGTGATTGAGGCTGTGCACTAGGACAAGAAGATGTCCCCAATACAGTCCAGGAGGGCCTGACCTTGTGCAGGATGTAAGTAGGAACAGGTGCCAACTAGCATCTCTGTCACCCATTACACAGTTCTGGCTCACAAATCTGGGGTGAAATGAAGAGAGGACCAGCACCTAGGGATGATCTTCTAAGGTCAAGAGTAATCATGGGTCTTAGGATGTATACTGAATGAGAATCAAGTTAAGAAACAAACAGAAGTTGTGTGTCTCTGAGTACAAGAGCAGAATAGTCTCAGTTCAAACAGAAGCTCAATCTGAAGTCTGCAGAGGAATAACCATAGCTAGAATCTCAGACCAAAGAGGATCCTGCAGTTCTGTGACTCTGAACCAGTAAAACTTTCCAAATGACTAATACTGACTGAGGCCAGTAACAGTCTTCTAGAACCCCAAACAGGGGAAGTCCATAGGTGTGTTGCTTAGATCCAAACCTAGGTGAGGAACTTATGACATTAAGAACAAGATGCCAGTAATCATACTTTGTCCTGCATCTCACCATTGTGGGAGAACTGAAAGCTTGCAGGTCACTAACCTGAATTCTCCCAAACATCCTAGAATAATACAACATATACAATAAAGCAGAAGAAAGAACCAAAAAAATACAAGTTCAATCAAGATATTCCTTGTGGAAGTATACAGAGCCTAGCCATAATGTCAAGTCTGAAGTCAAGAAGTTAAGCTGGAAGAATGAGCAAACAGAAAAAGAATCCTACCATAAAAAGCCACTGTGGTGGCAGGATTATTCAAGATACAAACCCAGAAAAACAGAAAACTGGAAAAGAATGTTTATAACCAGTGTCTCTGATAAAGGACTCATGTCTAAAATATGTAGAAAACTGAGTCAAATTTATAAGAATACAAGTCACTCCCCAACTGATAAATAGTCTAAGATGGGAACAGGCAGCTTTCAGAGGAAGAAATTAAAGCTATTTATAGTCATATAAAAATGCTCTAAATCACTATTGATTAGATAAATGCAAATCAAAACAACTCTTTGGTATCACATCACACCTGATAGATTGGGTAATATGACAAAATAGGAAAATTATAAATGCTGGAGAAGATATGGGAAAACTAGAACACTAATGCATTGTTGGTGGAATTGTGAACTGATCCAACCATTAGGGAGAGCAAATTTGGAACTATGCCCAAAGGGCTATAAACATGTGTATACCCTTTGATCCAGCAATCTCACTTCTAGGGCTGTATCTCAAACAGATCATACAAATTGAAAAATCACCCACATGTACAAAAATATTTATAGCACCTCTTTTTGTGATGGCAAAGAATTGGAAATTGAAGAGATGCCCATCAATTGGGGAATAGCTGAACAAGTTGTGGTATATGAATGTAATGGAATACTATTGTGATGATATGATGAAATTATGAGCAAATAGACCAGAAAAATCTGAAAAGATTTATATGAATTGATGCTGAGTGAGGGGAGCAGAATCAAGAGAACATTCTACACAGTTACAGCCACATTGTGCTATGACTAATTTGGATAGACTTGGCTCTTCTTAGCAATGTAAGGTTCTAAGACAACTCCAAAAGACTTATGATGGAAATGCTAGCCACATCTAGAGAAAGAATTACAGAGCCTGAGTGCAGATTGAAGCATATTATTTGCTCGCCCTTTCTCTTTTTTTTGTTTTGTTTCTTCTTTCTCATAGTTCATTCCATTGGTTCAAATTCTTGTTTGCAACATGACTAATGTGAAAATATATTTAATGTGAATGTATATTTAGAGTCTTTATCAGATTGCATGCCATCTTGGAGAGGAAGAAGGGGGAAGGAAGGAGGAGGGCAAATTTTGTAACTATAAAGCTTGTGGAACTGAATTCTATGAACTAAAAATAGATTAATTAATTTTAAAAAATATAAACACAGAAGAAAAGAATGACTCCAAAATATCTATAAGCAAAGTCTCAAAGAAAAACTCTACTTTGAAACAAATTCAACTAGAATGCCTACAAGAAATAAAGCAAAAAAAAATTTAAGTTATCAATTTTTTTAGAAATAAGATTTTTAAATAAATGAAATGAGATCAATAGAAAAAAATGGGAAAGGAAGAGCTATGGAAGAAAAAATTGGAAAGAGAATTAACAGCTTAGCATAAGAGGTATAACATGTTACACAAGGAACTCTCTGAAAATTAGAATGTAACAAATAGAACATAATGGTCCAATGAGGAAACAAAATAATATGAAAACAAAGTCAAAAGACAAAAAAAAAAAACAGAAGAAAATGTAAACTATCAGAGTAAAAGAACTATCCTGAAAAATAGATTGAATAAAGACAATTTAAGAATGATTTGGCTACCTGAAAACAACAATAATAACAATAAAAGAGCCTAGACATCATCTTTAAAAGATCAAAAGAAAATTGCCTAGATCTCTTAGAACCAGAAGGTCCAAGTGGAAATAGGAAAAATCCAAAAGTCATATCCTGAAACTCCAAAATGAAAACTTGCAGGAACTTTATAGCCAATATTCCATATCTTCCAGATCAAAGAAAAACTGCAAACACCCAGAAAAAAAAAAGTACTGAGGAGCCAGTCAGGATCACACAAAATTTAGTAGCAATCCCTTGACAGGAATAGAGAGCTTGGAATACAGTTATTTCAATTATTAGAATACTCTAATCCAGAAAGCAAAGGCTTACAACACCTGTAAATTACCTGTCAAAATTGAGTATACTCCTGTGTGCGGGTGGTGGGGGAGAGAAGGGAGAATGATGGATATTTAATGAGGTACAGGACTTCTGTACCTCCCCAATAAAAGACCAGAGCTGCACAACAACTTTGCAGATCTGACACAGGAGTCAAGAGAAACATAAAAACGCAAATGTGAATTAACAATCATGAGGGACTAAACAAGAATAAACTGTTTATATTCTAGTATGGGGAGGTGAGAGCTGTGTCCTTTCAGAACTCTATCATCATCATCAAGGATCATAGAGAGAGTTAGGTAGAGGACTTAGAAGTGGTTCTGTTATGTTTTGATGATCTTAAGAGAATGGGAAGGGAACAAAAGGAATAAATGAATAGGGGACAGGAACAGAAAGGATAGGGAAAATTATTTCATGCAATTGGAGTGTTCAAGTTTAAGGCTATACAAACAAGGGGGAAGGAGTGGGAGACATGGGTGACATGTGAACCTCTCTCATTTAAACTGGTCAAAGGAGGGTATAGAACACATAGTTGGGTTTAGGAACATATTTCATCCACTAGGAAAGCAGAAGAGAAAGGGGTGATAAAGGGAAGAGTAGATTAAGGGAGCAATCAGTTCTAAGGAAAAAATCCCTCAAACTCAGAATAAACAAAACTATTTGTTGAAGTTCTTTTTGTAGTGACAGGGAATTGGAAACTGAGGGATACCCATTGTTTTGGGAATGAATGAAAAATATATTGCCTATAAATGCAATGTAAGATTGTTGTATTGTAAGAAATTATTAAGGAAATAGTTCCCAAAAAACCTGAGGAGACCTACATGAACTAATGCAGAGTAAAATAAGCAGAACCAGGAGAATGGTATATATGAGAACAATATTGTAAATGCAAATAACTTTGAAAGCCGTAGGACCTTTAATTAATGCAATAATGAACTACAATTCCAGATGACTCACTGTGGAACATATTACCCATCTCTTGATAGAGAAATGGTAGACTCAGAATGCATATTGAGATGTATTTTTTTAATACAGTCAGTGAAGGAATTTGTTTTGCTTGACCATCCATGGGATAGGAAATTTGGCTTTTCATTCTTTCTCAGAGGACAGGAAGTAAGAGGGACAGAAGGCATATTTTTGCTGATTAAAAAATCAAATTTGATTTTAAAAATAGCTGTTTTGTTTCTTGTTGCTGATGTTATATCCAGAAATAAGGTTCTTTTAAGAAAATATTATTCTTCATTATAAGTATCTCCAAAGTCATTGATGTTTGATTTTAGAGTATTCTTCATTAGTTCTGAACACTAAAGTGAGTCCATGTTCCCTAAATATACACCTGATAGAGAGACCATTGCAAATCTCATGGTAGGTGGGAAAGAGGAGGGAACTTGTGTGATATTAAAACTAAATGAGTAAGACCCACAAGGAATTAGTCACATCTTGGACATGTGCTAATAGTGTCCCTTGTATGCTCTGGAACTTGGAAGCAGAAACATTCCTTTTTAAGATATAGATTTCATTCATTCAGCTCCATCTTTACCTCTATTATCCTTTTAATCGGCAGTGTAATCTATTTAAGAAACATTTGCTTAATTTACTATTATGTGTAGACCAGTGTTCTAGACACTGAAAAAAGATAAATACATATAATAAGATAGTGTGCCTTCCTTTATGGAGCTTTCAGTCTAGTAGATATATATATGATACTAGTTTGGATACTTCAATAAATCCATGATCTCATTTAATAGTTACAAACTATCCATAAATTTTCATCGTGTATGGTCCTCTCCCATAACCTTATAAATTAATCATGAATCTACTATAAAGACCTTGGGTTAGATTTTTTTTGACATTTTGTGAGTAGTATTTAGGTCATTTGTTATAAATTTGTCCTAATTACACAATAAACATAGTAGGATTACAAAACAGTATCTTTATTAGAAATACTGAGAAGAAAAATTATTTGGAGGTGGAAGAAAGTAAAGCACAGAATGAGGATGACTTCATAAAGATGGCATGCTACAATTGAACTGGGATTACAGTAAAGCTATAGTTGTTTTTCTTTCTCCATCTACTATTTAGGGGATATAGATCCCTTGATGATAAATCCTTGCTATGATGGAAGCCATGCATGTGCCATAACAGCTCAGTGTCTGGTGGGAACAGGACTAGCCTATTCGTGTGAATGTACAACTGGCTACCAAGGAGATGGAAGAAATTGTTTTGGTGAGGGATTCTTCATCTGACTTCGTGTTTTGTGGATGCAAACATGCTTTTTTCCTTGTATTTGCCTTTGCTCAACAAAAGAAACAATGCTGTGTGGTCCTGTGTTGTTGATGCCAAGAACAATTCTTTTAGGGACAAAATATTCTGTGGACAGTATTTAAGTGAAAAGTTTTAGGAGATTATTTTTGGCTGAATACTAGGAAAATGGAACATCTGCTATTCATTGAGATTCCTGAATTATTTGAGCTTAAAGTGCTATATTTAAAAAAAACTATTTTATGGACCTTTTAGACTGATCAAGAAAAAGAGTTTTCAGTGCCTCTTAACATTCACATGCTTTTATGTCCATCTGTTTTATTCCAACAGCTATAGTCTAAGTCCTATTCATTGTAAAAATTAAAATCTTTACATATATATTGTGTATTTTTGACATGCTGCACAGTATTTTTAAAATGTTAAAACTGTAAAAGAATTAACAGAGAGTTGGGAAAGTAAAGGAGGAGAGGACAGAGAAATTCTTCATAAAACAAATTAAAATATTCAATTTATTTTTAAAACATTTCTTTCTTATTAAATTTTTCTTGAAAAATTCACCCTTTTCAACTTTTATAAATAATTTATCATTCCTGATGTGATTCAATTTAATTAAAAATATTAATTAAGTGCTAGGGATCCTCTTGATAAAATCACATTAAAGGTTAAAATGTTTTTTTAATTTTAATTTAATTGAAACTTTTCTCACTTGCTTTTATTTAGATGTAAATGAATGTACAACAGGTTCCCACCTATGTGGTCAGAATTCTGAGTGTATCAACTTGCCAGGGAGCTACAGATGTGAGTGTCAGAGTGGTTATGAATTTGCAGAAGATAAAAGCACTTGTATTTGTAAGTCCATAATAATTTTAAAATTTTGCTTATTTGGGGCTAAAATAATCATTGGCCTTGGTTTTTAATTATTTTCTCTCTAATAGTTAACTCTTTAGACCTCTGCTGAATTCTCCGAAATATGCTTGTGCAATTTACATTGAAATTTTTGAAAATTGTGATTATACTCCAATATTATAATTTTTCTAACTATACACTTTAGAAACTGAATTATTGAAGGAAGACTATTTGTCCAACCAGATGTCTTAGTATCCTGGTCATCTAATACAATCATATTACCTAAATCTATAGCAACTTCTTTGTAATAGACAGCCTCTTCTATAGGCCAAGATTCAGAATTCCTCAAATGAAAATGAAGTTGAGATCATAATTTTAAAATACTGTCCTATTTATCTGTGTAAGGATCTCAATTTGTTGTAGATATATACTTGCTATAGTTCCAAGAAAGAAGTTAAATTGAGGAGGGACAACGTTAAAACAGAAACAAACTGGTTTCTGAAGTTTGAAATTTAACTTGTTTATAAAGTCAAATTACATTAGAGAAAATAAGAAGAGAAACATTTTGGTCTGGTGAGTTTGTGGGACAATATTGTTAGCAGAGTTTTGTGGCACAGGTACAAAATATTCTTATTTTTAAGAATTATGTCTTAATTATGACTATAATTATGTCTGAAGATATAAGCTGAAAGCAATTAGGGAGTGAAGTACATAAAGCACTAAAGAGGAGAAATGATTTCAAATCTGGCCTTAAACAGTGACTAGCTACATGACCCTGTGCAAATCATCTAATTTCTATCTGCCTCAGTTTCTCCATCTGTAAAATAAGGATAATAATTCCACCTATCCCTCAGAATTTTGTGAGGATAAAATGAAAAAATATTCATAAAGTACTTAGTACAGTGCCTGACCCATAGTAGGTGCTCAATAAATTACTGTTTTCTTCCTTCCTCTTCCCCTGAAAGTGAGGTTTCATAGGCATGAGAAAGGAACATGTAAGGATCCAAAATCAAAACACTAGTTACCATGTTTGATACTGAAATGGTAGGATTTTGCATCACACTTTTTCTCTAGGAGTTAGAAGTGCTTTATAGAGTAATAAACTTGAATCCAGAAAAACTGATCTTCAGAGTCAAACCATAAGAACTTAATGTAATTTGATATCCTTTTCTTTTCTCTTCTTTTCCCAGTAATTGCTCCACCATCCAATCCTTGTGAAGAAGGCAGTCATGATTGTGCTCCTGTGGAAAGGGCCCAGTGTATTTATCATGGAGGCAATTCTTACAGCTGTATTTGCCTTTCTGGTTATGTTGGCAATGGGCATGACTGTACTGGTAAGCATAGGCAAATCAAAACTACTCTAAGAAAGTAATATTTTGGTTTTCTGCCTTTTTATATACAAACCACATTTGTAATGTCTAGATGATTATTTTTGCTTGTACAAATTATTGCCATACACAGGGATGCCACCTTATTAAGGTTTTTTAAAACTATAATTACTATAAGCAAAATAGAAATGAGAATAAGAGTAATTGACAGACTAAGGGTTTTTTAGTTTAGTTCAGCTGTTTGCATAACTTAAAAGTTCTTGGTGAATGATGTTTAAAAGTTGTGTTTTATATTTTACATAGGCTTCATATTTTTTGTTTTGTTACCTTTGGCAAGAGATAAATAAAACACAGATTTGTTGAGTGTTCAGAAATTTGCTATATTCTCTAGCTTATGGACCTTCTTTCACCCTCTTATTCATGTTTTTGTTCTACAAGTTATACATTCCTACTTTTTAGCTTCAGATAGAAAAATAGAAATAGTTAAAGATAAGTCTGTTGCACAGGGGTGAGAGTGAGGTACAGTCCAGCACTGACTACACCAATGTAGGCCACACTCCAGCAAATCAGAGCAGGCATTGTGGAGGAGGGGAGAGGGATAGGGGCAGCCACTGAATTAGTGGAGGCAGTGGCAACTTCTGGAGCTCTCAGTCCACAGAAAGTAAGGGAATCAGACAACTGGTCACAAGAAGGCTACAAGGGTCCTTTTCTGACACTGGGGTCATGATTCTGTTGCATTTTCCATATCTGGCTTTCAGTCCTTGATTGCAGTCCTAGGATGAGAAGGAACACTAGCACACCAGAACTTGCAGTCATAGTGGAGCAGGGACCCTCATCATAGTCCCAACGCTAAAAAATGTGCTTGTGGTCACTCACAGACCAGAACACAGGTCAAGCGAGTAGTAAACATACCTCTCCTTAAATCATACCATCTTAGAAGTACTGAAAACTTATAGGTTCCCAGAATTAGCTCTGTTGTACAAAAAAATGTAAAACTTCGGACAGTTTACCTTCCACTCTGGGAGCAGAGCCACGTTATGTAGAATCAAGAAATAGACTGAGAAAAGGAGCAAACAGCAGAAAAAGATCCTGATCATAGTAAGTTACTATGGTGAAAGGAAGAATCAATACACAAACTCAGAAGAAGATAACAAAGTCAAAACTGCTATATTCGAAGCCTTAAAGAAAAGTGTGTTTTGGTGTCAGGCCCAAAAATAATTCCAATAGGAGCTCAAAAAAGGATTTTAAAAATCAAATAAGAGGTAGAGGACAAGTTGGGGAAAGTAATTAGAATAATGCAAGAAAATCATTAAAAAAAGATTCAATGGCTTGGTAAAGGAGGCACAAAAATACTGAAGAAAATAACACCCTAAAAAATAGAACAGGTCAAATAGTAAAAAAGACATAAAAATCCAATGAAGAGAAGAATGCCTTGAAAAGCAGAAATGGTCAAATGGAAAAAGATATATAATAATTCATAGAAGAGAACTCCTTAAAAAGCTGAATTGGTTAAAGGGGAAAAGATGGTCAGAAATTCACTGAAGAAAAGAACTCCTTAAAAACAGAATTTGTTGAATGGAAAAGCAGGTACAAAAGTTCACTGAAGAAAATTATTCCTTAAGAACTAGAATTTGACAAGTGGAAGTTAATGATTTCAAAAGATATTAAGAAACAATCAGAATAAAAAGAATGAAAAAAATAGAAGAAAATGTGAAATAATCTCATTGAAAAAAAGAACTGAGCTGGAAAATAGATCCAGAAGAGATAATTTTAAAATTATTGGACTACTTGAAAACCATGAACAAAAAAAGAGCCCAGACATCATCATCTTTCAAGAAATTATCAAGGAAAAATGCCCTGATATCCTAGAACCAAAGGATAAAATAGTCATTGAAAGAATCTCCACCAATTCTGAAAGAGATCACCAAATGAAAAATATCAGAAATATTATGAGAACTTGGAATATGATATTCCAGAGGACAACAGAGCTAGGATTACAGCCAAGAATCACCTACCCAGCAAATGAATATTCATTGAAATAGAGGTCTTTCAAGCATCTTGATGAAAAGAACAAAGTTGAATGGAAAATTTGACTTTCAAATACAAGATTCTAGAAAAAGCATAAAAAAGGAAAACAGGAAAGAGATCATATAAGATCTTCCATAGTTAAATTGTTTACATTTCTACATGGAAAGATGATATTTCTAACTCATGATAACTTTCTCATTATTAGAGTAGTTAGATGAAATATAATTAAAAAGCATGGGTATGAGTTGCAAATGATGGGATAATTAAAAAAATTAAGTGATGAGAATGATAAATGCACTGGGAGAAGAGGAAAGGGAAAGATAGAATGGGGCATAAAATGCAAAATGAGGGAAGATGGGGAGTGTGGTGGGGGGAGCAAAGGAACCTTACTCTCATTGAGGTTGGCTCAAAAAGGGAATGACATCCATACTCATTTGGGTATAGAAATACATCTTACCCTACAGGAAAAGATTGAAAGGGGATAAAAGAAGGTGAGGGGGCTCTCCCTCTACCTCTCAGTCTACTGGCTTCCTTTTTTTAATCTCAGTTAAAATCTCATCTTCTATAGGAAGCCCTTCCTAACCCCTCTTTATTCTAATATGGTCCCTATATTAATTATTTCCTATTTTTGCTGATATACATTCACATACACATATTTGTTTATGGTCTCCCCGATTAGAGTGTGAGTTCCTTGAGAGCTGCAACTGTCTTGTACCTTTTTTTGTGACTTGAGTACTTAGTATAGTTGCCTGGCCCATGGTAGCTGCTTAATAACTATTAGATGATTGGTTGATTGTAAGGAAGGTCTAAACTTAAATTGTGACAATGACATAAGAACAGAAACGAGAAATTTAGAGGACAGAGTCAACAGAAATTGGAAAGTAATTCATAAGGGGGAGGAAAGAGTTAAAAAAAACTTTGCTCTAGAGTCTATACTGTAGGAAGAGACTTAGCAACCTATCTAATGACTTAGGACCATGATTTTTCCTATCCACTGAATGTGTATGTTAGAACATATCTGTAGTGCACTCAATTCCTTCTCTGGGAGAATTTCTGTTCCTAAATCATATAAAAAAATTGCTGGTTAGTACAGAATCTCAGAGTTAGATAGAACTTCAGAAGCCAAGAAAAAAAACAAGCACCTGGTCGATAATTCCCTCCACATGTACCAGACAACTGGTCGTTTAATCCCTGCATGAAGTCTTCCAGTAAAAACAAAGTGCTGGAAAGTACAAATCTGCTTCTCCACAACCTTTTATCCATTTTTCCCATGATCTATGACACAATTCCCTTCAGATTTTGAATATAACCCCTAAGAGGAACATAGGTTACTGGTATCATAATTCTTCATACTGTGAGCTGTAGGGACCTACATGGCTGAGAACCAGTCACAAGAAATGCTTCTCAGAAGCAAAATAAACATATGTGTTGTCACAGAAGATCCTACTTCCTGTCTTTGTCTTGCTACCCGCACCTGCATTGGAAATACCTTTAATTTCCTTCTCATTAACTGAAATCTGGTTTTTATTACCTCAGCTTTTTAGGTCTATAAATAATTACTTCCAGGGTTTGTGGGGGATGATAGGAAGAGACCTTATGGTGAAAAGCAGGTTCCTAGTTAATAAGGGCTTGAGAGCTTTCTTACTTTATTTTGCTTTAAAATTCTTATTTATGTCTTGCCTTTAAGTTGCCTTCATTTCCAAATATAGTTGTCTCTTTTTTTCTACCCAAAGATCCTTCTCTTGTAATGAAAATTAGATGGGGGCAGACAAGTAGTTCCACAAAAGTATCCAACATATCCATTTTGAAATTGTTTTTGAGAAGGTATATAATTCTGGGGTTTCTTCCATTCAAGTAGTATCCCATTTGCATTAATTACCAATAATTATTGTATAATTTTAATTATTTAGAATACTCTAAGAAATTGTAATGAATTGCAATTGTAATAGTGGGTTCCCTATCATTTGGAGATATTAAAATAAAGAATAGATGACTGTGCTAATAATGTTGAGAGTATTCTTATTAAAATGCTAAATTAGGCTAGGGATGGCATCTGAGATTCCTTAAAGCTCTCATAATCTATGACTCTGACTTAATAATTAAGATTTCTAGTATGTCAGAAGAATGTTTTTATTTCAATTCTTATTCTAAGTTTCTTCTAAAATATGATACTGTACTCTCCAGACTTAGTAAATAGAGTAAACTTTAATCTATCTTAGGTACTGTAGTTTATCATAATCAGCATTATGAACATAGTTGATTTAGAAGGTGTAGGAAGTTGGTTTGTACTACGAAAGGAAAGATACTTTGCTAATGCTACTGTATGAAAAATCCAAAAGGACCTTGTTTGTTTTTTGACTCTTTCTCCTCAATTTGATTTAACAATTCAATTCAACATAAATTTGTTAAACTTCTCCTGTATGCAAAGCATTATATTAAGCACTGAATGATGAAACAAAGTTTAGAGAAAACATGGACCCTGCCCTCACAGATCTTATGCTTTTATAGGGGAAATGGCATTCACACATATGCAGTATTATAAGATAAATGCATGAAATAAAATGCTATATGATGTCTTAAGAGGGAAGGGTATTAGATACAAAGAGAATCAGGGTAAAAGGAAGTGGAAGTATTGGGAACAGTGTGAGCAAAAGAAGAGAATGTGTGTTGGGGAGAAAGTCAGAGAAATGATCCACTTTGCCTGGAGCTCAGAGTTCAATAAAGTAAATAATACGAGATAAGGTCGGAAAGGTAAAAGGTGTGATATTGTAAAGTGTATTAAATACCAGGGAAAGGATTTTGCCCTTTATTCTATAAGCAATAAGAAGGTAAAAAAAAGGTTTTTTTTCTTAAAACTGTTGGAGTTGCTCTACCATTTCACGTGAATTTAGGACTAAATATTTTCTCATATGCTCCTAACTGCTAAAGCTTCTCCAAAATAGGAACTATGTGAAAGGGAAAAAGAAATTTCAACTATCTTTATGGTCTAAGACCATATCCCTAATAATGTAATGCCTAATGAACTAATAGCAGAGAAGGTTTCTCACTCAGCAACCTCTGCCCCACTAGCTACCACACTGGTAGATATATAGAAACCAACCCAGGGGCTTGCAAAAGAACTCAGCTCTGCCTGCTTCACATTCTCATTCCATGGAAAAAAGAAAAGTAGAAGCTTGCTCTAGATTGGACAATAGTGCTACAGCACTAAATGTTACAAAAGAGATCAGCTGGGGAATTGAGGGATGTGAGGCAAGCTTGCAATTGCGTGTGAGAGTGTTTGTGTGTGTGTGTGTGTGTATATACATATATCCATTAGGTCTGCAGCAAAAAGGACTGTCAACTAGATGGAGAGACTTCTGTGCTCCAGAAACCACTTGAGGAAGAGACCAAAGCTGATGAAAAGTGAATTCCCTATCATGGAAAAAGTCTGAGGACTTCTAGGGGTGGAGCCAAGATGGCAGAGTAGATGAAGCAGCTGAGCTTATCCAACATTCCCATCCAAGTAATTGTAGGATAATGCCTCAAATCAAAATCTGAAGTGAAAAAAGCCAACAAAAAGTCAGAGAGACGTTTTTCCTGCCTAAGAGAACTTAGAAGTCAGAAGGTGACACTGGGGTGGGGCTGGCTTGGAGCACATATAGTGCAACATAATCTGTAGGCCTTGGAAGTGGCAACAGCAGCAACAGCTTTGGGAACTCTCAAGTCAGAGATGGTAAAAAGATTGGACAACTCTTCAGAAAGAGAATACGAAAGACCCCTCTGCTACCACTGAATGGTTAGAGTTTGGCAACTCCATTGCCTAAATCCACTTCGGGATCACAATTCCAATATCACTTGCTGTAATGAAAGAGTAAGGACCCAGAGGAGCAGCATCACTTTTGGTAGCAAGGGAGAAGGGGCCCTGTAGAGAAGTATCAGTTATGGTTTTCGAGGGAACAGTGAGCATACCTCTCCCTGAATCACACCATCTTAGAAGCACCAAAAACTTCAAAATCTCCAGACTAGCTATGAAAACAGCTGTGCAAAAACTCCAGAAGACCCTGGTAATGAAGCAGAAACTTAAAAAGTACAGTCAAGAAACAGTCTGGAAAAATGAGCAATGGCATACATGCAGATTTTTAAAGGAAAATTTTAATGAGTTGCAGGACAAAATAGGCAGTAAAACTGTCCTAATAGGGGACCTCAATTTACTCCTTCCCAGAGCTAGATAAATTGGACTATAAAACACATAAGAAAGACATTAAAGAGATGAAAATAGATTTATTTTTATTTAGTATTTTATTTTTCCCCCCAGTAACATGTAAAGACAATTTTTAATGTTTGTTTTTTAAAATCTTGAGTTCCAAATTCTTCCCCTTCCTCCCTCCCAACCCTTCTCTCATTAAGAAGGTTATATATGTGTAGTATATAGGTTATATATGTGTAGTCTTACAAAACATTTCCACAACAGTCACGTTATGAAAGAAAACATAGACAAAGAAAAAGGAAGTTTTAAAAAAAGTATGCTTCAGTCTGTAGTCAGACACCATCAGTTCTTTCTCTGGGGGTGGATAGCATTCTTCATCATAAGTCCTTCTGAGTTGTCTTAGATAGTTATATTGCTGAGAATAGCTGTCATTCTTGACTGATCATCTTACAATACTGTTGTTACTTTGTACATAGAACATTTCACTTTGTCTCAGCCCATGAAAGTCTTTTCATGTTTTTCTCAGAGCATCCTGTTCGTCATTTCTTATATCATATGTTCCATCATAATCACATATCAGAATTTATTCAGTCACTCCCAATTGATGGGCATCCCCTTAATTTTTAATTCTTTACCCCCAGAAAAGAGCTGCTATAAATATTTTTGTAAATACAGGTCCCTTTCCTTTTCATTTTTTATCTCTTTTGGAATACAGACCTAGTAGTGGTATTGCTAGATCAGAGGGAATACATGGCTTTATAACTCTTTGAGCATAGTTCCAAATTTCTCTACAAAATTGTTGAATCAGTTTACAACTCTACAAACAGTACATTAATATCTCATTTTTCTCAAATCTCAAACATTTGTCATTTACCTTTCCTGTCCTATTAGTCAATCTAATAGGTATGAGGTACTACCTCAGAACTATTTCAATTTGCATTGTTCCAATCAATAGTGAGTTAGAGTATTTGTTTCATATGGCTATATGTAGCTTTGATTACTTCATTTGAAAACATATCTTTTGATCATTTATCGGTTGGAGAATGGCTCTTATTTTCATAGATTTGACTCAGTTCTCTCTGTATTTGAGAAATGAGGCCTTCATCAGAGAAATGTGCTTCAAAATTTTTTTCACACTTACTATTGCTAACTTTATTTCTCTCCTTCCTATTCCTCCCCATTAACTCTATACTCTCTGTTCTTGTCCCCCTTCAAAAGTGTTTTGCTTCTGACTACTCCCTGCCCCAGTTTGCCCTCCCTTCTATCATTCCATGCCCTTCTCCTCCTACTTTCCAATACGATAAGATAAAATTCTATACCTAATTGAGTGTGTATGTTATTCCCTCTTTGAGCCAGTTCTGATGAAAGATTCGCTCATTCTCCCTCACTTCCTCCCACTTTTCCCCTCCATTGTACAAACTTTTTCTTTCCTCTTTGTGTGAGATAATTTATCCCATTCTATTTCTCCGTTTCCTCTTTCTCTAAGTACATTTCTCTCTCAACCCTTGATTTTATTTTTTTAGATGTCATCCCTTCATATTCAAGTCACAACTGTGCCCTCCATATATATATATATGTTTCTTCTAACTATCCTAATAATGAAAAAGGTCTTATGAATTGCAAACCTCATCTTCCCATGTAAGAATGTAAACAGGTTAACGTTATGATTTTCCTTTTCTCTTTACCTTTTTATGTTTTTCTTGAGTATTGTATTTCAAAGTAAAATTTCCTATTCAGCTCTGGTGTTTTCACCAAAAATGCTTAGAAGTACTCTGTCTCATGGAATATTCAATGTTGCCCCCTGAAGGTTAATACTCAGTTTTGTTTCATAGGTGATTCTTGGTTGTAATTCAGGTTCTATGCCCTCCAGAATATCATATTCCAAGCCCTCTGATCCCTTAATGTACAAGCTGCAAGATGTTATATTCTATGAAGACTATGACTTCAACATATTTGAGTTGTTTCTTTCTGGCTGCTTGCAATATTTTCTCCTTGATCTGAGTACTTTGGAATGTGGCTATAATATTCCTGGCTGTTTTCATTTTGTGATCTCTTTCAGGAGGTGATCAGTGGATTTTTTTCAATTTCTATTTTACCCTCTAGTTCTAGAATATCAGTACAGTTTTCCTTGATAATTTCTTAATTGATGACATCTAGACTTTTTTGTCATGACTTTCAGGTAGTTCGATATTTTTTAAGTGATCTCTCCTGGATCTATTTTCCAGGCCAATTATTTTTCCAATGAGTTATTTCACATTGTCTATTTCTTCTTTCTTTTGGTTTTATTTGGTTGTTTTTTGTTTTTATTTCTCATAAAGTCATTAGTTTCCATTTGCTCCATTCTAATTTTTAAGGAATTATTTTCTTCAGTGAGATTCTGGACTTCCTTTTCCAAAGTCAATTTGACTTCTTAATATTCTCTTTATTGGCTTTTTGGACTTCTTTTACCATTTAGACCAGTCTGTGTTTTCTTTAGTGTTTGTTTATGTCTCCTTTACCAAACTGTTAACTTGTTCTTTATTATTTTTGTGTATTACTCTCATTCCTCTTCCAAATTTTTCCTCTACCTTTCGTACTTGTTTTTTAAAATCCTTTTTGAGCTCTTCCATGGTCTGAGACCAATTCGTATTTTTCTTGGCGGCTTTGGATATAGGAGCTTTGATCTCGTTATCTTCTGAGTGTGTATTTTGATCTTCTTTGTCACCATAATTTTTTCTCTAGACAGAGTTTTTTCTATCATTTGCTCATTTTCCCACACTATTACTTGACTTTTAACTCTTTTATTAAAGTAGGGCTGTTTTGAGAGTGGAGAGTGCACTGTCCCAAGCTTCAGGGGTTTTATGCAGTTATTTTCAGAGATATTTCAAGGGACCTGTCAGTTTTCAGTTCTTCTAAGGTGTCACTATCTAAGGAGAAGTGTTTACTACTCCCTTGGTTTCTGCTTTGGTCTGTGAGAAATCATAAGCATTCTTTTCTGCTCTGTAACTGTGACAAGGTCTGCCACAAGTTCTTGTGTGCCAGCACTCCTCCTTGCCCTTGGACTTCCACCCAGGACTGCTACCCAGATCTGAGTATGGGTAAAACAACAGAGTCCCACCTTAGTGCTAGCAAAAATGACTTCCATAGTCTTCTGACCAGTTGTTTGTCCCCCCTTTGCAGTTTGTGGCCTGAGAGTTCTGGAAGCAGCTGCCACCACTGCTGCTGCTGATTCAGTCATTACAAAGGCCTGGCTTGCTGTGGCAGGTGTTGTGTATTGGACTATGCTCTTCTGTCACCATGATGCCACAGACCTTTCTTGCCAAACTTCCAAGTTGTTTTGGGTTGGGAATTTGTTTCACTATGTCTTTTTGTGAGTTCTGCTGCTCTAAAATTTGTTTAGAGTTTTTTTTTAAGTATATGGAGCAGTTTGGGGGAGTGGTTAGGTGATTTCCCTACCTTTCCTCTACAATCTTGGCTCTGCTCCTAATGAAAGGAAATTTTAGAAAAGTTAGATATGATATACCTCTGGAGAAAATCTAATAGGAATAGAAAAGACTATACCTTTTTCTCAGTTTACATAGTACCTTCACAAAAATTGACCATGTAATAGGACATAAAGCCTCACAATCAAATGCAGAAAAGCAAAAATCTTACATGTACCTTTTTTAGACTAAAAGACAATAAAAATGATATTTAATGAAGGGCTGTGGAAGCATAGGTTAAATAAATAGGTTAATTAAGCATAATTGGTAACAACTAATCCTAAAGAATGAGTGAATCAGAAAACAGATCATAGAAAACAAAAATAAATAATTTTATTAAAGATAATGACAGTGAGAGAACATGCTAAAATTTATGAGATGCGGAATAAAAGAAAGAAGGAGCAAATCAATGAACTGGGCATGTAAGTAAAACAAATTGGAAAAAGAATCGATTTAAAATCCCCAATTAAACAATAAAATGGAAATCTTGAAAAAGTAAAGGAGAGTTAATAAAGTTGAAAGTAAAAAAACATAATTGAACTAATAAAAATATGAGAGCTAGTTTTATGGGAAAAAGTAATAATAAATAAACCATTGGTTAATTTGATTTTTGAAAGAGAAAGAAAACTACATTACCATTATCAAAAGTGAAAAGGGTGAATGCATCACCAATGAAGATAAAATTAAAGCAATTATTATGAACATTTTACCTAATTGTATGCAAATAAATCTGACAATATAAGTGACATAGATGTTTGCAAAATTATAAATTGCCCAAAATTAGAGAAGAGAAAATAGAATACTTAAATAAACCTGTCTTTAAAAAAAAGAAATTAAACAAGAATAAATGAGCTTTTGAAAAAAATTCCCAGGATCAGATGAATTTACAAGTGATTGCTCCAAAGGCCTGCTCATGGTTTGCTGTTGCAGAGACTGTACACTGGACTGCACTCCTCTGTCAAATATTTAAGGAACAATTAATCCCAATACTTTATAAAGTCTTTTGAAAAATAGGCAAAAAGGAGTCTTACCAAATTTCCTTTACAACACAAATATGCCTTTGATATCTAAACCAGAGAGACCAAAGAAAAAGAAAACTACTGTCTAGTTTCCCTAATGAATATAGTTTTCATTTTTTTTAACATTTTTATTTAAAGTTTTGAGTTCCAAATTCTATCCTTTCCTTCCTGCCTCCCCTATCCCTTCCCTGAGATGATAGGCAATCAGATATAGGTTATACATATACAGTTATATAAAACATTTCCATATTAGTAATTTGATACAAGAAGAGTTGAATAAAAGAAAGAAAGTAAAAAATTACATGGTTCAACCTGTATTCAAATATCAGCTCTTTCTCTGGAGTTGGATAGTATGAGATTGTCTTGGACCATTGATTGCTGAGAATAACTAGTCATTCACCGTTGTTCATTGAACAATATGGTTATTATTCTCAATAATTTGCCATTCTCCTGGACCTGTTCACTTCACTATGCATCAGTTCACGTAAGTGCAGAATTTTCTGAAATCATCCTGCTTGTCATTTCTTATAGCACAATAATATTCCATTACAATCATATACCACAGCTTGTTTAGTCATTCCCAAATCCCTTTGATTTCCAATTCTTAACCACTACAAAAAAGAGATGCTATAAATGTTTTTGTACAAATACATCCTTTTCCCTTTTCGGGATGTCTTTGGGATATAGACCTAGCAGTGGTGTTGCTGGATCAACAGGTATGCACAGTTTTATAGTCCTTTGGGAAGAGTTCCAAATTACTCCCCAGAATGGTTGGATCAGCTCACAACTCCACCAACAGTGTATTCTGGTCCTCATAATTCTAATCTTTGCTAACCTCTGATTTCTTATGAGTTAAAATTTCTTATATAGCATGTTACAACTTTTCTTTCTCTAGGAAAAGTATTAAGTCTGCCAGTTACTTTAGAACCTTTAAAATCATGTTTCTTCAGGAACTCTGAAATCAGTAGTTTCATGAGGCAGCTAGTTGGTGCAGTGGATAGAATAAGGGCCTGTAGTCAGGAAGACCTGACAAATCTAACTTCAGACATTTCCAACTATGTGACCCTGGGAAAGTCACTTAGCTGCTGTCTGCCTCAGTTTCCTCAACTGTAAAATAGGGATGATGATAGCATCTATCTTGTTGTGAGGATTAAATAAAATAATATTCATAAAGCACTTAGCACAGTACCTGGCACATTAGGAGGTGCTGCATAAAAGCTTATGTGATTCCCTTCCAAACCAGGTCCATATACATTGAGGTCTCTCAGATCAGTTTACTGTAACCTTGGGCAAAAAACTGGGCCAACTTTCCCCAACTGTAAGATAAAATAGTTGAGGATGGTCTCTAAGATCTAAGACAGAAGTATCATGCAAACAATGCACAATGAAGTCATGATTATTTTTCCCTTATCTCTTTGCTCCTTCCCATTCCTGGTATCTGCAGATGTTGATGAATGTATAGAAGAAAGATGTCACCCTGCTGCTGTCTGCCATAATATCCCTGGCTCCTTCTCTTGCCACTGCCAACCTGGTTACTATGGAGATGGATTTCAATGTTCTCCTGGTAAGACATCAAGGACTAGAGGAGATTTGAGTATTAAACTTGTAGTTTCTTTTATGACATTATGGATACTTTCCATGAATAGACCTGATGCCTTACATTGAAGATTATGCAAATCCTTAGTTTCTTTACAAATATTTGTTTTATCGAATTGAAATGGTATATATTCTATTACTATAATTTTATGATTTTATCGATTGCTTCCTTTATTCTCCTTAAATTAGCTTATAATTTAGCTACACCATCAAAAAATCTTTAATGACATCATTAAATATACCATATTACATATCATATAAGCAAGAAAGTTGTCATCAACAAGTATTTACTGTATGTCAGCTATGTTCCATGCACTGTCCAAGGATACGAGGAAATATTAAACCATCTATGCCTTCAAGAAGCTTA
Source organism: Potorous gilbertii (assembly GCA_028658325.1). Taxonomy (NCBI): domain Eukaryota; kingdom Metazoa; phylum Chordata; class Mammalia; order Diprotodontia; family Potoroidae; genus Potorous; species Potorous gilbertii. The sequence goes on along the minus strand of CM053769.1, from coordinate 429,098,083 downwards.
GATTCTACCAGGGCAAAGTACATGTACATGTGTCTATATAAAAAAATAAAAGCTAATCTGAAGGCTAAGACACTAGCAGCTGGATTCAATAGGAAGGGATTTGTATAAGTGGTAGCATTTGTGCTGAGTTTAAAAGGAAACTAGGGATTCTAGGAGGCATAAGTGAAGAAGGACTGCATTCTAAGAAAGGGCATAGCCAGTGTAAAGACTTCCTGTTACGTGAGAAAAAGAATAAGAAATCAGTCAGTAAATATTTTTAAACACTTTCTGTGCCAGGCACTGTGATAAGTTCTAGAGATACAAAAAAGGACAAAAGACAGATATTGCCCTTAAGAAACTCACAATCTAATGAGAAACAATAAGCAAATAAATATGTAAAAATAAGATGCCACTCAATCAAAAATACTGGTAGCCATTGTCTACAGATCCTCAGGTCATTCCCCTCCCTTAATCAATGAGTTTGATATATGGCTTACAATTTTTATCTCCTTTTCAATTCCTTCTCTCCTGCTAGGAAATTTCAACAAACATATTGATTCTTCCTCAAACACCTTATCTACTCAATTCCTCAACCTACTCATTGCCCACAAGTATACCTCAACCACACACAAAGATAGTTAAATCCTTGATCTTGCATTACTCACAAATGTTCAAGAATTCTGAAATTCCCTTATCTGACCATTTTCATCTGTCCTTCTGCCTTCCCTTACATAATTCTGCTCTTCATCCACACCATGGCCTCCACTCATTTGTTCCTCAATTTTCTCCCTGTATATCTCTCTTTCAATAGTCACTCTATCCTTTTCTTCCCATCTTGACTCCTTAGTGAATCAGTTCAACTCTATGCCAATGTCTTCTCTTGAATACCCAACCCCCTTATCACATCACCAGTTATTCCCAGTCAAGTTCAGATTTGGATCACTCTGACAATTTGTCACCTTTGATTCTACATACATGCTACTGAATGAAGGTGGAGGAAAATACAACCATTCCCAGGTACACTACAGATTTATGTTATATAATCTTAACTGGGTCCTCACGGCTACAAGGCAGTTTTGCTCTAACTCCCTTATCAATTCACTATCTCACTCTTCATAGTGTCTCTTGCAAATCTTTTCATGCCTCTTTAAATCATCTCCCTTCCACACCCTCTCAGCCAACACCATTGCCTCATATTTTAGAGTTAAAAAAAAGTCCATTCATTTTGAATTCCCTTTCTCCCCTTTTCCTCATCCCCTTTTATTCAAGTGCCTTCTGCCTCACTCCTGTCTCAGATGATGAAGTGGTCTTAGTCATTACCAAGACTGATTCCTCATCCTATTTAAGTGATTCCATTCCCTTCTATCCCTTCCAACAGGTTGCCTCCTGTGTCACTCCAAGTCTTTCATTTATTTTCAACCTCTGCCTCTCTGGTGGCTTATTTCCTCCTGCCTACAAAATCACATGTCTTGCTTCTGTTTTTTTTTTAATTAATTTATTTATTTTTAGTTTTCAACATTCATTTCCACAAGATTTTGAGTTTTAAATTTTCTCCCCATTTCTCCCCTCCCCCCACCCCAAGACACTATGCATTCTGATTACCCCTTCCCCCAATCTGCCCTCCCTTGTATCACACCTCTCCCTTCCCTTATCCCCATCTTCTCTCTTTTGTTATAGGGCAAAATAGATTTCTATAACCCATTACCTGTGTTTCTCATTTCCCAGTTGCATGTAAAAATAATTCTCAACATTCGTTCCTAAAACTTTGAGTTCCAACTTATCTCCCTTTCTCCCTCCCCATCTATCCCCACTGAGAAGGCAAGCAATTCAATATAGGCTAGATATGTGTAGTTTTGCAAAAGACTTCCATAATAGTCATGTTGTGAAAGATTAACTATATTTCCCTATTCATTCCGTTTATTCTGTTCTCTCTTTTGACCTTGTCCTTCCCCTAAAGTGTTTAGTTCTAACTATTCCCTCTTCTCATTTGCCCTACCTTCTGTCATTCCCCCCAGAACCCACTTTTCCCCTTCCCTCTACTTTCCTGTAGTGTAAGATAGATTTTCATACCGAATTGAGTGTGCATGTCATTCCCTCCTTAAGCCAAATGGGATGCAACTAAGTTTCACATTTTCCATCCTACTTACCCCTTTCCCCCTCCATTGAAAAAGCATTTTCTTGCCTCTTTTATGAGAGATAATTTGCTCCATTCCATTTTTTCCTTTCTCCTCCCAATATATTCCTCTCTCACCCCTTAATTTTATTTTTTTAGATATCATTCCTTCCGATTCAACTCACCCAGTGCCATCTATGTGTGTGTATGTGTGTGTGTGTGTGTGTGTGTGTGTGTGTGTGTGTATGATGCCTCCAACTACCCAAATACTGAGAAAAGTTTCAAGAGCTATAAATATGATCTTTCCATGTGGGAATATAAACAGTTCAACTTTAGAAAGTCCCTTATGATTTCTCTTTCCTGTTTACCTTTTCATACTTCTCTTGAATTTTATGTTTGAAAGTCAAGTTTTCTATTCAATTCTAACCTTTTCATCAAGAATGCTTGAAAGTCCTGTATTTCATTGAATGACCATTTTTCTCCTGAAGTGTTATACTTATTTTTGCTGGGTAGATGATTCTTGCTTTTAATCCTAGCTTCTTTGACTTCTGGAATATCATATTCCATGCCCTTCAATCCCATAATGTAGAAGCTGCTAAATCCTCCATTATCCTGATTGTATTTCCATAATAATTGAATTGGTTTTTTTCTGACTGTAATAGTTTCCTCTTGGCATGGGAAGTCTGGAATTTGACTACAATATTCCTAGAAGTTTTCCTTTGAGGATCTCTTTCAGGAGGTAATCAGTGAATTCTTTCCATTTCTGTTTTACCCCCTAGGTCTAGACTATCAGGGCGGTTTTCATGATTTTCTTGCATCACTCTCATTTCTCTTCCCAATTTTTTCTCCACCTCTGTTACTTGATTTTCAAAATCCTTTTTGAGCTCTTCCATGGCCTGAGATCATCGCATATTTGTTTTGGAGGTTTGGATGCAGAAGTCTTGACTTTTATGTCTTCCTTTGATGGTATGCTTTGTTCTTTCTCATCCAAAAGGATGAAAGGAAATACCTGTTCACCAAGAAAGTAACCTTTTATAGTCTTATTTTTTCCCTTTTTTGGGCATTTTACAAGCCTGCTACTTGACTTTTGAGTCCTTTGTCAGGTGGAGGGTATACTTTAGAGACCTGTAAGTTCTCAGTTCCTCCAAGGTAGCACAATCAAGGGAGAGGAGGTTACTCCTCTCTTGATCTGTGCTGTGGTCTGAAAGCAAGCACAAACTTTTCTGCCCAAGGGTCTGTGAGTAGAATTCCCCTCCAGATCCTCTACCAACTCCACCACACCAGTGTTCTTCCTCATCCCAGGGCCACTACTCAGGACTGAGACCCAGATCAGCTGCTTGATTCCCCCAGGGTCTTTAGGCCAAGGGCTCCAAAAATGGATGTTGTGCTGCAATGACTTCTGCTACCCTGGGGTCAGGGCTAGGGCTGGACCCTGTTCCCTTCTCACCCAGGTGAAAAAACTTTCTCACTGACCTATGAAGGTGTCTTAGACATTTGAGGTTTGAGAAATCTGAGAAATGCAGCTGTTGCTAGTGATTCCATGCCCTGAAGTCTGCTCCAGTCCTGTCTGCAGTGCCACATCCAAGGCTGCTCTGCTCCAAGCCAGTGTGGTAGATCTTTCCTTTTGGTGTTTCAGGCTGTCTTGGGCTGGAAATCTGTTTCACTCCTTCATTTTGTGGCTTCTGTTGCTCTAGAATTTGTTTAGAGTCATTTTTACAGGTATTTTATGGGCTATAGGGGGAGAGCAAAAAGCAAATTCATCCTTCTACTCCACCATCTTAGCTCCACTCCACCTCATGTCTTCCTTCTGAAAAACTCTCAATTGATCCTTTCATCCCTGCTAACTATTGTCCTGTATCTTTTCTGCTCTTTGTAGCTAAACTCAAAAAGACTGTCTCCAACAGGTGCCTCCACTTTCTCTCCTCTCACTTTCTTCTTAACCCCTTATAATCTGGCTTCTGACCTTACCATTTCACTGAAACTGCTTTCTTCAAAGTTACTAATGAACTTTTAATTGTGAGATCCAATGGTCTTTTCTCCATGACTTCTCTGCAGTTTTGACACTGTTGATCACTCACTCCTTAATACTCTCTTCTCTTGATTTTCAGGATACCCCTCTCTCTTGATGTTCTTCCTACCTACTGGACCACTCCTTCTCTGTTTCCTTTGCTAAATCCTCCTCCAGATCTACCCTGTATCTGTCAGTGTCTCTCGAAGTTCTGACCTAAGCCTTCTTCTCTTTTCCCTTTATATGACTTCACTTAGTGATCTCATCAGTTCTCATGGATTTAAGTAACATCTTTATACTGATGATTCTCAAATCTACGTTTCCTCCCCTAATCTCTCTGCTGATGACCTCCAATTTTAACTCTCCATTGGCCTTTCAGACATCGCACTGAATTCTCAGTAGACATCTTAAACTCAACATGTCCAAAACAGAATTTATCTACCTTCCTTATTTTGGTAGAGGGTAACACCAACCTCACAACCCTTCAGGCTGACAACCTAGGAGCCTTCCTATATTCCTCACTCTCTTTCATGCCCCATCCCCATATCCAAGTTGTTACCAAGGGCTATTCATTTTACCTTTGTCATATCTCTTGAATACATTTTCTTCTCTCCTCTGACTTTGCTACCATGCTAGTTCAGGCACTCATCACCTCACACTTTCCTTAGCTTGCTGGTGGACCTGCCTTTCTCAAGTGTCTCCTAATTACAACCCACCCTCTATTCAGTCACTAAAGTGATTTTCCCAAAAGGCAGGTCTAATCATTTCTTACCTTCACCCAAAACACTAATAGTTTCCTATTGCCTCCAGGATCAAATACAAAAAGCTTTGTTTGGCATTTGAAGCCTCTCATAACTTAGCTTCCTCCTACCTATCCAGTCTTCTTACATATTATTCTCTGACAAGTGTTTTTTGATCCAGTGACACTGGTCTCATGTCTCTTCATAACTGGAATGCTCTCCTTCTTGCGCGCCAAATACTGACCTCCTTGCCTTCCTTTAAATCACAACTAAAATTCTATCTTCTAAAGTGAACCTTTCCAGTCCCTCTTAACTTTTTCTCTTAATTATTTCTTATTTATCCTGTATATTGCATTGTATATATCTAGTTCACATGTTGTCTCCCCCATTAGATTATAAATTTCTTGAGGAGAGGGACTGTCTTTCACCTATTTTTGTATCCCCAATGCTTAGTATAGTGCCTAACATATAACAGGTGCTTAATAAATGTTTATTGATTGACATATGTATGCAAACATTTTATTGAAAGGTATATGCATATATTATGTTGTACATAACATATATAAATGTATATGTATATAAATACATATTATATGTATGTATATGTACCTGTAGTATTTTCTTATATAAATGGCTTATTTGGTATTATAATTATTTCTGTAGTTTGTCATAGTAAGGTCCATGAAGGCAAAAACCATGCATTATTTAATCTTTTTATTATCCCAGCACACAGAACAATGTGCATTTTTCAGGAGTAAATACATGTTACTGAATTTATATATATATATAAAAAAACATATAGAATGTACATTATATATAACATTTATATATATATATAAAACATATATAATATATATCATATATAACATATATATATATATATCAGTCTTTCAAATCAAATGAGATAATATTTGTAAAGTGCTTAGTATGAGTCCTGTCCTTTAATAAATGCTTATTCCCTCAGCCCACCCCTTTCAGATACTGGAATTTGAATAGGACAAAAATTAATTTGATGGTTCTCTGAAGTCATAGAGACTAAGTCCATTTCCTGAGTGAAAATCCATATTGATGCTTCATCAGAGAGGAAAATGGATAAATCTGAAGGGGAAGAGTGGCTGGATTATGCCTCAGTAGAGAAATTTTTCTGGGAAAGGAATAAGAATTCCTATGTATCTATATTTCTTTCAGCTTTAGAACCTGGTTAGTCCTTCTTAGGCTAAACTCCTTCATCCTGGTTTGAGTATTTATCCCCCTTTGTTTTCTTAATTGTTGAACCTTGATGACAAATACTTAAGGGAAAATAATGAAAATGGCTCTTTTTTGCTTCAAATTGATATGGTGCTTTCTGTGGTAACTTTGAAAGCTCTTATAGTGAACTCTGGTCCAGGAATGGGGATTTGGAACCTACTTTTCTTTGTTAATTGAACATTCAGAAGATATAAGAAGTAGAACTTGGGGTCAGCAGCATGTGCACTGAATTCTGTACTTGGCCCTCAATAAAAGACTTTTCTTTCTTACTTTAGAACCTACACAGGGACCACAGACAGTTTGCGAACGCTGGAGAAAAAGTCTTCTGGAGCACTATGGTGGCAGACCTCGGGAAGACCAGTATGTTCCACAGTGTGATGAGTTTGGCCATTTTAATCCTTTGCAATGTCATGGAAACAGCAACCATTGTTGGTGTGTGGATAAGGATGGCAGAGAGGTTGAAGGAACTAGATCACAGCCAGGAATCACTCCTGCATGTAAGAGCCTCCTAAGGATTCATTATGGCACACAAATGCTTGGAGATATGAGGAAAAGCCATGATATTGACTAAACATTACACTAAATCCTAGGCTACTTGTTCTCCAGGGAAAGTGTCCAAGATGGAGAGATAGAAGGAAAGAAAAAAATCAATAAATTTGATATAATAATTTATAATCTGGTCCATAGAATATTCAGGTAAACATTTGGGAGGCAGCTTGACATAGTGAATAGGGAACCATCCTCAGTAAAGTAAAAACCATTCCTCTAGTAAGTAGATACTGATTATGCGCCTGAGCATATAGTCCCTTAAATTCTCCATTTTCAAGGGAACTGTCCAAGGCTGTAAGATACAACAAAATTCTGATTTGCATTGGCAGTGGGAATTTCCTCACTGGGGATTATCTATACCAATGAAGTCACAAGTGAAGACCCTACTGCCCAATCCCTCCATCTCCTGCCATGATTTAATGTTTGGTCTCATTTTTAGTTTTTGTGATTACTTAACATCTGGGATTTATGAGACCATATGGTCCTTTCCATTACCATCACTCTCTTTCTTTTCTCTTTGTCCCCCAAAGTAGCTCAGTATGAAAGAAATTTGCCTGTCAAACTAGGCACCAAAACTTGTTTTTTTTAAATTGTAAAGTATTTTCCATCTTCGTATTCCTTCATGTGAATAATAGGCAGATTTCCAAAACTGTTATATTTAAAAACCTCCTAGAAATCCAAATTTCATTTAAAAGAACATCTGGAACATATCTGTTGGGTGGAGAGTCTTAGATTGTGGGACTGTGACCTAGGGGAAACCTAATTTAACTAATTTTTTTTCTTGTCTTTGTCTCTTCTTTCTTCCTCCTATGGCAGGTATACCGAGCATTGCTCCTCCCACCATTCTGCCATCCCCACGTCCTGATGTAATATCACCATCTGTGGGCACATTCCTGCTATATGCCCAGGGCCAGAAGATTGGCTACCTACCTCTCAATGGAACAAGGCTACAGAAAGAAACAGCCAAGACACTACTATCACTGCATGTAAAGTATATTCCTCAGGATGAACTTTTCTACCAGCATGCATAGCTTCCCTGCAGGCTTAAAGCCATCCTATATTTTATTCTGTCCTGGTCTCCTCATGCAGATGGCAAGGAAGTATAGGTCTCCTCTCATCCATATATGGTAAACTATTTCTGATAAGATCTCACCCTAGTCTTATCAAAGATAATTTTTCAGAGTTTGTAAGTATGGAAAGAGATGGTTTGTGGTTATTAGGTGTGTCCACTGAAAGTGCAGAAATCCAAATAGGAAATTGCAAATGTGTACTAAAGCCATATGAGTGAAAGTGGGATGGCATATTAAGGAATCTTCCTGTGAAGATACCTTGTAAATTTACATGACAGACTCACGACCTATTTATTTTTGCAACTTATTTGGAAAAAAACAAACCCAGGATCAATACGATGTGCTGCTTTGTTTTATCATCTTCTTCACATCTCTAGTACCTGTCCAGGTCCTTTTTTTGGACATGGAGCTTATGTTAAATGTCATATTTCTGAAAAGGAAATTTCTTTGCTAGGGATGTTTCCTGATTCTGGTTCTGTTTGGCTGAACTTTGGTTTGGATCAGGGAGAACAGGGATTTAAGATTAGGAAATAATTGTTATTACTAGTACAAATTCTAGCATCTGAACAAGATTGCTCTAAAGAAAAAAATTGAAAACCAAGAAATTATTTTTATATACGAAAAATTCCATTTATTTTAATCAACTGCATTTAGTTGACTGCATTTCTGGGACTATCTCTGACAGGATGAGAAAAAATTGTAACATGGGATTTGTAAGAACATCTTGAGAAATATGTACTTCCTTCCTTAGAAATCTTGAAATGATTATGGCTTCAATCTTGGAAATCATTCTCCTGGATGACATGCGTATTTAAATTCCTTGGATAATTAACATTTTAGAGATTTTATTTTTATACAAAGCTACAGTTGATCCCAAGGTCTCAGTACAAATTTATTCCTACAACTAATAAAACCTGAACAATTATTTTGCTTTTGTTGTTCACTCAATTCAATCATATCTGATGCTTTGTGACCTCATGGATCATACTGCCCATGGGTTTTTCTTGGCAAAGATACTGGAGTGGTTCGCCATTTCCTTTTCCTGTGGATTAAGACAAACAGGTTTACTAACTTGCCTAAGTCTCACAGATAGTAAGCATGTGAAGCCAGATTTGAACTCAGGTCTTTTTGACTCCAAGCCTCAGAATGCTATCCACTGAACCACCTTGTTGCCTCCTATGCAAACAAAGGTTAAGTGACTTGCCCAAAGTCACACTGCTAATAAGTATTATGGTTGGATTTAAACTCAGGTTTTCTTGACTCCAGATCCAGCACTCTATCCACGGAGTTATCTAACTACCTAGTTATATTCTATAATTATGTTTCAGAGAAAGAGTCAGTAAACCATACCTCATTTTTCTTGTACAAGTCTTCCTTACACAGAACTTGTATTTGTTGTTCTTCAGGCATTCAGTTGTGTCCGACTCTTCATGACTACATAGATGCCAGGCCCTTGTATCCTCCACTATCTATTGAAGTCTGTCCAAGTTCATGTTCATTGTTTCCATGACACCATCTATTCTTCTCATACTCTGCTGTCCCCTTTTCCCTTTGTCTTCAATCTTTTCCATTGAGTCCCATCTTCTCAGTATGTGGCCAAAGTATTTAAGCTCCAGTATTTGATCTTCCAGTGAATAACCTGAATTAATTTCTATAAGTTTCAACTGATTTGATCTCCTTGCTATCCAAGGGACTTTTAAAAGTCTTTCTCACAGCACCACAGTTCAAAAATGTTAATTCTGTGGTGCTCAGCTTTCTTTATAATCCAACTCTCACATCCATACATTGCTACTAAAAAGAATATAGCTTTAACTATACAGACATTTATCAGTAAGCTGATGTCTCTGATTTTTTTGTATTTTATTTTTCCCCAACTACATATCAAGACAATTTTAGTATTCATTTTTACAAGATTTTGAGTAGCAAATTTTTCTACCTACCTACTTTCCCTCCCCTCTTCCAGAAATGGTAGTTAATTTGATGTAAGTTAATACATGTGCTATCACATAAAACATACTTCAATAATAGTCACAGTTTTGAGAGAAAAAACAGATCAAAAGAAAAAAACACAAAAAAAGAATAAAGTGAAAAAATGTACTTCAATTTGCATTCAGAGTCCATCAGTTCTTTATCTGGATGTGGATAGCATTTTCCTTTATGAGTCCTTTGTATTTGTCTTGGATCATTGTATTGCTGACAAGAGCTAAGTCATTCATAGTTGATCATTGCACAATGCTTCTGATACTATGTACAATGTTTTCCTGGTTCTGCTCATTTCATTTTGCATCAGCTTGTACAAGTCTTTCCAGGTTTTTCTGAAATCTGCCTATTCTTCATGTCTTATTGCACAGTAGTATACCATTACACTCATACCACAACTTGTTCAGCCAGTCCTCAATTGATTATATCCCATCACTTTCAAATATTTTGATATTATGAGAAGGGCTACTGTAAGTATTTTTGCACATGTAAGTCCTTTTTTCCCTTTTTATGATCTCTTTGGGATACAGACCTAGTAGTGGTATTTCTGGATGAAAGAGTATTTACAGATTGGTTGCCTTTTGGGCATAGTTTTCAATTGCTCTCCAGAATGTTTGGATCACTGCAGAATTCCATCAACATGATATTAGTGTGCCAATTTTCCCAGATCCTCTCCAACAATTATCATTTTTCTTTTTTTCATATTAGCCAATCTGATAGATAGGTGTGAGATGGTAGTTCAGAAATGTTTTAATTTGCATTTTTCTAATCAAAAATTATTTAGAGCACTTCTTCGTATACCTGTATGCTTTGATTTCTTCATCTCAAAACTGCCTTTTCATGTCCTTTGACCATTTATCAATTAGAGAATATATATTCTTACAAATTTGACTCAGTTCTCTATATGTTTGAGAAATGAGAACTTTATCATAGTCACTTGCTATAAAGATTGCTTCCTTGCTTTCTGATTTCCTTCTAACCTCAGTTGCACTGGTTTTCTTTGTACAAAAGCTTTTTATTTTAATATAATAAAAATTATCTATTTTACATTTTGCAATGTTCTCTACCTCGTTTGGTCATGAATTCTTCTCTTCTTCATAAATCTGACAGGTAGACTACTCCTTGGTCTTCTAAATGCACATTTTATGTCTAAATCATGCACCCATTTTGACCTTATCTTGCTATATGATGTGAGATGTTGGTCTATACCTAGTTTGTGTCCTGTTGTTTTCCAATTTTCCCAGCGGTTTTTGTCAAATAGTGAGTTCTTATCCCAAAGACTGGGGTCTTTGGATTTATCAAACAGTAGGTTACTGTGGTCATTGACTACTGTATCTTGTGTCCCTAATATATCCCACTGATCTACCATTCTATTTCTTAGCTAGTACCAAACAGTTTTGATGATTAGTGCTTTATAATATAGTTTGAGATCTGGTATTGTTAGGCCACCTTCCTTTTTTCATTAATTCTCTTGAGACTCTTGACCTTTTGTCCTTCCAGATGAATGTTGTTGCTATTTTATCTGGTTCTGTCAAAAATGTTTTTGGTAGTTGGACTGATGTGGCACTGAATAAATAAATTAGTTTAGACAGAATCGTCATTTTTATTATATTGGTTCAGTCTCCCCATGAGCAATTGATATTTTTCTAATTTTTTAGATCTGACTTTATTTGTGTGAAAAATATTTTGTAATTGTGTTCATATAGTTCCTGGGTTTGTCTTGGTAGGTAGACTCCCAAATGTTTGTTATTGTCTATGGTTATTTTAAATGTAATTTCTCTATCTCTTGCTCCTGGCTTTCATTGGTCATATAAAGAAATATTGATGATTTATGTGAGTTTATCTTATATCCTGTAACTTTGCTAAATTTGTTAATCATTTCAAATAGTTTTTTTTATTGATTCTTTAGGGCTTTGCAAGCATACTATCATATCATCTGCAAAGTATTCTTTGCAGATAGTTTTGTTTCCTCATTGACTATTCTAATGTCTTTGATTTCTTTTTCTTCTCTTATTGCTATAGCTAACATTTCTAGTACCATCTTGAATAATAGTGGTGATAAAGGCATCTTTGCTTCACGCCTGAACTAATTGGAAAGGCTTCTAGCTTATCCCCATTATAGATAATGCTTGTGGATGACTTTAGATAGAGACTACTTATGATTTTAAGGAAAATTCTCTTTATTCCTATGCTCTAGTGTTTCTAATAGGAATGAGTAATATGTTTTATCAAAAGTCTTTTTAGCATCTGTTTAGATAAATCATATAATTTCTGTTGGTTTTATTAATGATATGGTCAATTGTGTTGATAGTTTTCCTAATATTTGGCCAACCCTACATTCCTGGTATAAACTCCACCTAAGTCATAGTGTGTAATCCTTATGATATATTGCTGTAATCACCTTGCTAATATTTTGTTCACATTTTTTGCATCAGTATTCATTAGCAATATTGGTCTACAATTTTCTTTCTCTATTGTAGCTTTTCGTGGTTTAGATACCTTATTTGTCTCACAAAAGAAGTTTGGTAGGACTCTTTTTTGCTTATTTTTCCAAATAGTTTATATATTGGAATTAGTTGTTTTGAAATATTTGGTGGAATTAACTTGTGAACCTCTTTGACCCTAAGGATTTTTAATTAGGGAGCTCATTAATGTCTTGTTCAATTTTTTTTCTAAAACATGGTTATTTAGGGATTTTTTTTCCTAATCTGCTCATTTGGATGATTTATATTTTCATAAATGTTCATCAATTTTATTCATTTTTGTCAGATTCATTGGAATAAAATTGGGCAAAATATTTCCTAATGATGAATTAATTTCTTCTTCATTGGTGATGATTTCACCTTTTTCATTTTCAATAGTAGATATTGTTTTTCTTCTTTTTTTTAATCAAATTAACCAATGGCTTAATTATCTTAATGGATTTTTTTTCTGTACAAAACCAACTCCTAGAACTATTTATTATATAAATATTTATTTTTTTTATTTTTTTCCTTTCAATCTTATTAATCTCACCTTTGATTTTCAGGATTTCCAATTTGGTGCTCAGTTGAGGATTTTTAATTTGTTCTTTTGTGTGTGTGTTTTTAATTGCATTTCCAATTCATTGATCTGTTCTTCTCCTATTTATTGATGTAAGAATTTAGAGAAATAAATTTTTTCCTAAGTACTGTTTTGGCTGCATCCCATAAATTTTGGTATGTTGTCTTGTTCTTTTCATTCTGTTTGATGAAATTACTGATTATTTCTATGACTTGTTTTTTGACTCACTTATTCTTTAGGATGAGATTATTTTGTTTCTAATTAATTTTTAATCTATTTTTCCATTGCCTTTTGTTGAATGTAATATTTATAGCATTATGACCTGAAAAGAGCACATTTAATACTTCTGTCTTTCTACATTTCATTTTGACTTTTTTTTTATGCCCTAATACATGGTCAGTTTTTGTGTAGGTGTGGTGTGCTACTGAGAAAAAAAAAAAGCATATTCCTTTGTTTCCATTCAGTTTTTCCCAAAGATCTGGCATATCTAAATTTTCTAATATTCTACTTACCTCTTTAATTTCTTTCTTGTTTATTTTTTGGTTAGATTTACCTAGTTCTGAGAGAGGACAGTTGTGATCCTTCTAGTATAGTTTTGTTGTCTATTTCTTCCTATAACTCACTTAACTTCTTTAAGAATTTGGGTGCTATACCACTAAATGCATATGTATTTTGCATTGCTATTGCTTCATTGTCTTTGGTACAAGATGTACTTTCCTTACTTATCTTTTTCAATTAGATCTATTTTTGTTTTTACTTTATCTGCAATCAGGATTGCTTCCCCCATTTTTTTTTTTTACTTCAGCTGAAGCATAATAGATTCAGCTTCAGTCCCTAACCTTTACTCTTTTTTGTGTTTCTCTGTTTCAGGTGTGTTTCTTATAAACAACATATTGTAGGATTCTGGTTTTTGATCCATTCTTCTATTCATTTCCATTTTATGGAAGAGTTCATACTATTCACATTCACAATTATGAACACTAACTGTATAATTCCTTCCATCCTATTCTTCCTTCTGTTTGTCCTTTTTCTCCTTTCATTCTTTCCTTTATCATTGCTGTTTTGCTTCTGTCTATCACCTCCCCTTATCTGCCACCCTTCAGTTAGTCCATCCCTTTACTTCATTTCCTCCCCTTCTACTTCCCTGTAAGGTGATATATATTTTAATATTAAACATTATTTGTAGAACCCTCTCTTTGAGCCAATATGGATCAGAGCAAGGTTAAAGTGATGTCCACCATCCACCCTTCCACATTCCTCTCTACTGTAATAGGTCTCTGTCACTTCTTCATGTGAAGTAATTTACCCCATTCCACATGTCCCTTCCTTCTTACCCATGGTATTCCTTTTTATCATCCCTTAATTTTTTTAAGGCATATTCCTTCTAACTATACTATTAGTGACACAATTTTTAAGAATTACAAGTATCATCATGTAAATAGTTTAGCACTATTGAATCCCTTATGTTTTCTTCTCCCTTTTTAACTGTTTATACTTCTTTTGGGTCATTATATTAGAAATCAAATTTTTGGTTTTATTCTAGTCTTCTTATGAAAGCTTGAAATCCTTCTCTTTCATTGAATGTCCGTTTTTTCCCTTGATGTATTTTCTTTAATTTCACCAGGAAAGTGACTCTTGGTTTTACTCCTAGTTCCTTTGCCTTCCAGAATATCATGTTCCATGGCCTCTGATCTTTTAATTTTGCAGCTATCTTGATTGTGGCTCCTCTATATTTGAATTATTGCTTTGAGGCCACTTGAAGTATTTTTTTCTTTGGCCTAATCATTCTGAAATTTGGCTACAATGTTTCTTGAAATTTTTAGTTTGAGATCCCTTTCCTGAGGTAATCAGTGGGTTCTTTCAATGCTTATTCTGCCCTCTGCTTCCAGGATATCAGGCAATTTTCCTTAATAATTTCTTGAAAGATGCTGTCTAGGTCCATCTTTTGATTATGGCAGGTAATCCAGTGATTCTGACATTGTCTCTTCTAGATCTATTTTCCCGATCAGTTGCTTTTCCATGAAGTATTTTATATTTTCTTCTATGTTTTCCTTCATTTGAATTTGTTTGATTGATTCTTGATATCTCATAGAATCATTAGTTTCTACTTGGCACATTCTAACTTTTAATTGGTTTCCTCAATTCCTCAGTCAGCTTTTGTACTTTCTTTTCTATTCGGCTAATTGTGCTTTTTTAAGTAGCTGTTTTCTTTTTCAAAGCTACTGATTCTTTTTTTATATTATTCTCTTGCATTGCTTTCATTCCTTTTTCCCAATCTTTCTTCTGCCTCTCTTACATGACTTTTAAGCTCCTTTTTGAATTCTTCAATTAGTTCTTTCGGAACTTGAGACCACTTCCTGTTTTTCTTTGGAGTTTTGTCCATAGGGGTTTTGACATTGTTGTCCTGAGTTCATGTCTTGATTTTCCCTGTCACCATAACTTTTTATTGTATTCTTTTGATGTTGTTTTATGCTCATCTTTTTTTTACCTTTTTTCTTGTGCCAGGGGCAGCCAGCACTGCTACACTGAGGGCGTAGGAGTGATGCCTGGCAGGGCTGGAGGCCACAGAGACTGGCAGCTTACCTACTGCTGAGCCAGAGTCCTAGTGCTGGTATTGTGTGTACTGAGTCTGGTGGGGTATTTCTTCATATCCTTGGGATACAGAGAAGCATGTGGTTGTCTGTCCTCTGGAGGATGCCTGTTTCCACAGGGTTACACTGAGGTTGTTGTTGGGGTACTCAGAGCTGGAGTCTGCAAATTCCCCTGGATATTCTGAAGCACATGAATGGTCCTGCTGTTGGCATTTGCCTGCTCCATTGCACTGGGGCTCAAGATTACATGATTACCTGAGATGGGGCTTGCTGCTGGCTTTCTGGAACACTCCCCTTTTATCCTTTATCTGAGCAAAACAAACCTTTCCTGCTGATCTTCCACATTTCTTGGGCTTAAAGTTGTTTCATCTCATCTTTTTGCTGGTTCTGCTGTTTGAGAATTTGTTTTGGCGTTGTTTGGAGCAATCTCTGCTTTTAAATATGCTATCCAGATTTGCCGCAGATTTCCTTCCAAGGAGCAAATATCTTGATTTCATGGCTGCAGTCACCATCTGCAGTGATCTTTGAGTCCAAGAATATAAAATGTGACATTGCTTCCATTCCTTCTCCTTCTATTTGCCAGGAAGTGATGGGACCAGTTGCCAAGATGTTAGGTTTGGGTTTTTTTTTTTACACTAAGCTCTAATCTTGCTTTTATAGTCTCCCCTGTCACCCTCTTCAAGAGGCTTCTTAATTCCTCTTCACTTTCTGCACTCAAAGTGGCATCATCATGTGTCTCAAAGCCAGATACTTAGCCATTCCTCCTCCTGAATTTGTCTCCACATGAGGGAATAAAGTTTACTTTTCTAATTCAGTTTCTCTGAGTATAATGAGGGGGTGAGTGTTTAGAGAGAGCATGGTATATAGTGTGACCCAATGTGACAATCAGTTTTTCTCAAGATATAGGCATTATGCCTTTTTCATTTTCTGGTATTTATATAAGAGCCAAGGAAAGGCATGGAACTGAAATTCAGATAAGAATCTTGTTTTCATCTAGAAGCTTTCCCATAATTTCCCCCACTCTCCTTCAAATATCAGTTGTCTCTAGGGGCTTTATATAACACTTATGATAGAAAGAATATTGACATAGGGAGGTTGGGTGGCATAATGTACTGAGAGTCCAGTACTATATTAGATATTCAGTATCAGAAGCTCTAGAACTACAAATTAAATTCCCTAATTCCTAGCTCCAAGTTCAAATCAAGTCAAAAAGCATTTATCAAGTAGCAACCAATTGTGCTAAGCACTGGAAATAAAAGAAATATTTTTTATATTAGCCCTGGCTCTCAAAGAGCTCAAAGGATAATGGAAAAGACATGTAAATAACGATGTAGGATCAACATATATACAGAACAAATCAGAGATAATCAAAAGAGGGAAGGCAATAGCATGAAGGGGAAATTCTGAAAGGCTTTTTGCAGAAGGTATCTGGGACTTAAAGGAATTCCATGGGAGCCAGGTTACAGAGAGAAAGGATAGAATTTCAGGTATGGGAGAAATCCAGTGAAAAGTGAAATCTCAGAAGATGAAATGTCATGTTCAAGAAACAAGTAGGCTATTGTAACTGGATGGTAGAGTACAGAAGGAAGAATAAAGCATAGGAAGACTGGAAAGGTAGGAAGGGACCAGGTTATGAAGGACTTTACAAACCAAACCAAAAAAGAGGATCTTATATTTAATCTTGGATGTCATAGGGAGTCATTGGAGTTTATTTAGTAAGGGGGTGGTATAATATTATCAAGACATAGCTTTAGGAGAATCACTTTTGTAACTGAATATAGGATGAATTGGAGTGGGGAGAGATGTGAGGCAGGGAGGCCAACCAAGAAGGCTATTGCAATAATGCAAGTGTGAAAAGATAAAAAGCCTGAACCAGAGTGGTGGCAATGTCACAGGAGAGGAGGTAGTTACAAGAAAATGTTATAAAGGTAGAATCAAAAAGCTTTGGCAAATTGTTGAATTAAGGAGGGGCAGGAGGAGAGGAGATGAAGGTGATACCTAGGTTTCAAGCCTGGGTGTCCGAGAGAATTATGATGCCCTCAATAATAATAACAGGAAATTTCAAAAGAAGCAAGGATTTGAGAAGAAAAATAATAATTTCCATTTCCTGTTGAGTTTAAATTGCTTATGGGACATACAGTTTGAGATATTCAATAGACAGAGATACAGGATGGGAGGTTAGTAGTGGGTAAATAGACCTGAGAATCATCCATCAGCAGAAATAGTATAGAGGCAGAAGAGGGTCCAGGATAGAACTTTTAAGGAACGCCCGTGATTAACAAATAAGATCTTGATGGAGATCCAGCAAAAACAAACACACACGCAAAACAAAGCTGAGAAGTATCAGATAAGTGGGAGGAGAACCAAGAGAAATCAGTGTCACAAAAACCCAGAGATAAGAGGATAAAAAAGAAAAAAGAGTGATCCACAGTGTCAAAAAACTGCATAGAGGTCAAAAAGGATGTTTTATGAGAAAAGGCCATTAGATTTGTCATTTAAAATATCATTGGGAACTTAAGAGAGAGAAATTTCAATTGAATAATGAGGTTGGAAGTCCAACTGCATAGAGTTAAATAGAGGGTGAAAAGAAATGAAGCAAAGTCACTGTTTTTTGGGTTTTTTTTTAATTTTACACTTAAATACAAAATAAGAAAAGGAAAAAAAACATTGCCATGTACACAGCAATCCATAAAAGAGAATTCAATATAAAATAATGAATTTCCGTTTCAAGAAAATCTACATAATAAATACAACATATGGTTTTCAAAACTGCCCAGCTGTTCTTTGCTTCCTTGTTGGTTTTCTTTTGTTATCTGTTGTGCACTCTTTACTTTTTTTCCCTCCCTATCCCCACCCCACCTTAAAGAAGGCAACAATTAAGCATAGCTATATCAATAAACATACACATATACACTCATAATACACATGTGTAGGATCATATTGTATTTATTTCCTTCTAACATTTGTTTCTTTGAGGATGGATAGTTTCTTCTTTCATAAGTTCAAGGCTTTCCATGTTTTTCTATATCAACCAACTCATCATTTCCTACATCACAGCAATATTCCTTTTCAGATTCAAACAGCCTTTTCCTTCAAAGGCTCTTTGATTGGGTATTTATAACAGCATGACTTGGTTGCTCAAAATTGTTTTTAAAACAATATTGTTGTTGCTGTATAGCGTTCTCTTGGCTCTAACTCATTTCACTCTTCATCATTTCATGGAGGTCTCTCCATGCTTTTCTAAAATCATTGAGCTCATCATTTCTTATAGAATCGTAATATTCCATTGATTCCACTGAGCTCTTCTTAAAGTTTAGCCACAAAAAAGGAAGAAAGATATAGGACAATAAATAGTTATAGGGATGAATGGATCAAGCAAAGGATTTTTGAGGACAGACAAGATGTAAGAGTGTTTGTAGGCAATATAGTAGCTGGTCTAGACCTAAATCTAGGGCAGGTCACAATTCAAGCAACAGGAAATGCCATTTCATAGGTGTATCATAAAGCCCAGTAGGGGATTTCAGTAAGTGAAGGGTTATTTATATACAATTTAACATCCATCGGGAAAAGTCAACTTGGGATGTTTTTCGGGTAATAAAATATAATTGCACTGCTGGTCTAGGAGACAAAATGAAAGGCAATTAATACATTTAGAATTATCCACAGATAAAAATGGGCTACCTCACGAGGGAGTCCCTTTCACTGGAGATCTGCAAACAGACTAGATTGTTGGGAATGTTATAATGGTAGAGGAGCCGTTCTAGAATTTAGATTCTGTGAATCTGTGACCACTATACAGAATAGTACTATTTGAGTAAAACAGCTAAAAATAAATAAAAGCAATCCCATAATTCCTAATTATTTCTCTTCTGTTCTGTTTCTCAAAGGGTTCCATCGTGGTAGGGATAGATTATGACTGCCAGGAGAAGATGGTATACTGGACGGATGTTGCTGGGCGTGTAATCAGTCGAGCCAGTTTGGAATTAGGCAATGAGCCGGAAATTGTCATCAGTTCAGGTAAATATTGGTGGCAGTGAGCACAAAACAACATCCAATTGGATTTTACATTATTTTCAGGTCATTTGACTATTTTGTGCTTTGGTCTGTCCTCCAGTTTCCTCTCAGACTTATCCCCCTCTCTCCCTGTTGTCATCAAACAAGAATGGTTAAAGTGTACGTGTCTATAGAGTTGCCCAAAATGCAAGCCCTTTCTATCGAATAATTGTGATCTAACATGTGGCACATGAGGGTAAGGAAGGCCCTTTGAGTATCACCAAAGAAAAGAATAATAATGTTAATTCATATTTTGGTGGTGATTGTTAATACTTGTTTACACTGGAATCCTCAAAGCCTCCTTATTGCACCTGTCTTCTAATGTAAAAGAAACATTTTGAGGAGCGTCACTGAGGAAAAAAAATCACCACAAAAATACAATTCTGCCAGTATAAAGGATACAATTGACCTTGATCATTTTCATTTTAAAAAATTTTATCAGTGAGCGTAAGGAAAATTATGACAACTCTATTTAAATATGTTTAGTGTTTCTTCAATAATCAATTAATCATCTATAAGAATTTATTAAGTACTGGTACTGTATACCAGACCCTATGCTGGACTCTGACATGAAGGCAAAAATTAAATAATAGCTGATAATTACATGATACTTTAAGGTTTATTTCAAATTATGCATTGTTTCATTTGACCCTCGAAAAAATCTTGTACATTAATTTTAATTATTATATTTAGTGTTAATTATATTAAGTAAATTGATTAAATTAAATAATAATTGTTAACAACATCAATTATTTCTCTATTTTCTGGATGGGGAAACCTGAAGCTCAGAAAAGTTGCAACTGTCCAACAGTGGTCTACGAAGTATCTCAGGAAGAATTCTAATCCAATCTTTCTGGCACCAAGACCAGCACTCAAGACACTATACCATACTGACCATTTATTCTGTCAATTATCTCTCCCCGCTACTGCTCCAGATTTCTTCTACTATTAGTTTGGGTCTTGTAATTTTAGTCATTTTAGGATTCTTATTTGTAGTTGAACATAGAAGGGATTCTCTGTGCTTTATGTCCATTAACTATCCTAGTGTTTAAGATTTGCCTTTGCTTCCCTTTCTAGGACTGATGAGCCCAGAAGGACTTGCCATTGACTATTTCCATAGAACCATGTTTTGGACAGATAGTGGCCTCGATAAAATAGAGACTGCCAAGTTGGATGGTTCAGAGCGCAAAGTTCTCTTTGACACTGATCTGGTGAATCCCCGAGCCATAACTGTGGATCCAATCAGAGGGTCAGCTCTATTTCTAAAGGATAATATATTTATAAACACTTGAATCACAAACAGTGTGAAGAGGGGAAGAGCAAAAATTAAAATTCACATTTCCATAGTTTTAAGCTTTTCTAATTACTTTCTTCAAAATGTCTGCTTGATTTACTTAGTACAAATATTATTTTTATTATACAGATGGTTAAACTAAAGCTCACACTCAGAGAGATAAGGTGACTTGTCCATGGTCACACAGTTATTACACATCAGAACCAGGATTCGAACCGCAGTATTTCTTCTAACCTTTAATTAGTTGAAAAATACATGGCCAAAACCACAAATGAATTTGTCTTCATTAAATGTGTGTATATTTGTGTGTTAATTCGTTGCCACTCAGTGGTGGCTCCGCTTAAAATCTTTTCCATTTTTTTTAGTAAGACCACCAATTCATACATGAAAGTTTAAAGATTAGTTTTCCAGTGCTTTTTAGACCAGTCAGGGTATTTTACTCACTGAAGAACATTGTTGTACAAATCTTACATTTATAACCTATGTGACTTTGTATAATAATCTTATTGGGACTCAAGTTTTCTCACCTATAAAATAAGGGGATTGGACTAAATTACCTCTAATCTAAGATCCTATGAATATGATCATGACAAGAATCCTGTGAAACTTTGACGTTATTTAAATGATACTCCTAAGCAAACTAAATTTCAGAGTATCTATCTTTTCAAAACTTTTTCTTGTAAATTATTTTTAAGGTTATTATTTTTGTTCCAGAAATGCAAAGTGCCCTCTACTTGGGTTTCTATCCATTTTAGTTGTGTCTTGACTGCTTGGTCTATTTCATATCTACTTACATCTATAGTGGTCCGCAAACTGAACATCTAAGGGACTAATGATTTTCTCTTGGGATCATTGCTGATTATCAGGATTACTTTCCAACAAATTCATAATGGCACCTTGATTATATATGATCTTGTGTTCTGAGTGAAAGATGTGATTTAAGTACCTATTCAGTCTAACAGCACTTTCTTAGATGCTT
This sequence comes from Potorous gilbertii, assembly GCA_028658325.1. NCBI lineage: Eukaryota > Metazoa > Chordata > Mammalia > Diprotodontia > Potoroidae > Potorous > Potorous gilbertii. The sequence goes on along the minus strand of CM053769.1, from coordinate 429,076,437 downwards.
GGCACTGTTAGGTGCTAGGCATAGACTAGACACTCCATCTCACAACACTAGGCATTTAAGCTGACTATCCACCATGGCTGGAATGCTCTCCTGCCTCATTTCTGCTTTCTGAATAAGTTCCAACTAAAATCCTACCTTTCTCCAGGAAACTTTACCTGATCCCTATCTATCCTAGTGCCTTCTCTATTGATTAGCTCCCACTTATCCTATATAAATTATTCATGGTATGTTGTCATCTTTATTAGGTTGAGAGAACTCCTTCGGAGCAGGGAGTATCTTTTACCTTTTTGATATCCCTAATTAGCACAGTGCCTTGTACATAGCTGTTCATTGAATTGGTTTGACTGATTTTCACTCTTTCCTTCTAATCAGTCTTCAGATCTGCTTTACTAACTCTCAAATTCTTCCCCTTCCATTTTGATTAGTGCCTAATTTTGCTATTTTAGTACTTAATTATACTCACTTTTCTATACCACCAACCCACAAATTTGAATTAATGCCTCCTTTCAAAGGGACCAGATTTTATTCCAGTCACTCATTTTTGAATAATCAATTTGAATATAAGATTTTTTCAACTATAATTAAAGCACAATTGCCATTCTATGGTTTGACCTTAAAACATTACTTGTGTGTTAGACATGCTTATGTGTGCTTGATTGATTTGGGCACTCTGTAAAAAGGTCAAATGGAATTTCTCTAATGCACTTTCCCTGCTGCCTTATATAGTCCCTTCCTGGGATTTTATAAACTAATAAACATATAAATTCTTGTCTGACACATCTCATGGACCTATTGAAGTATCAGAAATACAGGAATGATGAACTAAATCAAAGACGAAATAGTATTTAAGGTACCAACAAATGTTTTCTTCCCTGTTCTGGTCTTCTATGGGTTTCTATAGCTTTTGCACCCTTAACCCCTGCAATAACAAAAAGTAGAACAGAGATTTGATTGGAGGCTTGGGGCAGGGAAATGGAGCTTTGACATATTCTTCCTTGTGCTCTCAGAGTTCATTTAGGGGCCATTACAGGGGAATATACCTAAGTGATGTGAATAATATTTTAAAAATAAATCATCCACAGCAACCTGTACTGGACTGACTGGAATAGAGAAGGACCTAAAATTGAAACCTCTTCCATAGATGGAACAAACAGAAGAATTTTGGTGAATAAAGACATTGGACTTCCTAATGGTTTAACCTTTGATCCCTTCTCTAAACTGATTTGCTGGGCAGATGCAGGTAATTTTATTTATTACAGATAACATGCAAATATATAACCTTTGACTCCGTTGTATGTAGAGCAGTGGGCCAGATTTCATTGTTTCTGTTTTGTGTTTAACAACTACTGAAGTAGTTGTACAAGGGAAGAAAATTTTTCCGAAGTTCCTTCCAATCATCCCTGGGAAAGCCTATTGCAGACTTGGATGCAAAAGTTGATTTTATTGTTCTGTAACAATATTACCACCGTGTAAAAAGCAACTCTTGTTCAGTCATGCACACTCCAGTCTCTGATCCAAAAAACATGCAAGTACTACTAGTGAGAGGAAAATCTTTTTGAAAAAAATCATAAATGATGAAAGGGAAGCCTCTAAATTGGTAATCAGTAAATAACAAGCTTCTTAATTACTTCATTATTACAGATCGTAATCCATTTTTATTTTGTTCTAAGATTATTCTTTGCTATGTGTGTGGATCTATATTAAGCATGTTAGGGCTTTAGAGATTTTATATCCCTGGGGAATTTATCATCTAAATTGGAAGGTAACTCAAATGAAACATTGTAAGATTCAATTATCCAAATGAATTAAGGCTTCCCAAAGAAGTTTAAGATTAAATTGGAATTGAGATTTTTGATTGTTTAATCTTTGAACACTTTTCCTTTTCTAAGATTTAGTTTTACACTGTCCAAAGCTTTACTGAAAATAAGATTAATATTTTCCCTTCTATTTTGTTTCAAGTAAAAAAAAAAAGCTGTTTAAAAATTAAGTTTTGTCTTTGCTTAATGCATGTTTTATAAGCATGTATATATTAAGGCATCCATTGCATATTATTACATAAATGGAAAAAAGGTTTTTCAGTAGTATTTATGTTAATGTGCCTTAGGAGTATACAAACCCAAATTTAGTTGCCCGTATAATTTCTTCAAATCAAATCTGAATCACCCTTGTGTAAAGGAGCTATAGTTTTTAAACATAAAAATGCTAACTAAAGTGCTATTGAAGTGCTTTTTGGATTAATAAAATAGAACCAAGAGTTGCTATTTGTAAAAAGTCACTGGTAGAAATGCTACAATTATTTTGATGTTTTTCTTGACCAAGATTCCATAATTTTTCAGGGGAAAAATGGGTGAGTGGTCCTCAGTTTTTTGAAACATGAAGTGTATGATATTCTTTAATTATGGCTTCTGATTTTTTTTCCCAAAGGAACCAAAAAACTGGAATGTGCATTTTCAAATGGAACTGGAAGGCATATAATACAAAATAACCTCAATTATCCCTTCAGCATTGTTAGCTATGCAAATCACTTTTATCATACAGACTGGAGAAGGTAAATTGAAGACCATAATGAACAATCTTAATTTAAGGGAAAAATCAAAGTACTTTAGATTTATTTTACTCAGCCAACTCAGTTGATCATTCATTTCATCACTGGCTTTTTCGTCAGTGAGCTCTAGATAAAGGACTATAGTGCAGAATTAGGAGTCAGGAGAACAAGGTTTGAGTTGTGACTGTACAGTTAACTTGCTTTCTCTAGGCCTGTTTTCTCACCTATAAAATGAGAGGAAGTAGAGAATGCTGACTTTGGAATCAGGAAGAACTGTATCTAAGTTCTGTCTCTTAACACATATAAACTGCGTGACAGTGTCCATAAATCACTTATTCTCTTAATGCCAAAGGCATTTATAATACTATTCATACTAGTTGCAGATAAAACTAGTGGGATGGGAGGAATTTCCACAGTGGGTGTTATCCACACATAAATCCAGTCTTTTACCTCCTTTCAAACTCACTCCTACCCCTAATATGTCCATAATCTGTTCTAAGTGCTATTTTAAAGGTACTGTTCATTCTCATCTTAAATGTATTGCTGCTAGATTAATGTGCTATTGCATTGTAATTTAAAATCTTAAGACCACATAGACCAAAGCATAAATCTTAAGTGGTAACAGAAAATACATTTCTTTTATGAATTTTCTCTTGTTGAAGTTACATGTAACATTTAAGCCAACAAATTTGACTTTCAAAATGTAAAGATTCTCTAGTTTTAATCTATGAAAACTGTGTTCTTTTCTACTGACAATTTCAATTATTGATCCTTGTTCAGGAACTACAAATTCCTCACATTTATACCACTTTAAACCACACAGAAAAAGCACAACAGACCACTTGATGGAAAGCATAGATAAGACAAGTACAATGCTATTATACTTTTAAAAAGCAGATAGTAAAAAGACTTCTGACTTGGAAGTACACTGAAGAAAAAATTGTGACTAGGCAATAGCAATTTTGTAATATCAATTTTGGGGTATTTATGTTGTATCATTGCACAAAGTACACTGTAAAAAGCCAAAAGAAGCCTAATATTTTAAAGTAAGGATTATTAATATTTTCTTGGGATAATTAGATCAAATTTTTTTACTCTTTTTTTAAAAGCATGAGACTGCTATCCATGGTATAGTTTTGTAGTATATATTTCTTTTTGCTTTAGTTTGTAAATAGAACTATGCGTGTGTGTGAGTACTTGTGTAGGTCCAAGAAAAATCTGGAGTCAGCCATAAAAAAAGTCACAAGATTGGTCCAAATTAACTAACTGATCCCTATAAGGATCAAACTTACCTTGATATTTAAACCAACACTTCTGCCTATTATCGCCTTCTTGCCATAAGCTAAAATTAAGTTTTTATATTATGAAAAGCTTCAAAGGTATTACTTAAAAGTATACCTGTTTATTTATCCTTTCTGTTCCTAGGGATGGTGTTATAGCAGTAAATAAAGATAATGGCCAGTTTACTGATGAATATCTTCCAGAGCAAAGATCACATCTTTATGGAATAACTGCAATTTATCCCTACTGTCCAAAAGGTAAATAAACAATCTAGAAGTGAGCATCAGGGTCTCATTTTGTAAAACAAAGATTGTGTCAAAGTTGATGCATAGGAGCTAACTTTCTTTACCAGATATGCTATTTGTTCCTGGGGCCCATCATTTTACCACTATGGGAGTCACTGGCAGCCATTAGTGGACAATATACATTGTTGTCCCACTGCTATGAAAATCTGCAGCTATGCAATTGCTTATTAATAGGCACTGAATCCTCCTCCCTGATACACTGCACTGAAAGGGGTCAGCTTCCCTGTATACCTCTCTTTAAAATCCCCAATGAAAACACTCAGTATAAGAGTAAGAATATAACTTTTTCCCTTCCCTCTCCCTACAGGAACAAAGTAATGAATTCTAAATAACAGAATTTTAAATCTGAAGACTATTTCCTACCAACAGTTGGAAGGTGAAGAAAATGAAAAAACAGAATAAAGGCCACTGCCAGTTTCTGGATATGCCACAAAATGACCTTTTACAGGGCAAAGATTAGCAAGTTTATTCTGGGAAAGTTTTATACCTCAATCTTTACTACTGTATTTTCTAAAAACAAAAAAAAAATGATACTGATATAAGGAAAAAAATATTCCTTAAGTGTTATGAACAGAATTTGATTGTTGCTTATAAAAAATTTTTAAACATAATTATCATATTTCACATTTAAGGTAAAATTCATTAAAGAAAAATCAACTAAATTTAATAGATTGATTCTAGTTATAGGTTCTTCTTGGCTAAAAGACTATTTTGTTTAACTAAACTACACATTTAAAGACAAAAATAGGGTCATAAAGATCACAAACCTTGATCACAAGTCTTGAAGAGGTTTATGTAAGTAACATCAATGGAAAAAAACCAATGTAATTAAGTTTTTAAGTTCTAAATAACATCTCTTTACCTCACCATCAGTGAATTTCTTTTATTATTTATATTAGAAGGTGCTAGAATAATTCAATTTGTATTTTATAGTTCTTAAGTGCCTATATCCCCACAGTAGAAAAAAAATCACATTCATCTATACTTACAAGATATATTTCTATTCAAAGGTTCTGGATTACTTTAATAAAACATTTAAGTTTTCTTATGAGTAAGACTTAGTGTGCTGTTTATGACAAACTTGGGAATAATAATATATAAAAGAACTTAAAATTCCATGCAGTCTCAAATATAAAATTGATGATTAACAGTACTTAATATATAATCAAATCAGAAAATGTCCATTTCCTTAAACTTTATTAAACAGAAAACACAACAATGGTAAGAATTCAAAATTTTGTTATTTTCCCTCCCCAGTGACATTTGATTGAAAATACATTGCAAGAGTTATGCCAGAGTTCCTAGATGTCCTAAGTAGATGAGAGGCTGTAATCTTAAATTTCTTTCTTTATCTTCCAACTTTTCCCAATCTGTGGTCTGTCTTTGGATCAGCGATAATTGCCTGAACAGCTACTATGGCTTCATTAATTTTTGTTTGTAGTTCTCTGAGTTCTTCTATATGGAGCAACCGAAGAATTTGGGCAGCTTCATTAAGAACAGCATCTGTTTTATCATAAGAAAAGATACTGCATTGATATATACATCATAAGTAAATTATGATTGAAATGACAAGTAATCTCCAAACATAATCAATTAATGTTTTTAAAAAGCTATCAGACATGAACTAAAATCTGAAGACTAATTTTATAAAAGTTAGCATTCTAAGCCTACAAAGAAACAGAATGGTTTATTTATGTTCAGTGAATAATATGAAATCACTTTTTAAAATCTGACTATTTTTAGGATTGTGGCTCTAGAGCATGAAGGAGACCACTGAGAAGTCCAACCCCCTCATTTTACATATAAGAAAACTGGAGCCCAGAGGTTAAGTATTATACTCAAGGTCATACAAATTTATTCTTGATTAGTTAGGACAGCTTAAAAAATAACACTTACCTCCTGTATCAAAACCAAGGATATGTTTATCTAAAGCAACAGGTAAGCCCTTTACAAAAAAAAAAAGACAATAAGAAATGCTATTCTTATAATTAAGAAAGACATATTACTTAAAAAATAAGGCAGGAACTGACTCAGTTCAAAAACATGGCAACTTGTCCATTTCTGTACATGATTACAACATTTTTTCTTTCTATTTTTACTACTCAAAAGTGTGGGACTGGCAAGAATGAGAAGGTTTCTTATGCAAGCACCTTGGACTTGATTTGCTAACATTTCTTTTAATTAAAGTATGAACTTCCTCAAAATTATAGAGCAACTAGTACTAACCCTAAAATTATTTACTGCTGCTCTCCCATTATTTCTTAAATTTCTAGTCAAATCAAACAATAACTTTCACATTTTTTTCAAGTCTGGAGCTTCCCCCAGATTGAGAATCAGCTTAGAGAAACAATAAAGAAAGAACAGAAAAGACTGTGGAGTCAGCGTGAGTGGAGGTGAGAGTGAGAGTAAGAAAAAGAGAACTCACTGCCCCACTCCAACCCAGCAACAAGCAACCAGTTACTCCTTTCATTTAACCCTTTTTCTGCACACTGTTAACCTAGATTTACAAAGGAGGTTGAAAAAAGAAAATAAATAGGAAGAGGGATAAATTCTATGGTGATACAAATTTTTGGATGTTTCTTCTAAAAATATAGAGGAGGAAAGAGAGTAAAGTAAAAGAAAAGCAAATATAGAAGCTGTTATTTAATTTTAATTTAACCCACTATTATTATTTTCCTGTTCATTTGGTTGCCAGTAAAAATATTAGATATAAGATCTACCCAACAGATTGAAATTTTGTTTGTACAACTATGTAATGATCTTTACAGAAGAGTCTGAGACAGTAACAGAGACAGACATGGTAAGAGTAATTACTTAGAATGTAAGAAAGGATTTGATTATTTAGTACTAGATTGTAGCCATTGGTTTTGACTAATTAGCATAAGGGGAAAAAAACCCTGAGTAAAGTAAAAACTAATGTTAAACGTCAAATATGCCATTCAGTATCTTTTTTTTTCATTTTTATATATTTTTTCCAATTTATTTATTTTTCAACATTTACTTCCATAAGTTGTGAATTTTCTCTCCCTCCCTCCCCACTCCTTCCCCAAAACACCATCCAATCTGATATGGTCAGCATCTTTTTTAAAAAGCTGTAGGCTATCACTATAGTTAAGTTTAACATTAATATTAGCCTAGACTTTTACACATTAGGAAAAACTGAAGAGATTCAGTGCTCAGTTCAGAGAATGGTCCTGATTGCTTGAGCAACTAACTTATGTATATGATTCCAGGGACTTTCCCACTCTCTGGTGTCTCCATACCCATCATCAACAGCCATCTTTTATATATTTTGCATTTGCTTAGCTAACGCGTGGGCAACAAAAAGCATTTTTTCACTTGCTCTTTAACACATTAGCTATGTGTAAATGTGCATACAATGCAATGCTAATACTAATATTAAAGTAAGATTATATACTTGATGGATTTTTTTTTAAACTTATGAAACATCTGCTACCACTACCACCCCCAAGAAAAATCCAATTACTGGGACCTACCTCCTATAACTGCTGTGAGGATTGAGATAATATCCAAGTACATAAATACTAACTGTTGCATCAAAACCAAGGATGAGTATGGAGGCTTTCACTAAGAGCAGATCCATCTGAGTTCAGAACAGTATTTCTAAAGTTTGGTAGCATTAAAAAAAATAGTAAAGGCAAGTACCTTGTTAATTATAGAACAGGAATTTCATAAAGCACAGCTAGAAAGGATGGAAAGGTTGGACATTTGGAAGGAAGGGTATGGTTGAGAGAGGTGGGAAAGACTGGAGAAAGGGTATCCCACTTCCTGTCATTACCTATACCCAACAGGCTAAAAGAACTTTAATGTATACTTGGATGCATTTTTAAAAAATGCAATGTGCAACATAAATAGATTAGACTTGGTTTTTACAATCATGGTCCTTAAGCTGCTTTGCACTAGCCCTAAATACTCCTATATTTAATTTATCAAGAACTCAGACAATATGGAGGTAAGCAAGTTTCTACCTACTTGGTTTAAATACCATCTAATTTTACATCAAGCAGTTGAATTTTAATAGAATGCCATGAGCATCTTATAATGGATAAATTATATAATTAAAGCAATGTGAAAAGAAATTCTATGAAGAACCTGATTATGTTCTGATATTTAGTTACTTCAATGTGAAGGTAGGAAAAGTGAGGATATGAATAAAGTTCAGGAAAAAGAAATGAGAGAGTTAAAGGACTTGTAGATTATATAAAAAAGGCTTCACACTCTTACATTTCATATACTTCAAAAAAAGAAGTGATAGACACTGGAAATGGCAAGCAACTTCTTAAATATGGAGAAGAGATTCATTCTGTAGAGCATAGAAGAAAAGGGTGAAACAACTTGGACATTTGGAGGGTTAAGGCTGAAGGGGACAGGAATGGTTGGAGAAGGAGTATAGGGTTTACATTTTACTAGTCAGTGGTTCAAACTCACTGAGACAGAGAGAATAAGAGGGGGATATAAATATTTTTTAAGCAAATACTCTAACCACTTATTGACAAGATAGTCAATGAAAGAAACAAGAGATAAAACTATTTACAGTCCTTTTTTGACATAAAACATTGTGACAGGTGGTGGTAAAATGCCCTACAAAACTACAGAAAATCTATCTCAGAGTAGAGAAGAGCAGGAAAATTTAGTTAACAATCATAACTGTGAGTGTGAATGGGATGCACTCACCTATAAAATGGAAGCACACAGAAGAATCGGTAAGAAATTAGAACCTGAGTATTTATGAAAATATAAAATGCTCAGATTAACAGAAGAAACAAAAATACTTAATAATTCCATTTTAGAAAATGAAACTGAACAAGTCATCAAGAAAAAATCTCCCGGCAAGATGGATTTACAAATGAAATTCTATCAAACATTTAAATAACAGTTAATTCTAATACTATATAAACTATTTGGAAATATAGTCAAAAAAAGAAGCAAATCCCTTTTATGAGACAGAAATGGTTGTGATACCTAAACCAGGAAAAGCTAAAGCAGAGAAAGAAAATAATAGACCAATTTCCCTAAAGGATATTAATGCCAAATTTTTAAATAGAATATTAGCAAAGAGATTACAGCAGCTTATCACCAGGATAACGTACTATGAACAGGTGGGATTTATACCAAGAATGTAAGGTTGGTTTAATATTGGGAAAACTATCAGCATAAGTGGCATATCAATAACAACATTAACAGAAATCATAGGATTATCTCAATAGATACAGAAAAAAGTTTTTGACCAAATATAGCACTCATTCCTATTAGAAACATAGAAGCATAGGAAAAAATGGAACTTTACTTAAAATGCTAAGTAATATCTATCTAAAACCATCCAGTAAGCATTATATGGAATGGGGATAGCCTAGAAGCTTTCCCAATAAGATCAGGGGTAAAACAAGGCTGGCCATTATCATCACTATTATTCAAGACTGTACTAGAAATGTTAGCTATACTAATAAGAGAAGAAAAAGGAACTGAAGGAATTAGCCTAGGCAATGAGAAAACAAAACCATTACTCTTTGTAGATGATTCCCTACACTTAGGGAATCCTAGAAAAAAAAATTACCTGAAATAATTTACAATTTCAGCAAAATTGCATGACACAAGATAAAGTCACATAAATCATTAGTATTGCTATATACAACCAAGAAATCCTAAAAGAGCTAGAAAGAAATTCCATTTTAAATAACTACAGACAATATAAAATATTTGAGATTCTACCTGCCAAGACAAACCTTGGAAATATATGAACAAAACTACAAAACACTTTTCACACAAATAAAGTCAGATCTAAACAACTGCAAAAATATCAATTGTTGATGGGTAGAACAAGCTAATATAATAAAAATGATAAATTGCAAATTGAGGGGATGCCCATCATTTGAGGAATGGCTGAACAACTTGTGGTATATGAATATAGTGGAATTCTGTAGTCCTGTAAGAAATGATGAGCAGCAGCACACATCAAATACCACCACTAGAACCCCAGCTCAGCACTAGGTAAGCTAACAGATCCCTACAGGCTCCAAATGCCAGCACCTGAGGCTCCAGCACAAAAAGCAAGTGACTAGAACCCTAGCCCCCAGCATAAAAAGTTTGATAAAGTGTTTCCTGTACCCCAAAAGCAGAATTCAACTTTAAAAGTCAGGAAAGAGGCAAACAGGATGAACAAAAAGCAAAAGCAAACACTAAATATAGGCTCTTTTTATGGGGACAGGGAAGATCAAAACAGAAACTCAATTTAGTTTTCGTTATGACATTTTCAATACACATACATATGAAACATCAAAGAGGAATATGAATTGGTCTCAAATCCAAAAAGGCTTCTTGCAAGAGCTCAGGAAAGATTATAAAAGTCACATAAGGGAGGTGGAAGAAAAACTGAGGAAAGAAATGAGAGGTATGCAAGAGAATCAACAGCTTGGGAAACTGTAGAAAACAATTCCTTAAAAAATACAACTAGCCAAATAGGAAAAAAATCCACTGAAGAAAACCCCCCAACTGGGGGACCTCAACCTCCCAACTCTCAGAACTAGGTAACTCTAATCACAAACTATACAAGAAAGAATTTGAGGGGGTAAATGGAATGTTAGAAAAATTAGATATGGTAGACATCTGGAGAAAACTGAATTGAGATACCTTTTTCTCAGCAGTACATGGCACTTATACAAAAACTGACCATATATTAGCGCATAAAAACCTCACAATTCAATGCAAAAAAGGCAGAAATATTAAATGCAGCCTTTATAGATCCTGATACAAGAAAAATTATGTGTAATAAAGGGCCATGGAAAGACAGACTAAAAACTAATTGGAAACTAAATAATTTAATCCTAAAGAATGAATGGGACAAACAACAAATCATAGAAATAATCAATAACTTTATTCAGGAGAATGACAATGAGATAACACACCAGAACCTAGGAGATGTAGACAAAGCAGTTCTTAGGGGAAATTTTATATCTCTAAATACTTACATGAATAAAATAGAGAAAGGGGAGATCAATAAATTGGGCATGCCACTAAGAAAAACAGAAAAAGTACAAATTTAAAATACCCCATTAAATACCAAACTAGAAATTCTGAAAATAACAGGCGAAATTAATATGATTGAAATTAAGAAAACTATTGGATTAATGAATAAAACTAAGAGCTGGTTTATAAAAAAAACAATAAAACTGATAAAACTTTGGTTAATTTGATTTAAAAAAAGAAAGAAGAAAACTAAATTACTAGTATGAAAAACGAAAAGGGTGAATTCACCACCAATTAAGAGGAAATTAAAAAAAAATAATTAGGAGCTATTTTGTCCAACTATATGTCAATAAATATGACTATCTTGGTGAAATGGATGAATATTTACAAAAATATAAGTGGCCCAGATTAACACAAGAGGAAATAAAATGCTTAAATAATCCCATTTCAGAGAAAGAAATTGAACAAGTCATCAATGAACTCGCTAAGAAAAAATCTCCAGGGCCAGGTGGATTTACACCTGAATTTGATCAAACATTGAAACAAGAGTAATTAATTCCAATGCTCCATAAACTACTTGGAAAAATATGGTTCTGATACCTAAACCAGGAAGATCCAAAACAGAGAAAGAAAATTATAGAACAATTTCTCTAATGAATATTGATGCAAAAATTTTAAATAAAATATTAGGAAGGAAATTACAACTATCAAGAGAATAATACATTATGACCAGGTAAGATTTGTACCAGAAATGCAAACTTGTTTCAATATTAGGAAAACTATCAGCATAACTGACCATATGTACAAAACTAACAGAAATGACAGAATTATCTCAATAGACGCAGAAAAAGCTTTTGACAAAATACAACATTCGTTTCTATTAAAAACATATGAGAGCAGAGGAATCAATGGAGTTTTCATTAAAATCATAAGTAGCATGTATCTAAAACCATCAGCAAGCATTATATGTAATGGGAATAAGCTGGAAGCATTTGCAATAAAATCTGGGCTCAAACAAGGATGTCCATCACTACCACTGTTATTCAATACTGTACTAGAAATATTAGCTTCAGTAAAAGGAGAAACAGAAATTGAAGGAATTAGAATAGGGAATGAAGCAAAAAAGCTATCACTCTCTACAGATGATATGATGGCATATTTAGGGAATCCTAGAGAATCAACTGAAAAAGCCACCTGAAAAAAGAAACAACTTTAGCAAAATTTCAGGATATAAAATAAAACCACATAAATCATTGGCAATTCTACATATTACGAAGCAAGTCCAACAGCAAGAGATAGAGAAATTCCATTTAAAGTAACTATAGACAATATAAAATATTTGGGAGTCTATCTGCCAAAACAAACCCAGGAACTTTATGAACACAATTTCAAAACACTTTTCACATAAATAAAGTCAGATCTAAATAACTGGAAAAATATGAGTTGCTCATGGGTAGGGAGTGCTAATATAATAAAAATGTCAATTCTATTTAATTTACTTATTCAGTAATGTTATCTAGAGAAAGAACTATATAGAGTCTGAATGCAAATCAAAGCATACTATTTCTTTTGGTTTCTTCTTTCTCATGGTTTTTCCTTTTCATTCTAATTTGTCTTTACAACATGCCTAATATGGAAATGTGCTTAATATGACTGTACATGTATAGCCTATATCAGATTGCTTGCTGTCTTGTGGAGGAGGGAGGAAAGAGAGAGGGAAAAAATTTGGAACTCAAAATCTTATAAAAGTGAAATGTTGAAAACATGTAATTGGAAAATATAAAATACTATTAAATGGGAAAGAATAAAATAAATTACAATTCTACTTAAATGAATTTATTTAGTCAGTGTTATGCAAATCAAACTACCAAAAAATTATTTGATAGAAGCAGAAAAAAAACCAAGATTCATCTGGAAGAACAGAGTCAAGAATATCAAGGGAATTAATAAAAAAAAAAAAATTCAAAGGAAGGTGGCCTAGCCATACTAGATCTCAAACTATAATATAAAGCAATAATCATCAGAACTATCTGATATCGGCTATGAAATAGAATGATGGATCAGTGGAAAAGATTACACAAGATACAAGAACAGGAAGAAATCACTTTAGTAATCTATTGTTTGATAAACTCAAAGACTCCAGCTTCTGGAATAAGAATTCACTATTGGAAAAAAACACTGCTGGGAAAACTGAAAAATAATATGGCAAAAATGAGGCACAGACCAACATCTCACACCTTATACCAAGATAAGGTCAGAATGGGTATATGATTTTGACATAAAGGGTGGTATCACAAGCAAATCAGGAGAGCAGATACATGGAGAATTTATGACCAAACAAGAGATAGAAAACATGAAATACAAAATGGATTTTAAAATTTTGCACAAACAAAACCGATGCAACCAAGATTAGAAGGAAAGGACAAAGCTAGGAAACAATTTTTATAGGCAGCATTACAGGCCTCATTTCTCAAATATGAAGAGAGCTGAGTCAAATTTATAAGAATACAAGTCATTCCACAATTGATAAATGGTCAAAGGATATGAACAGGCAGTTTTCAGAGGAAGAAATTAAAGCTCTCTATAATCATATGAAGCACTCTAAGTCACTAATGACTAAGGAAACGCAAATTAAAACAACTCTAAGGTACCACTTCACACCTATCAGATTGACTAATACGACAGAAAAGGAAAATAATAAATATTGGCGAAGATGTGGGAAAATTGGAATACTAATGTATTGCTGGTGGAGTTATGAATCGATCCGACCTTTCTGGAGTGCAATTTGGAATTCTGTCCAAAGGATTATAAAACTATGCATACCATTTGATCCAGCAATATCATTACTAGTTCTGTATCCCAAAGAGATCATAAAAAAGGGAAAAGGAACCACATTTACAAAAATATTTACAGAAGCTCTTTTTGTGGCGGCAATGAATTGGAAATTGAGGGAATGTCCTTCAATTTAGGAATGGCTAAACTAGTTGTCATATATGAATATAATGGAATACTACTGTGCTGTAAGAAATGAGCAGGCAGATTTCAAAAAGAACCTGGAAAGACTTACATGAACTGATGCTGAATGAAGTGAGCAGAACCAGAACACTGTACATAGCAAACCCAACACTGTGTGATGATCAATTATGGTAGACAGCTCTTCTCAGCACTACAATGATCCAAGACAAATGCAAAAGACTCATGATGGAAAATGCTGTTCACATCCAGAGAAAGAACTAGATAGAGTCTGAATGCAGATTGAAGCATACTATTTTCACTTTTTTTCTTCTCATAGTTTTTCCTTTTTGTTCTGATTCTTCTTTCACAACACGATGAGAAAGGGGAAATTTTACTGCACATATATAACCTATATCAGATTGCTTGCTGTCTTGGGGAGGGAAGAAGGGAAAGAAGGAGGGAAAAAAATTTGGAAAAATTATAAAATAAAAAATATAAAAATAAAATATTATTTACAAAAATATTTTTAAAAGAGAAACTAGAACCCAACAATATATTGTTCACTAGAAACATACTTAAAACATAGAGACATATACAATTAAAGTAAGAGGTTAAAGCAAAATCTATTATGCTTCAACCAAAGTAAAAAAGGCAGGGATAAGCAATCATGATCCCAGACAAAACAAAAGCAAAAACAGACCAAATTAAAAGGGAAACAGGGAACTATAGCTTGTTAAAAGGAACCATATGCAATAAAATAGTATTAATACTAAACATATGTGCACCAAATAGATACCATCTAAATTCTTAAAGGAAAAGTTAATTACAAGAAGAAATAGACATTAAAACTGTACTAGAGCAGAGCCTTGACATTCCCCTTTTCAGAGCTACATAAATCTTAACCATAAAATAAATAAGAAACAAGTCAAGGAAATAAACAGAATCCTAGAAAAGTTAGATATGATATTTCTCTGGAGAAAATGGAATGGAAATAGATAAGAATAACTGGACATGGCACCTCACAAAAATTAACAAAGTATTAGGTCACAGAAATCTCACAACCAAATGCAGAAAAGCAAAAATATTAACTACACTGCTTTAAGATGCATTACATTGTGACAAAAAAAAAGTAACAAAATTCTATTTAATAAAAGGCTGTGGAAGCATGGATTAGAACCTAATTGGAAACTAAATAGCTTAAAGAATAAATGGATCAAAGAACCAATCATAGAAATAATAATTTCACTAAAGAGAATTAAAACAATGAGACAATGTGGGATAGTCAAAGCAGTACTTAGGGGGAAAATTATATCTCTAGACGTGTATATCAATAAAAGAGAGACTGAGTACATCAATGAACTGGGCATGCAAGTAAACTAGAAAAAAAGAACAAATTTAAAATCCCTAATTAAGTAATCCTGAAAATCAAAGAAGAAATTAATTAAAAGTGAAATGAAAAAAAATACTATTGAAATAATAAATAAAACTAGAAGCTGGTTTAATGGGAAGGGGGGTTAAAAAACAAAACAGATGTACTATTAGTTAATTTGATATTTAAAAATATGAAAGAAAACTAAATTACTAGAATCAAAAATAAAAAGGGTGAATGTACCATCAATGAGGATGAAATTAAAACAATTATTAGGAGCTATTTTGCTCAATTGTATGCTAGTAAAATTGACAATTTTGTGTGGAATGGATGAGTATTTACAAAATATAAACTTTTCAAACTAACAAAAGATGAGTAGAATATTTAAATAACCGTATCTTAGAAAAAAAATTTTGAAGAAGCCATCAAAAAGTTCCCTAAGGAAAAATTCCCAGATGAATTCACAAGTGAATTCTACTAAACATTAAATGTACATTATTAAACATTTAATCTAATGCTATATAAATTATTTGAAAAAATAGGCAAAGAAGTCCTAAAAATTCCTTTTATGATAGAAATGTTCTGATACCTAAACCAGGAAGACCAAAGCAGAGAAAGAAAATTACAGTATATACCAAAGTCCATAATAAACACCAATATAAAAATTTTAAATAGAATTCTTGCAAGGAAGTTACAGCAATACATCACTGAGATTATATACTATGATGAGGTAGAATTTATACTAGGAAGGCAGGGCTGGTTCAATATTAGGAAAACGGTAGCACAATTGACCATATCAACAATTATAACAGCAAAAATCATGACTGTCTCTACAGATGCAGAAAAAGCTTTTGACAAAATACAACATTCATTCTATTAAAAACCCTGAAAACCACAGCAATCCATGGAACCTTTTTTAAAATAAGTTAGTATCTATCTAAAAGCATCAGCAAACGTTATTTGTAACAAGGATAAATTTGAAGCATTCCCAGTAAGACTAGGGAGTCAAGCAAGGATGTCCATTATCACCACTATTTTTTAATATGGTACTAGAAATCCAGACTATAGAAATGAGACAAGAAAAGATATTGATGGAATTAAAATAGGCAATAAGAAAACAAAACTTTCATTCTTTGCAGATAACATGATGAGAATCCTAGAGAATCACTAAAAAACTAGTTGAAACAATTAACAATTTCAGCAAATTTTCCAGATATAAAATCAACCAACAAAACTCAACTGCAGACAATATATGATATTTGGGGTTTATCTGCCAAGACTAATTATGTGAACACAACTGCAAAACATTTTTCACACAAAGCACATAGATCTAAATAATCAGAGAAATATTAATTGCTCATGGGTAGGCTGATAAAATAAAAATGACAATTTTACTTACGTTAATTTGCTTAATCAATGCCATATCAATCAGACTACCAAAGAATTGTTTTATAGAGCTAGAAAAAATAGTAACAAAATTCATCTGGAAGAGTGAAAGGTCAAGAATAGTAGTCAATGAGAACAAATGAGAAGGTGGCCTAGCAGTAGCGGATTTCAAACAATATTTAGAAAGAGTAATTATCAAAACAATTTGGTAACTGCAAAGAAATAGAGCGGCGCATCAGCTGATACAGCTTAGATACACAACACATGACCAAAGTAATGCAATGCCTGATAAACTCAAAGACCCAAACTTTTGGGGTCAGAACTCAATATCTGACAAAAAATGATTTCAAAACTGAAAGACTGTTTGGCAGAAACTAGGCATGGACCAATATCTCACATCTTATACCAAAATAATGTCAAATTAAATACATGATTGAGACATAAAAGGTGATACAGAAAGTAAACTAGGAGAGCATGGAAAAGTGTAACTGTCAGATCTATGAAAAATGCAAGAATTTATGACCAATCAAGAGATAGTGAAAGGTATGGGAAGTAAAATAGATAATTTTGATTACATGAAATCAAAAAGGTTTTGCATAAATAAAATCAATACAGCCAAAATTATACAGAAAACAGGAAACCGGGGGGGGGAGGGGGGGAGGCAGTTTATTATACTTCACTTATAAAAGTCTGGTTTCTCAACTATAATAGGGAATTGTGTCAAGTTTATGAAAAAAAGAGCTAGTCCTCAATTGATAAAAATGGTCAAAGGACATGAACAGGCAGTTTTCAGAAAAAATCAAAGCTATCAATATTCATAAAAATATCTTAAATCACTATGGATGAGAGAAATGAAAAATAAAACAACCCTTAAGATAAATTAACAATAATAATAATAAAATAAAAAATAAAACTCCCCCTAAGAAAAGATACCACCTCAAACCTATCAAAGTGGCTATTACAGAACAACAACTGCTGGAGAGATGTGGAAAAACTGGAACACTAACGCACCGCTGGTAGAGTTTTGAACTAGTCCAACCAGAGAACCATTAGAAAGTACATCCAAAGAATTCTAAAACTGCATACCCTTTGATCCAGCAATGCTAGCTCTATATTCCAAAGAATTCTAAGAAAAGGAAAAAGGACCTATCTGTACAAAAATTTTTATAGCAGCTCAAAGAAATGGAGATCAAGGAGATGCCGACTGGGAATGGTCGAACAAGCTGTGGTATGATTTTGATGGAATAAGATTGTGCTGTAAGAAATGAAGATCAGGATGATTTCAGAGAAACCTGGGAAGACTTTTATAAACTGATGCAAAGTGAAATGAGCAGAGCCAGGAGAACACTGTACACATTAACAGCAACACTGTAAGGAGGATCAACTGTGAAAGACTTAGCTATACCAATTAATACAATGATTCATGATAATTCCAAAGGATCCATGACGAAAAATGCTCTCTACCTCCAGGGAGAGAAGTAATGAACTCTGAATGCAGATTAAGGCATACTTTTTTTTACTTTATTTTTATTATTTTGTTTATATTTTCTTTTGCAACAAAGCTAATGTTTGATATATCACATATAATCAAAATCAAATTGCTTGCCTTCTCAAGGAGAAAGGGGCAGGAAAGGGAGAATTTGGAACTAAAAATTTTTTAAATGGTAGTTTTAAAAAATTTTGCATGTAATTGGGAAATATCTAACAAAACAAATAAAAATAATTTTAAAAAACAACACTGCTATAGCTCAGAACTTCTGAGCTCAAGTGGTATTCAAACCCCAAACCTCAAGGATTACAGGCATATAATACCACTCCTGGCCCACCCAACTATCCAATTCTTTACAATCTGGCTACTATGCCAAACAGACAAATAAAATTACTCGAAGATCATCTAAAAAAGAAAAAACTGAACTAAACCATATCTAGACACTTGATTTGTCTTACAGAATTCCTTCTATGCCCTTCAAAAATATTCTATTAAACTTCTATGTCTTTCCCTGTAGGATTATACAGTTTAAGTTATTTTTTATTTTTAGTCTTTACTTTTGCCTTTTGGAGTGTCATATTCCAAAAGTTCTCTTTAATAGTGGTAGCCGTCTAGTTTGTGTGACTTTGACTCTGGTTCCTCAGCATTTGAACTTTCCTGGCTTCTTGCTGCTGCTTGCAATATTTTTTCTTTGAATTTTGACTCTGACAATCCAGGTAATTTTCATTTGGGAGATTATTTCAGGAGGTAACTGGTAGGTTGTTTATATTTTTAATTTGTCCTTTGATTCTTCGGGCAATTTCATTTATGATTTCCAAAAATATGTCATCTAAGCTTTTTCTTTATGTTCAAATACAGCAATACAATTTTTTAACGAGACACTTTACATTTTATAAAAAAGTTCTCAATTCAATGATTTTTTAAAACATACTTCTTGTGTCATGGAGTCACTAATTTCTGTTTAGCCCACTCTAATTTCCAACATCATCAAAAACACTACAAGCCATAACTAAAGTGGAGGGAGGATTGGTGCATCATTTTTATTTATAGATATTTGTGCATTCAATACAGCCTCTGTAGCTGAGAGGCAACAAAGTTTGGATCAATTCTCTGCTACTTATGCTAATTTTGGCCTAAGAATTAACACTAAGAAAACAGAGACACTCCATCAGCCAGCAATGCACCACCCATACATGGAACCATCAGTTAAAGCAAATGAGGAAATTTTGAATACTGTGGCTAAGTTAAATGATGAGTTTGATGCATGCATTGCCAGAGGCTCCAAAAGAAAATGGGAGAGAAGAGATACCTAACTGCCTATCAAACTGAGCTGTTGTGCTGACCTCATTAACAATGCCTGTAAAACTCAAGACAGTCTAACAGAAATATGGAAAGAAACTGGATCACTTCCATTTGAACTGTCTTGGGAAGATTCTAAGGATCACCTGACAAGATAATGTAGTAGACACTGGGGTCCTTTCTTGAGCTAAACTGCCAAGTACTCAAACACTACTGCAGGGAGCCCAACTCTGATGAGCTGTCCACACTGTTCAAATGCCAAACACACATTTGCCTAAAAGATTATTTTATGGAGAACTCACCCAAGGCAGGTGCTCACATGAAGCTTCAAATTAAGCAAAGCCAAAACACTCTCAAGGTCTCTCTGAAGAACTTTAGAATCAAGTGCATGACATAGAAGACATTGGCAAAGGATTCCCCAATTTGGTGTGCTCTATGAGCAAAGCAGAATTACAATAGCTCAAAATGAAATGTGCAAATTTAGAGACATCACCATTCCAAATGTTCATATGAACTATTTGTGTTTGACCTGTGGTAAAGCTTGTACTGATCAGATCAGCTGCAGTCAGATGGAGTACCTTGATTCCAATATAGTGATGTCATTTTGGTCCTCTTCAAGGACAAAGAAAAACCAATCAATTTCCAAGAAGCCTATTTCTTGGGTAAGGCTTACCATTTTTTTTGTAGTAAGATATTATTTCTCCTTCCAAGTCTTTTCCTCAGTAGCTTTTATTTCATTTCTTGTTTCACTTCTGTTAAATGTTCTTTATAGTCTTTGTAGCCAAGCTATTTTCATTCCTGAGGTTGTTTTTTTGTTTTTGTTTCCTTTTCTTCTTCGTCCTCTTTTCTTCAACTTTGATAATTAGCCCAAAAAACACTTCTTCAGTGTATTTCTTCTTCTGTTTACTCATATATTTAGCCTTAGTTTTTGACCTGAGATTTATTTCTAGGACCAGCCTCCTCTGTTGCCTCTCTACTTCCCTCACTTATGGATGAATGCACGAATATGCATTTAGGCCCTGTTTGGTCCACGTATCAATTTCCAGGGTTCCTGCTGTTGGCTTTTACTTCCCTTGGTACGTCTGCATGTGTTGGTAACCTTCATTGTTCCTGGTCAAAACTCTATAACTGACTACCTCTGGTCAGGGTCTTGGGTAATTTTTTGTCCTCTCAATGAAGCTTCCATGATCAGGGCTGCCTCTTTTGTGTTTCCTGGGGCTTTGGGTCCCAGGACCCACATCGTCAAGGTGCTGCTGTAGTTAACTGCCCCCAATGCCCTGCGGGTTTCCATCAGGACATTGTGATCTACAAAGATATTATAATCATGACACTGCCTTTTTTGTTGCCACTGGACTCCCCTAGTCCAGTCAGTCACTCAATTAGTCTTGCTTCCTTGGAATTTTCCTGGTCAGAGTGCTACTGAAGTAGTCTAGTACTGAGTGTCTGTGATTTAACAATACTAATTCTGGCTTTTTAGAAAGACTTCTCTTCCAGTGACAGCTCTTGGCTACCTGGTTGTTTTGTTCACTCTTGGGTTGAACAAAGGAATTTATGGAAGGTTCTCTTTAGATTTTTGGTCACTGTTTTATCTGGTGTTCTTTGTAGATCACTAAAAGAGTAAAAATGGGAGAGGAGGGCTCCTCTGTACCTTTCCTTAGGCCACCATAACTGGAAGTAAGGCCACTAGACCTGGTAATTAAGAGATCAATGGAATGGATAGAGCCAAGATGGCTAAGTGGTAGGAAGCAATGTGGAAGCAATGAACTCCCCCAACAAGACTTTCAAACAGATCTAGAAAATGTAATAGACAAAATCTTGATGGAGAAATCCAGAAAAAATTACAGCAGTCATTTGGCCAGCTCTATTATTTAAAAAAAGAAATACAGAGTGGTCTGCACACAATGAGGACAGAGTATGGCCAGGAGCATGCAAGGGGCAACACTCTAATACCAAGAGAGAGGCTATGCAACAGGGCAAGAGGAGGTTACAGATCCATAGCAGGGTACCACCAAATGCATACTGGGATACTGTGACAGTTACAACTGTGAAGTGGCAGCCTTGTCATTCACTACCTTTGGCTCACAAATCCTGAGCAGACAAGAAGAAAACTTGCACACAGGAATGATGTAGGGAGGCCTTGGGTGGTTTACAGAAAATGAGGAAGTTCAGAAGTAAGCAGCAAAGTAATGTGGTTCAGACTTTAGGTGCAGAACAGGATCTCATTTCCAGCATTTGATCCAACTTGTAGAGGAATGGCTAGGCCAAGAATCACAGAACACTGCTATTACTATGAACCAACAGAATTTTTCAGCTGACTGATAGGGGCTGAATCCAGTAGCAGTCTACTATTGTTCAAACCCAAACTAGGTCATGAATGTAAAAAGTTCAGGCCAGAAGGGCAGCAATCACACTTTACCCTGGATCATAACACTATGAGAGCACTGAAAGCTGGCAGGTCCCCAGGCTGTCCCTGAGATCCTAGAATAACAATAGTCGATGCCCTAAGAAAGCAGCAACAGGACCAGACCAGATGTTCCCCCAAGAAGCACCAAAAAGACCAGCCATAACACTGAGTCTGCAATCAGTAAGTAGGGTGGAAGAATGAGAAAAAAACAACCATAAAAGGTTATGAAACTGAAGACAAAACCCCAGAAGAAGAGAATGACTCCAAAATATCTACAAGCAAAGGCTCAGAGAAATACAGCTTGGGCACAAACTCAACTAAAATGCCTGCAAGAAATGAAGTAAGAGTTAAAATAAAATTTTGTTTTGTAGATGGAATGAGTATTTGAAGGGGAAAAAACAAGAAACAAGAGTCATGAAAGAAAAGTGGAAAAAGAACAGTTTAGTACAAAAGGTCCAAAACCTTACCCAAGCAACAATTTCCCTGAAAATTAGACCAAATAGAGGCATGAACCTATGAAGGCAACAAATAATATTAAAACAATGTCAAAAGCCTGAAAAAATATAAGTAGGACTGAACCAGCAAGGAGAAAAACATTTTTAAATTATTGAATTATCTGAATACCATGACTTTAAAAAGCCTAAAAATCCTATTAAAAGCAATCTCAAAAGAAAACTTCCAAGACCCCTTAGATTCAGGAGAAATTTAAAATTGGAAAAATCCAGGTGTCACTTCTTGAAAAAAAATTCCCAAAATGAAAACCCCCAAGAACATCACAGCCAAAATCCAGAGTTTCTAGGACAAAGAAAAAATATGCAAGAAGCCAGAAAGAATGAATTCAAATATAGAAGAGCCATAGTTTGCAATCATCACTATAAAGGAATGGCAAATTTGGAGCATAAGTTCTCTGTCATCTGATATAGCTCTTTCTCTTCTGCAATATTCAGAAGGAAAATTTGACTTACAGCTAAGGAGAACCTGTCCACCAAAACTGAGTATGATATTACAGGGGATAAAAATGGACCTTTAATGAAAAGGAGAACTTCCAAGCATTCCTAATGAAAAGACCAGAGATGCATAGAAACACTTAAGTTAAAACACAAAAATGAAGAGAAATATGAAAAGTTGCATGAATGAAACATGAATGAACATTAAGACATAAAAGAAATTAAAGAGCAGAAGAACAGACTGGACAAGGAAAGGAGGAGAAACAAGAAGGGAAAGGAAAAGGACATTAGGGGAAATTGTGTTATATAATAGGGTGCTCAAGCAAACATTTCTATAAATAAGGAGAAGAGGGTAGAAAGGAAGAGCTGACACTTGAACCTCTCTCTCATCTGAATTGGTCAAAGGAAGAAATAATACACACAAAACTGAATAAAAACATACACACTCTTCTCAGTGCCGTTACCAATTATAATGCCAAAAGTGTTATAACATGCTACCATATCTCCTGAGAGAAGATCTAAGAATGCACAGTGAGGAAAAATATTTTTGAACATGGCTAACATGGGAAGTTGTTTTGATCAACTATACAGGTTTTAAGTAACAAAGTAATTTTTGTTTTGTTTTGTTGTTTAACTTGTGTTCTCAAATGATGGGGAAGAGAAATGAGGAAACAGATTTTGGTTGATTACAACAAAATATTTTTTAAAGCTTCCTAAAAAAAATGGTAATTTTGAAAAAAGCCATTTCAGTCAAATAATGAGGCCAGAATCCATATCACAAAGGATTTAGAAACAAAGGAGAAGAGAGTCAAAACGCCAACAGCATATGGCATTTTAAAGGCGATTAGATACAAAGAGAAACAAAGATACAGGACAACAGTGGGGATGGTGGGATCTAGAGAGGGTTTTTAAAGATAGGGAACATTTAGCTGTGTTTGTAGGTAGCAGAGAAATAGCCAAAATGTAGGAGAAATTGAAGATTAGAGAATGGGGGTGATAGTGAAGCCTGCTTCTACACTGCTAAAGAAGACAGAAGGGAGGGGAACAAAGGGATCAATAAGGGTTTCCCTTAGTAAGCAGAAAAGGGCCACCTCATCATCACAGGCTGGAGTAATGAGTATAGTGAGGGACAATCCCACAGGCATGTGAATTAGGAAAGAGAGATGAACAACTAATCAGTGAATGGTCTCAAATTTGTCAGTGAAGTAAAAGGTGAGGACCTCAGCAGAGTGTAAAAGGAAAGAGTGGGAAAGGAACCTCAAGGAGAAAAGTAAAGTTTTGCAAAAGTTGCTTTGGATACGGAATCAATTAGGAAGAAATAATGGAAGTGACTTGCTACAGTAAGGATCCAGTTGAAATTAATTAGAACTAAAATTTTCGTGGCCCTAGTCAACAGTTTCATTAGATATTCCAATTCTCATTCAGCAGCACATGAGCAGAAGAAAAATCGATGGCAGCAAGGTTTTACAGGAGAAAGAACAAGGGAAAAAACAGATTCAAAAATATAGTGCAGACTTGCTATAAACCCAAATGGGATCTACTGAAAACACAAATACAAAACTAATCTAAGTCTTCAGTTAGAGAACTTACATAAAAATACTTTTTAGGAAAGTGCTAAACTACGAAGTTTCCTTAAAATTTAAAATTCAAACAAAATTTCCTTAAAATTTAAACAAACCATGGTTGTTGGATAGGTCACTTCTGGAAAGCAAGATGATGGAGTAAGCAGTAACTCGCTGTAGCTCTCCCATATTCACCTCCAAACAATCATAAAATAGTACCCCAAAACAAATCTTGGAACAGCAAAGTAATCAGAAAGACAGGGTGGAGTGCTCTTTTAGCCTGGAAGACTTGGAGGATAGGCAATATCTCACTTGAGTAAAAAGAGCAGGAAGCATCCCAGTAAGACCCACCTCAGCAAACCAGCATCAGATCCTGAGTCCCAGAGTGGTGGAACAGACAAATGCCAACACCAGCACCTCTCATGTGCCTTAGCATAGCTAGAGGAATGGGGAAGACTCTAGCCCTGAGAATCACCACATGCTGCAACACAGCTTTGGGCAAACAGACATCCTCCAGTGCAACAACAAAGTAGGTCAGACCTCAACACTCTTCAGTGTAGCTCTCTAGGCAAACAGGCATCCTCCAGCATGAAAGTAGATCCACAAGCTTCAGCACAGCCTCCAGCAAACAGGTACCCTATGATGGCCAGATCTCCATAGGCTTAAGTGTAGGCCCAGAGAAAATGTAGAAAAATCCCACCAAGCCTCAGCACATGCCACACACAACCAGTAGGACCCCAGTTCAGCACCAGGTAAGCTGCAAAACTCCTATGGCTTCCACCAGTACCAATCAATCCCCACTACACAATCTCAACCTGGGCCTCAGGGCAACAATATCAGAACAGCACCAGTTAAAACAGCCAGGGCCCACAGCCACTGCCACAAGAAACATGACGCAGAGCCCCTACCACCATGGGAGCAGACTTCAAATTTAAAAGAAAGGAAAAAGGCCAAAAAAATGAAGAAAAACAACAAAAAAAAGAATGTGACCATGCAAAGTTATTATGGTGACAAACTCAGAAGAGGGCAACAATGTTAAAATCCACCAAAGAGAAACAAGAAATGGTTTCAAACCCAGAAAGAACTTATGAAAAAGCTCTAAAAGGAGCTTAAAAGTCACATAAGAGAGGTAGAAGAAAAATTTGGAAAAGGGAGTATTGGAGGAGAATTATGAAAAAAAGAGTCAACTGCTTGGAAAATCACTTAAAAAGTAAAATTGGTGAAATGCAAAAGGAGATACAAAAATCTACTGAAAAAAACTTTTCTCTTTAAGTTTTAACTGGCCAAATGGAAAAGAATGTAAAAAAGGTAATTGAGGAAAACAACACCTTAAAAATTAGAACTGGGAAAGTAGAAGCAAAAGACTCTTTATGAGATATCAAGAATCAATCAAACAAAATCAAAAGAATGAAAAAAATTGAAGAAAATGTAAAACTATCCCATAGAAAAACATGACCTGGAAAACATATCCAAGAAAGATAGTATCAGAAACATTGGACTACCTGAAAGTCATAATCAAAAGGAGGACCTGGAGAGCATCTTTCAAAAATTTTCAAGGAAAACTGCCCTGATTTCCTGGAACCAGAGGGCAAATAGGCATTGAAAGAATCTACTGATCACCTCAGGGAAGAGATCCCAAAATAAAAACCAAAAGGAACATTATAGCCAAATTTCAGAACAATCAGGTCAAAGAAAAAAATACTACAAGTGGCCACAAAGGAACA
Organism: Potorous gilbertii; assembly: GCA_028658325.1. Lineage (NCBI taxonomy): Eukaryota > Metazoa > Chordata > Mammalia > Diprotodontia > Potoroidae > Potorous > Potorous gilbertii. Next base: position 429,050,187 of record CM053769.1, on the reverse strand, counting down.
ACTCAAACATTAAGAAGTTACAATCACAATTACATAAGACTTAGCAGCTTCAACATTAAAGGACCAGAGGTAATGGAACATATTATTCTAGAAGTCAAAGGAGCTAGGAATACAACCAAGAATCACTTACCTAGCAAAATGCTTAACAGAAAGGGGGAAAATAGTCATTCATTTTAATAGAGGGATTTCAAGATTTCAAAAGGAGAAAACCAGAACTAAACCAAAAAACTGACCTCCAATATCAAGACCCAAGATAAACATAAACAGGTAAAAAAGATAAAAGGACCCATATGTACAAAAATATTTACAGCAGCTCTTTTTGGGGTGGCCAAGAACTGGAAATTGAGGGGATGCCCACCAACTGGGGAATGGCTGAACAAGTTGTGGTATATGAATGTAATGGAATCCTCTTGTGCTATAACAAATGATAAACAGACAACTTCAGAAGAACCCAGAAAGACTTAGATGAACTGATGCTGAGTGAAGTGAGCAAGGCCAGGAGAACACTGTACACATTAAGAGCCACAGTGTTCGATGACTGATTTGATAGACGTAGCCCTTCTCAGCAATGCAAGGACCTAAAACAATTCCAAAGGACTCATGATGGAAAATGCCATCCACATCCAGAGAAAGAATTATGGAGTCTGAATATAGACAGAAACAGACTATTTTCTTTTTTGTTTTATTTTGTTTTCTTTCTTATGGTTGCTCATATTCATTATAATTCTTCTATGCAACATGACTAAAATGAAAATGTGTTTAACAGGAATGTATGTGTAGAGCCAATATCAGATTGCATGCTGTCTTGGAGAAAGGGGGGGGGGGGGGGGGGGCGGTGAAAATTTTAAATTTATGGAAGTGAATGTTGAGAACTAAAAGAAATTTTTTTTAAAAAGGTAAAAAAAAGGAAAATACATCCAAAATTAATTATAATTAGAAAAATATAAATTAAAACTACTCTGATATAAATTAAATTATAAATTAAAAGCAATCCAACTCACATCTATCAGACTGACAGAGATGGCATAAGAGGAAAATGACAAATCTGGAAGGGATTGTAGAAAAACAGGTCCTCCAGTGAACGGCCGAAGGGGCTATTAGTTGGTCTAGTTCTTTAGGAAAGCACCCTTTGACTCAGCCAGGTCATTACTAATCTCATACTTTAAAGAGATCAAAGAGGAAAAGGACCTTTATGTACAAAAATACGATTAGCAGCTCTTTTCATGATAACCAAAAAGTGGAAAGGTGTTGTATTTCAATGAGAAGCTAAATAAACTGTTATATATAAATGTAAGGAATATTATAGTGCCATAAGAAATGATGAATTGGAGAAACCTCTATGAACTAATACTGAGTGAAGTGAGTAGAACTAGAACAATTTATAGAAGGTGAAAAACAACTCTGAAAAACTTTAGAACTCTCATCACATTTGGTTGTATTCAAGTTCACACCAAGAGAGATTAAAAACAACCCACAGTATATGTTAAACTATCCACATGTTAGTGTATTGCTAATGTATTTTTGTTTAATTTGAAGATCTTTCCCAACCATTAATAAGCCCATATGACCTGCTTAAATCACACGGAAGCCAAAGTCACATGTGGTGGGAGGAGCTTGCTCAACAGGTGGAACTGGAAAGGTGAAGCAGAGCTGGGAGGAAGTTGGTGAGAGCAGTTGTGGAGGAGAGAGGGCACAGCTAGTGTTGTGAGTGTTTGTTTGTAGGAAGGTCCCAGCTAGGGGGATGACTTGGGAATGGCACTGGCCCCTGCAGTGCTAATAATGTGTACTGACTTCTTGGTTACTATGATGGACTTGGCTTTCTGGTGTTGCAATTCGGCTTTCTGGCATCTAAATAAATGTTTTTCTTTTGCCTTCTATATAGAGAGTCTGTTATACTTTGCAATTCAGAACTATGCCAGCATATTCATAGTTGCCATTAGTGCTGTGAATATTGCCTTCATGATATAGTTAGCTATCCACATAAAACCAGCACAGTTCCTGTCACATCTCAACCAGTTTTCTAGAGAAGAATTAAAACAATCTTAAAACAATTAAGGGGGCTAGCTCCGAATCCACAGCCCATAGATTTCCTGTAAAAAGAACTCCTGACAAATTCTGAAACAGTGGAAGCCACGCAGCAACACAGTGAAGGAGATTTCTGCTGCAGAGAGCCCTGAAAAACCGACTGCAAAGGTACCCTGGACGGGAGCGGAGTCCTGCCCTGCAGAGCGCTCGCCTCCCCCGGCCCCGGCCGCGGAGCTCTGCCCGGCCACACAGCACTGAGAGGAGCCAGCAGACCCAAACAGGCTTCAGAGACCTGAATATCCGGGTGGCCACGAAGGTCCCTCCACCCACAGGTCAGTGAGAGAGACGGGCTGAGAGGGGAGCAGGGTATCTCCGGGACTCGGACCCCCTCGGGAGGCTGCAGTTGCTTGGCCAGAGGCCCAAAGAGCAGGCAGGAGCTCCACCCCAGCTCCATTACAAAAGATCTCTGCATAAACCCCTTGAGGGAACTGAGCCTGAGAGGCGGCCCTGCCCCCACCTGAGAACCAGCAGATAAGCTCCCATTGAAGAGCAGTCAGGCCTGCCACCAAAAGCCCTGAGGCTGGGGAGCAGCATTTGAATCTCAGACCCCAAGCACTTGCTGCCCGGATCTAGGCCAGGGGGTGGAGAGGACTCTCAGAAATCAAGTAACTGGCTGGGAAAACGCCCAGAAAAGGGAAAAAAACTAAGACCATAGATGGATATTTC
>CM053769.1:429022008-429046936 GCA_028658325.1 Potorous gilbertii | reverse complement strand
GTCATTTGCAAAACTACACAGATATGGTCTACATTGAATTGCCTGCCTTCCCAAAGGGAATGGGTGGAGAGGGAGGGATGGGGAGAAACTGGAACTTAAAGTTTTAGGACCAACTGTTGAGTATTGTTCTTGCTACTAGGAAATAAGAAATACAGGTAATGGGGAATAGAAAGTTATCTGGCCCTACAGGACAAAAGAGAAGGTGGGGTAAGGGAAGGGAGGAATGATAGAAGAGAGTGCAGATTGGTGATATGGGTAATTAGAATGTCCAGTGTATCGGGGAGGGTGGAGGGGACAAATGGGGAGAAAATTTTGGAACCCAAAATCTTGTGAAAATGAATGTAAAAAGTTAAATAAATTTATTTTAAAAAAAAAGAAAAAGAAAACAATTAAGGGAACCAGGTTCAGTCGGCTCCAGGCAGCAGTGGTGAAGGAGTGACACCCTCCTTTCCTGTGGCCCTCAATTCCTTTCTCACCCTCCCTCCCTCACTCGCTCGCTCCTTTCCGGAACCATGGCCTCTGGGGTGGCTGTCTCGGACGGGGTGATCAAGGTGTTCAACGACATGAAAGTTCGCAAGTCCTCCACACCCGAGGAGGTGAAGAAACACAAGAAGGCCGTGTTGTTCTGCCTGAGCGAGGATAAGAAGAACATCGTGCTGGAGGAGGGCAAGGAGATGCTGGTGGGTGACATGGGGCACAGTGTGGATGACCCCTACACCACCTTTGTCAAGATGCTACCAGATAAGGACTGCCGTTATGCCCTCTACGATGCTACCTATGAGACCAAGGAGAGCAAGAAGGAAGACCTGGTGTTCATCTTCTGGGCCCGAGTGTGCCCCCGTCAAGAGCAAAATGATCTATGCGAGCTCCAAGGACGCCATCAAGAAGAAAATGACAGGAATCAAACATGAATTACAAGTCAACTGTTTCAAGGAAGTGAAGGACCACTGTACCCTGGCTGAGAAACTGGAGGGCGATGCCATGATTTCCCTGGAGGGGAAGCCTTGTGAGTCTCCCACCTCTGGTCCTCCTGCTGGGGCTGCCCAAGCCAAGTGGGGGAGCAGGCTGCCCGCTTCCTGCCAGACCCAAGGGGATGGGGGGATCCTAGCAGGGGAAGGGCAATCCCTTTACCCATTTGCCAAACTGCCCCCTGGCCCCTGACTTCCCCCACTTGACCCTGATGGCTCTGGCCTTCCCAAACCACCTTTGATATTCTCATTCCTCCTGAGTTGTAGCAGACCAAGGCCCCCCCCGGATGCCCAGATGGAGGGGAGACCAGTATTTTTTTTTAACTGACACCCCCAGTTTTCCCCCTTCCCCAGTGCTGCCAACTTCTAACCATAATAATGGCTTTGTGCTTGTTGTTTAGTTTTGTGTATAAATGGAATGTTGTGGAGATCTCCTCCCCCACAGAGCCGGCTCCCCTCTCCCTCTCCCCCAGTTACTCATGGCCAGTAAAAGGAAAGTTCAATTTTAAAAAAGACAAATAAAGAAAAGGTGAGCTGCTCAAAAAAAAAAAAAACAATTAAGGGAACCAGAGAACCATAACACAAATATTAATATCATAAAACCATATGAGCAGTCTTCTTAAAAAACAGAGAAATTAGGGAATATGGCCACAGCAGGGACACAGAATCACAACCTACCTCACCAATGTGTAGGAACAGTAGCAGGATCCCTAATCTTCAACAACATCCCTCCAGTGCCCCTCTTGATGTCCACATAAAACTAGTACAACTCTTACTACAAATGCTTCAAAGAGACATTTACTTATTACAACATCTGAAAGTGTTACCAAAAATAATTTCTAGTATAGAGAAACATACATACCTCTTTTGTCTGATTTGCCTTGGCAACTGCCTCCTGTGTTAAGCGTTCCTGAACTAAAATGCGAATTGCCTAGTAGATTAAAAAAAAAAACTTTTTAATTCTTCTGTTTACTTAGATGAGTAAATTAAATCACATACTTTTCTTTCTATGATTCAGTATTACAAGGATACCCAACGGTATAAATTAGAACTCACCAATGTTGAGAATAAAGGGTTACAATATGTAGTTTAAGTTCTCATCCCCACCCTCACCTCGCTACCTGTCCTCAAAACTATTCTCCCCCTTTCCACCACCATCCTTAACACACAAAAACTGCTGCTGTGAAGATATTTTTTTCTAGTTTTGATTAAAGATGTCTTTAATGTATCCTAAAATTTCAAAGAACATATTACATTTAACCACATGTTAAAATAATTCAAAACAACATTTTTCATCATACTTTTTTTCAGGCAAAGAATGAAACTATAAAGGGTAACATATAGACCTAAGGACACTTTGGCTACCCCATAATATGAGTTCTTAAATATAAACGTAATAGTTGTTCATCTCAGGACTCCAACACACCTGTTTCTATACACAGAAAATCTTCTTTACTGATTAGTGGCCTTATTTCCAAGATACAAAGTATGCTACACCAAAGTAGGACCATGTACTATATGTTGTGTGTGTATATGTATGTATGTGTATATTTTTTAATTTCATAGTATCTGTTTCATATATGTTTTAAGTAAAGAAGATCATACATACTTTGCAGAATTATGATATTTTTTAAAAGAAAGGTAAACACAGCACTTCCCTCATAATATTAAATTTAGGAATATAAACTGACCTTAAGCATTACCAAGTAATCGTCATGACGCTGGATCTGAAGAAGGTTAGCCAAAGCCATTACTCCTGCCTTAAAATCAGGATTATTCACTGTAAAAAAAATAGATACAAAAGTTGATTTCATATTCATTTATAGAAGTATGGTATAGATTTAGATTACTACAAGGCTAAGAACTTAAAAAAAAGGCATATGAATGACTCAAAAAAACACACGAACTTAAAATCCAAGCACCAATAAATATGATGGCAAAACTATTTGTTTTTCTTCAGTGACGTGCAGGCATTCAATCTAAAGGACTGGTGAGTGATTTTGATTTTATCCTATGTAATTCTTATTTTCATTAACATTTCATTCTAGAATGATCAATATAATCTGCAGCTTCTGAGACCCTCAAAAGCTTTATTGTTACTTTACACAAGTGAAAAATTCATAAAAAAGAGGTCAAAAAGTTAGTCACTAGACTACTTTCTAATGAGCTAACTAAATAAAAGCAGACAACAAAAAATTTTAAAAAGCAAAGACTAAAAGAGGTTGAAATAGTGAAATCTATAAGTGTACCTAAGCAAAAACTAAGTCTCACTAGGTTAAATTATTTTGAATCTAATTATTTTTGTGACAAATAGGAGATGCCAATAATTTTCATCTTGCTTTAACAACAATTATAACATAATTAGAGTAATATCACTGAACAGGATATTTTCCAATGTAAGGCTGTTCTGCAAATCTTATCATTGGGCAATTTTGCATAAATATTAGTTTTCCATTAATTTTCCTCTCTCATACTGATATTTTACTAAAGCTAAAATAACACGCAATCATAAAAAATGTTTTGTCTTAATTAGCTCAGACATATTCTGAACAGTCTTATAATTAATTGGTATATAATACACTGATTTTAATGAAGTATACATTCTTTAAGTATCCTCCAATCTACCTAAGACAAGAATTTCATTTCCTTTTATGGAATTAACCAAATGGAAAGAGTGAAAATCCATTTAAAATGACCAGGTTGAGCTTTAAACACTGAAGCTTTATTATTAATACCCCTGAGTATCCTTGTAACCATTTAGATTCACCATATAACTGGGTCTTTTCTTTTTAACCCATTCAGTAATTAAGACTTACAGTTGGGTATCCCAGGCATACTATGTACATACATAGCTATATAATGAAGTAATCTATAAAGCAGAATCCTTTAAATGCACTGGAACCCTGATGTCCATAAACATTATTATGGTATTATTAACCGATTTTAAAAAGGAAGTCTTTCCTTCTAAAATCATGCTAATTTATTTAAAACTTCTTCTGAAAAGTCAGATATATTCATATGTGGATCAATTTATTTTACTTAAAAATAAACACTATTTTGCCTTTTTTACAAAACTGTGACACCATCCTGAGAATGGGAAATGAATGGAAGCTTATTATAGAATACCCTAAGGATAAGATTTCAGAAAAGAACTGCATAAAAAAAAATTCAATTTTAATCTGACACAAATACTTATTTATTCTAGAACAACTTGGTGTCCATTTGAAGAATACTTCATTTGTTTGTTAAAATAAACCTACATTGAAAGATTTAATTCTAACTAACAGAAAAGAAAAACAAAAATATTTTAGCTAAATTCATAATACCAAACAAATCTTCACTCAGTTGTACACTTACCATCCAAGTTTATAAGAGGTTCTACATTTTTAGCTGCATTGTCAGCATTTTTAGCATTATCTGGTGTAGAATCCTTGTATTTGTCAGCTATAAGAAAGGCATAAATTAATTAGTCATGATAGTAGTAATGAGGTAACATAATAATTGAAGTTGAATGCTATATTAGTTTATTTACGATAAGTGAAAAATTATTCTGGAGGAAAAAAAATTAAGAGGACAGGTGGCAGACAACTAAATGTATTTACAATTTGTTCAACATTTACCTCAACCATTCTGATGCCACTGTTTTTTTCAATGCACTAATTTTCAAGGACTCTCACCTAAGAATTTCCTCTTGCTCTTCTACTTCCACTTTACTAACTACAATTTACTGCCAAGACTTCACTCAGTTCAATGACATGTTCTGACAAGCATGATATGAACTGTGTCTACAAATGAGTAACACACAAAAGATATTTGTACAGCTCCCCAGGACTTTAAGAAGAAACTGCAAAATGGCCTAGTGAAGACATTCAGCTAGATGGTTGGGTTTTAAATCTCAATTAATCCAAAATGGACAGGGCCTCCAGAAAAAGACAGGCTGAATCCAAAAACAGTTGCATAGAAATTGTTACCAAGGAACATTCAACTACAGCTTCTCAGTGACACGCGGGCAACACTTTTATTACAGAGTCCAATCTCACTCATATTGATAGATTTCCAACATAATGTGAATAATATCAACATGGCATATCTACTCACAAATACACACACACAGATATACTTTAAATGCTTTTAAGATCTAAAGGTAAAGTCCATTCATTTATTTTAATACCAAAAACCTACATAATATTTAAATTCAGTCAATAACTGACTTCATTTTTTCACTAAATTCATACAAGTATGTTCTTGACTCAAGGATATTCCCCAATTTACCAATGCAATGGAAGATAAACACTAAGAAATACAGCCACAACTAGGTACTTCCTTCTCTCCTTCCCACTCTGGGAACAGGACTAGAGATCATCAAACTGCTACTCTAAATTGAGGAAGCTCCTATCTGTCTGAGAGACAGATCCCCATACAGGAATCTACATGGTAGGGCTCAGAGATTAATGAATAATTACCTCATAACAAGGTGGGAAGTAAGGTCAAATCTTTGAAGATTTTTTTTTAAATAAGTAATTTACTTTCTTGGGATTTGGGTCAACATGTTCTGCAGAATTTCTAACATTTATATGTTGAACAGTATTGTGTTCTTCTGACTGTGACAGCATACAATGCACAAATTGATTCCAGGTGTCTGGAAATTGTGAACATTTTTTAAATTATATGCACTTTTTAAACATACTCAAGCCAAAATTACCTTTTCTGAATAGCAGAGTAACTGTCAAAAGGCAACGTTTTGTGGAAATTGTCCGCAAAAAGTGTATTACCTACTTTTAAAAAAAATTACTAAATATTTTTATATATATTAATTTAATTATATACATTAATTATCAATCAATTAATATGTCATTAAATTAAATAGATCATTAAATTAAATTAAATTCATTTAATTTATGTTTATGTAATACTTAATTATTAATTGATTGGTTAATTAAATATATTAAACTATATTTAAAATATATATTAAGGCTATAAATTTCACAAATAAATTCAATTTGTTAAATAGACTTCCTCCCAAAATTTAGAAACACTTAATTAAATAAAATTACATTCATTTTCTTTCACTAAAATTTTACTTGAAAAGCTGTCTCTCTTCTAAAATTCTGTCAAAACCTCTAAGTAATTCAAAAATACAATAATTTATGCTGCCCTAAACGTTAGATGGTTTAGAACCATATATTAGGATTTCAGAAAAGGAATGTTTATTAAATATAAGATTCTAAAATAAATCATCACTGAATACTACAGTGTTCATGAAGAGATGATTTCTAAGAAGGAAAAAATGTGTTGAAACATAATTTTAAATTTCTAATAAAATTATTTTAAGCCATCAACCTTCCCAAGGAAATGAAAAAAAATATTTGCCTCTCATTGCCCGGTACATGTCTTAAGAAATGGCTACGCAGATCAAACATCACTACATTGCAGACTACGGCTAATAACATAAATGACAAATTAATTAAACAATTCATGTTGTAAAAAGTTTGAACCAGATTCTTGCTATTCTAATTGACATAATATACAAAATCAAACTCTAGGTTAGGTGTGGATAAAGTACTGGGCCTTGAATCAGAAAGACCTAAGTTCAAATTCAGCCTCAGACACTTACTAGCTGTATGACCTTGGTTAAATCACTTTATTGCTGTCTGCTTCAGTTTCCTCAATTGTAAAATGGGGATATCAATAGTTCCTATTACAACAGGGCTGTTGTAAAGATCGAATGAGTTAATATCTGTACAATGCCTGATACAACAATCCTCTTCTCAACCTCCCTATTTCTATTAAGGGCAGTTCCATCCTTCTAGTCTTCCAGGTTCACAAGGAATCTTGAAGTTACTCTATATTCTACTATCACACTACCTTCATTTCCACTTAGTTGCCACATCTTTCCATTTCTCCAACCACCCTTCTCTCCACTCACAGTTGCCATTTAGTTCAGGCCCTCATCAGCTTCAGCCTAGATTATTAAAACAGCTTTCTGATTATATTCTCTGGTTCAAGTCTCTATTTTAATCTATCTTCCACTACATGTCATATGCCCAAGTCTTGGCTTGGAATAGGGGGGTAGAGAAGGGAAGAGATTAAAGGACTACTAGATGCTGACAGGTTTACTACTATACCTGAAGACTCTCAATATCTCCAAACATTTCTGGCATACTGAGTGGATCTACTATGACAAATTTATGGGAGGACACAGACAACAGTCAACTAAGAATGGGCAGATATAGATGGACTGAAATTTGCATTACTGGAGGGAATTTCCAAATCAATGACATCACAAATCCATTTGTGTAAAAGTAAGGAAAGGAAGCATGGTAAGATGGAAATAGCACTTTTAAGTTAAAAGGAAACATCAAAAACATTCTATTTTTCGAATTAACCTTCATGAATCAATTTGGCCAATGGAGGAAATCCTATTCAGACACTTTCCCCACTGACTGACTAGAACCAAGCACTAAGAGTTCACTCCAATGATGGACCAGGGTTTCCCTACTAAGAATTTTCCATACAATGTGGCAGGTATTATTTTAACTAAAAGATAACATACATTTGGGTATCGCTACAACCTCTAGTAAAGATATTAAGAATTTAGTTCTACAATAGCATCACAAAGTCACTCTGCCAGAGACAGATCAGTGTGAAAATTTGTTCTTGAAATCCAATTAATCTAAAAACTGACTATTCTTCCAAAAATAGCATATTATAGTCAAAGCTTATTACAGGAATTCCAGCTGAGGAACTTCATTCAAGAAAGCATCATCTCAGACACAAAAGCAAGGTTATCAGATGGCAAAGGCCAGAGGTCCTTAATGTGTATCAGCTGCACAGGTAAGGGAGGGAGGGAAGAAGTTGGTGCTCTGAGAGGGTAGATAAGAAACTATCTGGTTTGGTAGTCCAAAGGGCATAACACCACGTTTCTCATCCGGCTGCATACCTTGGGATTTCTCTGACTTTTCTCCATACCACTAGAAAACTCACTGGAATGGCCTTATCTTCCTATAAGATGATAAGTCTTGGAACTTCACCTCATCACTACCCTCTGTCTCTCTAATTAAATGGTAAGGACATGAATGTCAAACCCCCACTTAAAGAGAAATCTCAGCTCCGACATCTCATTTCTCACCTGGCTGCACTACCTTCAGCCTTTCCACCATGCCCTAGCAACGAAACTCTTTTTTCATGTTTGTATCCCCAACGCTTAGCACGGTGTCTACCACACATTAGGTACTTAATAAATGCTTATTAATTATTGATCGTAAGTATCCTTGTTGCACAACTACAGTTCCTAATAAACGCTAGGAGTGGCTTGATGCAATGAGACACTTAAAAATAATTATAAGTTATAAGTCATCAATGACAAATTATTAATAACAGTGATAATTGTATTATAATAATTATATCATGGCAAGAATACACAGCCAGGACAGGAGCAGGAGCGTTTACCTTCAGTCTTGGTAGAATTGGCTTCCCTTACTTGCTCAGAAGCACATACCTAAATGGCAGATCATCAGGATATGGAGATTCACCTGGTTTTAGGCACCCATCAAGTCTGATATGTCTTGGACTCTACTTGTCTGGGTTTTTATATGCCCCTACATAACCAGGGTAGCTAAGAGGTGTAGTGGATAAAGTGCTGGGCCTACAGTCAGGAAGATTCACCTTCATGAGTTCAGACACTTGTTAGCTATGTGACCCTTTAGTTTCCTGGTCTGTAAAATGAGCTGGAGAAGGAAATGACAGAAAACTCCACATGAGGTCATGTAGAAAACGAAAGAACAACAACAAATATAACCAAGAAATCTCATCAAGAAAGCCAGGGAAAATCAGACGCTAGTGCAGTTTTGTCAGTTTTGTAAAGCTTCACCATGTTGTGGGTGAGAAGAAAGCTGTGTGGGGAAATGCTGGTTGTATCACACAGAGCCACTCTTAATTTTTGATATCAGAAATCTAAATAAGAGCGAAGCAATCAAGACAACACAGATCTGAAGTCAAAGAAATGTAAATACTTACTATACGACTCTGAAAAAGTCACACTGTCAGAGCATTAGTTCCTTTGTTTGTATACATGGTAATAGCAATATATTACCTACTTTATAAAGCTGTGAGTAAAGGGCCTTACAAACTGCAAAGAGCTAGAAAACCATGATTTATTATCACAAAGTTTCTCTCTGTGTAAGAGTTGAGGGGAGGGGGGTGGAGGAAGGGGATGGTGTTATTTGTAGCTTAAATTATCCAGGAATATTTCAGGCACAATCTATTTATTTAATCTTGCAGATGTAAAAACATATTCTAAAGGCCATATAAGTAACACAGGGGAAAAAACCAATTAACTAGATGAAAATAATATCATCATGTCTATAGAGTTTGATGACTTACAAAGCACTTTCCTCACACTGTGAATCAGATAATACAAATATCGCCAGAAGATGAAAATGGATTTAACTGACTTGTCATGGTTACAAAGTATCTGAGGTACTCAGATCTCCTGGTTCAAAGTCCAGGGTTCTTTTCTTATGATCCTCAGGACCATGTAAATTGCAAAGCAATGTACCAAGTATAAAATATTTTCAGTCATCCACACAATCATTCCATTTCCTGTTGAGACCAGACCTTCAATTTTCACTGGCAGAAGGATCAAGGTGGGGAAAACTTCCTAAGTCAATTTAACATTTCTATGCCAAAGAGTTTACGAGAGTACCAACAGATTAATTGTCTTTCACATAAGCAGAACTTGAACTAGATGGTGATGCCTGACTTAAAAGACAGCTTTCTAATCACTGTGCATGTGGCTTCTCTCTCCACCTCAGGTATTCCAGACAAACCATATTACTCACCATGACATGAACATGTCATACAACCTGGTTTCTCCTCATCTATCTTTAGATATGTTATTAAATATTAAGGAAATGGTATTATAGTGTCCTAGTGACTGGGTCCTATTCTGAAGCCATTGGTACTACCTGAATAGAAAAACTGTCAGTACTTAAATCTGAAGAGACAATGTCCTGTTCTGAAATCCTTTTGTTTCATCTTTATCAAAGGTCTAAACAGTTTCTAAATGGAATCTAAGTCAGATTTCTGGAAGGAACCTTGAACTTCCTGAATACAAATTAGGGTGGCCATCACACTCAGATTAACAAAATTAAGAGAAGTAGTTTTCTCCACCCTTGACCAGAATGAATGGTATGGGAAAGTGGCTGATACATTAAATTACTACTATTCTAAGTTCTAACTTAAACAACGTACCCCTGTTTAATCTTCAGTGTGGAATATTGCCTTTGTTTCATGATTAGTATAAAACCAGTCTGGGACAATTCAACAACAAGTAAAATCTTTTCTTTCATTTCTCTCTAAAAAAATCAATGCTTAAAATTTAATTAATAATTTTGTTAAGAAATCTGAAAAACTTCTACTACAAATGAAGAGTGCTGAATGTTCTTCAATAATCTTCACTTTCTGAAATGCCATGAGGCCCAATTCCCTTCATTCCCTTCAATCCCCTTCATGAAGCTTTCACTGACTCCATAGTAGAAAACAACATCTTCCTTCTTAAAATTCTCACAAGTCTTATGATTTTGTTTGTTTACCTAATCTCAAAGGAACTATAAAATACCATATTTTCCTTTGTATTATTGTTACTTGCAAACAAGTCTCATTGCCCTTAAATTATTTTAGCTTACATAAGCTCTCTGGTGTCAGGAACCATGTATTATTCATCTTTGAATGTTACTCATTGCCTATCAATGTTTTCAAATTTGTTGAGATACACTCAGATTTAAATATATGTGATGATATCAATCTGAAGTTCCTTTCAAGATGTATATTGCAACCCAATCATGCCTGCCTAGCTCATGTGACTCTTATCCATGGCCTCACATCATTCCTCTAAGGTATCTGCCTATGCTAGAGGCCTTTCACAATTTTTCCTGACATCAAAATGGTACCAGTACAACACTCTGGATACTTTGCCTTAATCACATGAGCAGTTCATCTTCTCTTTCTACTATACATTTTCTTGATGACATTTTGATTCTACTTTTGAATTAACTAGAAGTTCAAAGAACTAAACTACAGGTTTGGCTTTGATGTGGAAATGTTCTTCCACTGTTCATTTATCTTTTAATCTATAAGCTATAATAGTGTACTGACACAGGATCACAACTTTAGAGCTGGATAGTCATATAGAGATTAATCTAATCACATTTAACAGATAAGAGGTGGCTCAGTGAATAGAGCACTAGACCTGGAGTTGAGAAGATCAGAGTTCAAATTCCGTTTCAGTATTCACTTGCTATGTGTGTGACCCTGAGCAGGTCACTTAAATGCTGTCTGGCTCAGTTTCCTTATCTGTAAAATGAAGATATAATAACAATACCTACGTGCTGTTTCGAGGATTAAAAGACAACATTTATAAAGTGCTTAGCATAGTGCCTAGCACATAGCAGGTGCTTATAAATGCTTGTTCCCTTCCTTCTTTTCCCCCTCAATTGAAACTAAGACCCAGAAGGGCTAACTTGCCCAAGGTCACCAAGAGTACTAAGTAAAGGGGGTGGGATTCAAACCTAGGTTTGAAAATCCAGTATTCTTTCCATTCTAATAGACCAAAGTGCCTCTCGAAAATCTAAGGACCAACAAAATAATGATGAGCAACGTGCTTTCAACTTCTTTTGCTAATGGTGCTCTTTTAAATAAGATTTTATTCTTCTGTTAGAAAACCATAACTTCTCAGTGAGATCAAAGAAAAGAAGAAATAAAAACTTTTCTAAACAGACTTAAAAAAGGGAATTGGCAGCTTTTAGAAAAGGATTCAAATGAAAAACAGTTAAATTATCACTGAATATGTAATTAAAGCACAGGTAAAAATCATACCGTTATCTCCATATTCTAGTCTAACAGCTAAACCAAGAAGCCAATCAATAGTTTCTTGTCGCTCTTGAATCTTGAAAGGGCAGTTAACATCTTTCAGATACTGTGAAAGACAAGAAAAAAATCTGCTTCATTATCACCAATTAAATAGCAACAATCAGTCAAGAATCAGAAATAAGCCATAGTATCTATATTTAGGTAAACAATTATATATTCATTGGGCCATCTAGGACACAATGTGCCTTATATGTCTAAATCTTAAAACAATGAGTGATTAAAAAATAAAATACCACTTCTATATAATTTAGACATCCAAGTTAAGCATTGTTCTTCACTGTAGCTCCTTTGTGACTCATTCATTCATTCATTCAACATCCATTCAAGTATTTACTACATGTCAGGTACCACACTAGGTGCTGGGAAAACAAAGACAAAAACTAACTAGTCCTTGACATGCAGAAGGTTACATTCTATCAGGGGAAACATGAATATAAAAAGGAAATGGGAAACATAAATACAAAAAGTAAAAAGAAAGTAATTTATGGGTAGCATACAGCAAAACAAACAAGAGAAGTTGAGGACAGGGCTCTCATAGGAAATGGTAAAGTGAAAGACTAACAGGTACAGAATTTGGGCAATTTAAAAGATGGTAGTGCCCCTAACAATAATAAAGAAATTATAAAGAGGAAAGGATTTAGGATGGAAAGGTAACAATTTTTTAATATCTTGAATTTAAAATTATGGAACATCCCTTTGGCAATGTGTAATGTATAAGTTGCTGCTGTAGAACTGGAGTTCAAAAGGGAAACAGACTAGATATATAGATCTGGGATTCATCTATATAGAGATGATAGATGAACCCCAGAAACTTTTGATGTCAATAACAATGATTTTCACTGCTCAAAATATTGTTGGAATACAGATTTTAGACCTATTTTCAAGTCATTTTATGAAACCTAAAAGAAAGTTAGCCTCTATTTCATAGTCACATCTTGTTTCAACCCTAAAATGAGATAACCCATATTGATTATTCATTTATCAATATTTAATTTATGAGTTTTCAAAGACTAAAATTCATTTTCAAAAGGATTGAACAACTGAAAATATTCAAAAGCATTTGCTGAGAATTCCAAATTCCCAGGTTCAAAGGATTTAATGTGGCATAGTGGAGAGAATTCTAGAATTAGAGTTAGAAAGACCTGAATTCAAACTCTGCCTTAGATACTTAACTAGTTGTGCTACCAAGGACATATCCCATCAGGCTCAATTACCCCACATGGGGAGAATAATAAAACCTACCCTATAAAGTTGTTACAAGGATTAAATGACACATAGTTTTGCAAAGGTTACAGCAACATGCAAATGTTATCTATTACTATTACCAAATCCAACTAAATTATTTTATACATGAGGAAATTTGAGGGTCAGAATACATAGGCATCTTGCCCAAGGAACACAGCAAGTTAAACAACAAAATCAATATTCAAACACAGGAGACGGTGATGTCATGAAAAGCTAGACAAAAGAGATTATCTAAGGGGAAGAGGGTAATAGACAATGTCAAAGGCTGTGAAGAGGTCAAGAAGGATGAGAACTGAGAAAAGGCCATTAGATTTGGCAATTAAACTTCTTCATATTCCTGAGAACAAGTGTTGGTTTTGGAAGGGAGGGGGTTGGTTGTTGTTCCACTATCAGGGCAAATTCAGGCAAAAATAAATGAGTATTTAAAAAACAGGACAAGAATTTGTAGAAGAAGTTGGGGATGTTTAATCTGGAGAAGAGAAGGCTAACAGGGGATACAATAGCAGTACTCAAGTATGTGAAGGCCTATCATCCGGAAGAGGGATAAGACCTGTTCTATTTAGCCTCGGAAGCCAGAACTAGAAAATGAGGGGAAATTTTAAAGGTGCAAGTTTAAAATGGGATGTCAGGAAAAATTTCCTCTAACAATTAGAACTATCAAAAGCAGAACAGGTTCTCCATCACAGTAAATCCTCAAGACAAATCTAGGTAACCACTTTATTGCAACCAGTTTATGTTTTAGTAGCTACTCTTTTTTCTGGGTAGTTATGAATAGATGATCTTTGAAGTTCCTTTTAACTGTGATTTTATGATTCTATGTGAGAATCCCACTGTTCTGAGGACAGATGGTTAACATTCAGCTATGCTCTCTTACCAAGCTCTTTCTAATTATCAGTGCATATGTTTTTATACCACAGTTAGAGATACAGTATATGAATATAGAACAGAATAAAGTTATCTGGTCTCCACACAGTTAATTAACCCATGATGATCAGAGAAATCTGATACCACCAGATGATAATCAAAGACTTTTTTAAAAAATGTACAATTAAGATGGCACATAAATAAATACAATATTTATAATATTTACCAACATATTGGAACAGATTGTTCTCCTATGAAATTGTAACTATATATGAAAAATTACAAAAATTTAGAATATTTTAACATCCCTTTCAGCACTAAATTCTATTATCATAAAGGTGATTTAAAATGTCCATTGCTGTATTTAATAAACAAAATCCTATGCTTAGGCTAAATCATTGTTTTTTTTATCAATCATTCCAAACAGCTTCTATACTAGGCATTACTAATTATCAATAGTCACCAACTAGTGAAGGATGGGTTCATCTTGGATGAAGATGTTATATTAGTTAGAAAGGTCAAGGAGAGATTTGCAAATGGGGAAAAAAATCTGCAAATATTGACTGCTAAATGACAAAAATCACATGAGTCTCTTAAACCAATAGTCAAAAAAGTATGATAGATAAAAAAATGAGATAATTCATTGGGGAACAGGACTACAAGGAGGTGGAATATAAACACCATGCAACAGCGGATGGGGGTCTAGCCTTAGGGTATTACCCAAGAAACATATTAGCTAGGAAAATGCAGGTACATCACCTAACCTCTCAGTGTCTGAAGAAACTCTCTAAAACTATAAGCAATAGCCAAGTTTGCAAATCTGAATCGGTGAAAATGTTCCACATTAGTAACTACTCACACAAATAAAAATGACAGGGTCACACTCAATTTGTCTGCTTAAAAAAAAAAAAAGAGGGACAAAGGAATTATAGACGGAAGACATTTCGTTATTAAGTGAAAGATGAAGAGGGAGGGGGAGAGAGAGAAGAATGAGTTACTTTTCCTTTACAAAATGTAACCAGTAACATGAGGCTTAGCAACATCAAGGAATAATTATAAACATGGTTTTTTAGATGTACATTATGCCACAAGGCTAGTGTCCTACACATACATATAAGACATTTTGAGACTGTAAATCACCCTCCTAATAACCTGCCACTCCATAAAATGACCTTGTCTCCTGCTATTTTAGAAGAAAACATAGTGAGAATCATATTCATAATAGAATGAATGTGTGTCAGTTCAATTACTACTAAATAGGGACAAAAACTATAGCATTAAGCTTCACAATTTGAGGGTTCTCAAAAAAGATGAAGCAAATGGTTCTCAAAAAACCTCTAAGGACATTAATTCATATAATTTTTTTTTAAAAATCTTCAGAGGTTTTTTAATACAAGATTTTCTTTCTTTTTTTCAGTTTCTGAAAGCCTTTTCAGTTCCTGAAAACATAAACATATACAACATAATAAAATTGTCTTGTTACCATGTTCTTCACATTAAAACATTACCAATTAGTTTTCATTTTTGGTTTCCTCTAGAAAATTAAGTTGCTTAGTTGAATAGATCCTGTTTCACTGGCTTAATTTCACTGTATTTACCTAAATATATACAACAAAATCTAAGAGGGTTGAAATTTTTAGTAATATTAGTATAGTGTAACTGAATTCCTGGGGTTTCCTTAATCACTATCACCTACTTTAATATTCTTGATCTTTTTTCAAATAAAATGTTTCTCAATTTTCTCACCTATAAAATAAGAAGGTTGATCTTTCTGTTTCCGTTCTAAAACTGAGTATCTATCATTATCCCTAATTTGAAATTAAATTTTATTTTTAAAAATGTCTACCTCCTTGACCTAGCAATTCATTACCTTTTCAAAGAACTTCGGCCATTCATTATTGTGGATGTTTCTCAAATTTCCTCTGTCTTCGATCTTGTAGTGTCGAATCTTTTGATCTTCAAGCCAAACAATAAAGTTTCTAAATTCTGTTTCATCTGTAGGAAAAAAATGCAGACAAATCAGAATACAAGGTTTTAGTTAAGTCAAAATAAAGAGGGAGAGTAATAGTAAAATGTGCATCTTCTTAAATGACATCTTTTCTATACATTTTAGCAGTCTTCTTTATTATACAAATTAATTATTTATAATTTGATCACGTCCTTCAATGAACAAGTACTACAAAGCAATGAAAGAAAAATCTTCAAAAATGAAATAAAGCAAAAACTACTATAAAGCTATCAAAACAAAGAACTAAAGTAATATGAGCACATCAGTGGAGTAACTAAAAAAAAGCAAAGATTACTATCAAGCCCCAATCAGTGAATTTTGCTTTGGGGCGAAGATCTAGTTTAATAAAGAATTAAGACAACATATAATTATAATATATAAAAGCATAATATTTAGAGAATTAGGTAAAGCAATAGGTAAGATCCACAGAGTAATCCAAAGAACAGAATAAATAAAAAATAAAAACTTTCAAACAAAATAATGAGATGATATGAGGGGATGAGGACAGTAAGAAATGTTCCTCAAAATTTTTTAGGCTTCTGAAATATTCAAAGTACTAAATATACATCCACCATAGCAAAGTTATTTGAAACACTGCAAGTTTCAGCATCTCAAAACACTGTTGATGAGTTTAGAATAGCTAAAATGTATGTAGCAACTCAAAATCATCCAAGTACTTTACAAATTTGGTGTCACTTAACCATCACAACAGCCCTGTGAGGCAATCTTTGTTTTGCAGATGAAAGAACTGAGGCTTAGGAGCAGTTAGAGGTATGAATTATGAATATTTGAAGATGTCACACGTTTATCTTAGGATTCTTTTCCTTTTTTAAATCTACAATAGGCCATACACAGGACGCAACATCAGGGGGCCGGAGAGCTTTTCCTTTACTCTTCTATGCACTCTCCTTTCAGCTTCCTTGGTACCTGAATGCTGTACCCCAACAGGCACGTGACTATCGTGGCATTACCCGACTGTAAGGTCCACCTTATTCCATGCGGCGGTTTTCTAGTTCTGTGTGCATCTATGTAAGGACTCCTCAAACTCCCGGGGTAAGCTCCCGTGGCCCCGCGACCCCATCCCGTAACCATCTCCCACGGCACGTCCACACGAACCGAACCGGTTTACCCGGCGTTCAATTAATACCAAATGGACAGGGAAATCCTTCGGCCACAGTCGGTTGGGTTTCCCCCCTTCTCTTGAACGGAGGGGGAAGGAAAGGAGGTCTTAGTTTGGTGGGACTGAAAAGGAGAAACGACGGCAGAGAGAGGAGGGCGAAGAGGCCCGCGGGGAGCGAGACGCGCTCCAGAAATCACCGTCAAGGGAGCGCACTCACGGGGCGGGCGAGTGTGGGGAGAACACGGGAAGGAGAGCCTAGGAGGAGAGGCAGCGGCCGAAGGCGGTGCGTAAGGCAGCAAAGGTCGGGCACCGCCGAGGAGGAGGGACGCACTCCGGGGCCTAACTGCAGCAGGGCCTGCCCGGCTCCGGCCGCCCGTCTCACCTTTGCAGTTGAAGCCCGCAGGGTTGTGATAGTCGAGGGCCGTCAGCTTGCGGCGGAACATGGTAGGGGCTCCTAGCTCGGTCGCCGTGGCACGCGAGGCCCAGGATGCTCCGGGGGCAGCATAAAAAAACCGCAGAAGCAAGGAGGCAAAGGCCGAGTGACAAGCTCACTCGCGAATCCGCCACTCAGCAACTCCCAGCAGCCTGCGGGCATTCACCAATCACGGAGCAGCCTGAGAAGGCGGGGCTAGCAGTGAGTGACGTCACGTTCAATAAACTTTATTGGCAAGGACTGAAATGAACAATGAACAAAGAGGCGGGGTCCGGAAATGCTTATGTACCTTTCCCCAAAAAGAAGAAACCAATGACTTGGGCATGAAACTAAAAGAAAACTAGAGAAACAATACATGCGTACAAAAAATAGAGATTTGTAAAGGAGAGATTTCGCTGTTGCTATTTTTCAATCACGTCCGACTCTTTGTGACCCCATTTGGGGTTTCCTTGGCCCACATCCTGGAGTGGTTTGCCATTTCCTTCTCCAGATCATTTTACAGATGAGGAACAGATAAACAGAGTCTAGTGCCTTGCCCAGGCTCACCCAGCTAATAAGCGGCTGACAGTAGATTTGAAATCAGGAAGGTGAGCCTTCCTTTGCCACCTAACTTGCTGGTTTTCCAAGAAGAGATTAAGAAAACAGAAAGCGCAAAAAATAATTAATAAAATTAAACGCTGGATTCTGTGGAAAAGCTAATAAAATACATAAATTATTAGCTAATTTTAAAGAAAGGTTTATGAATTATTTTTAGGAAAGAAAGCATACAAATTACCAATATGAAAAATGAAAATGGAAAATTCACAACAAATAAATAAGACAAAGGAAATAACTAGAAACTAGTTAGCAAAACTATATATCAAGAAAACTGACAAATGAAGTGGATAAATAGATACAAAAATACATAATACCAATATTGACAGAATAAAAAGAGAGAATTATAATTTAATGTCAAAAATCAATTGAATAAGCTATATACTATAATAATAAGAACCACAACCAGAAAACTTTGCAAGCAAATTCTATCAAACTTTTAAAAAACAATTCCAATATTACGTAAGCTATTTGCAAAAATAGGAAAAGATCATACCAAACTTATTCTGGGATGAAAATATATACTTAAGAAAGATTCAGAACAGAGAAAGAAAATATATCAAAATCCCTAATGCATATTGCCCAAAAAATTTTAAATAAAATATTAAGAAAGAGTTTACAGTAACCTACTATTGGGAAATTCAGAAGAGGGCAGGATTTTGAGCTACATAAAAGTAAAATGAACTTTCTATGCTGGTAGTGAATGACTCCAATATTATTTCTTCAAATGGAAACTAGATGATCACTTGTTGGAGGTGTTATAAATAGTATTTTTTTTCCTGAGATTCCTTTAAAGTCTTGAGATATTATGATTTGTAGAGAGATATAGAAGCACACATATGTGTATATATACATGTATACATATATGTGTATATTTATACAAATTTTATTATTTGTACACATAGTCTCACACATGCCTAAGGATGTATGTTTACATATATGTGTATATATACAAAACAAAATTTATATACGTATAGATGTGTGTGCATCTATATAAACACAAACCACAAACTCTCAAGAGTTTGAAGGAATCTCAGGAAAAATGTATACATATGTTTCTCTATGTATATATACATACATATACACACATTCATACACATATATCTCCCCATGTCCATAAACAGCTAAAATGAATCATTAGTTTAAAATTCACTCAGTTGGGAATTAGGTGACAAGGGTTTTAGTTCCAGCTTTACCACTAACTTGATCTGTGCCCTTGGGCAAATCACTTTACTTCAGATCACTTTCAGGATTCAAAACTGATGAAGTTGAACTCAGTGTAACTCTAAGTTCCCTTCCAGCTCTAAAATTCTATATCACTTCCCTGGCTTATTCTAATGTAATAAGAATAAATGGCTTATTTCATACATGTAATAAGTATAAGGACAAGATTAGGGAATTTAGACTTGTAAATTTGCACAAATTGGGCTCCTTGAGAAATAATTAAAATAATTCAACAGGAGGTAGAAAAAATACAGTACTGTCCACCAATAAAGAATTACAGGAAGCCTCGTCACTATCCCCAGTAGGTCTCAAAATATCTTTGGTCTAGGGTACTTGATAATATGCTTAAGATTACTTATTTTCATCACATTTCTTTGGGTACATACAATTTGTATTCTTTGAAGCTTATAGTGTTCCATGATTCAGAGCTGCATAGTATTCAACAGGAGAGCTGGATGAGTTCTTGCAAAAATACACAGTATTGAAAGTATTTTGCAGTCTCTCAAATGTGATCTAGCTTGATTTTTTCATAGATGATTAGAGTTGGAAGGGTCCTCAAAAATCATCTTGTCCAAATTCCTCTCATTTTACTGATGAGGGAATCCAGATCCATAGTGCTTAAATGATTCACCCAAAGTTGGAAAGATTTTAAAACATATGTTTGGCCTTCAAGTCTTTCTTGGGATGTAAGCCTAGTAAAGAAATCTCTGAGTCAAAGGGTACGTTGTAGTCACTTTATTTGCATAATTTCACATTGCTTTCCAAAATGGTTTACAGTTCTACCAATCACATGACAATCCTTCAACATTGATTTAACCCCTTTTGTCTTCTTTGTCCATTTACAGTATATGAGGTAAAAAGTCAAGGTTGTTTTGATTTGCATTTCTTCTAATAGTGATTTGGAACATTTTTTGCATATTCAAAATATAGTTATATTTTGCAACTTTTTAAAGAATTGTTTGTTCATATCCTTTAACCACTTGTCTTCTGGGGGGAATCTTTTGATCATATGTATTTGTTAATTATTTCTATATCTTGGATACCAAACTCTTATATCAAAAAAAAATTGATACAAAAAAAATTTTTCCCATTCAATTGCTTTTTTTTTGTCCTTGGTTGTATTAATGTTTGTACAAATGCTTTTTATTTTCATATAATCAAAATTATCTGCTTTATCTTTTGCAATTAACTCTATCCCTTTTTTTGGACAGGAACTGAGTAGGGATGTTGAAACATAAACATGAGTTAAGAGAAAACGTGTAAGTTAGCAATTGCAATGAATTGTACAATGATATAGTGCTAACATTCTGATGGGAAGAAACAACAGTCCTTCAGAATCTAAGGTCTTCAAAGGTTATCGAGGGAGCTGGGGGGAAGAAAGAGTACCTGAAGGTGGATTGGTCCTATTTTGAAGGTTTTAAGAAAAGAAAGAGAATGCAGGATGGAGAGAATAGACAGATATATAATACAGAATAGAGAAAGAAGGAAAAAAGGCAGAACTTGTATTCCTCATAACTGGGGTACATGAAGAAAAATATATAAACATAAAAGAAGTTATGGAGGAACAGGTGTTAAACAAACTTCACTTATATGACATGGATAAAGAAAATTTGACCACAAACACAGATTGATGTGAAAATATATCACATTCAATAGAATACAAGAAGAGTTGGAGGGGCAGTGTTCAGAGGGAGGCAATAGTTGTAAACTAAACAAACTTCTTGATCCTTAAGGGGATATTAAAGTACAAAAAAATTAAGTAGAATCTAAGAGAGTATCCTTCAGTTGGGTAAGGGTTGAACATCTTGAATTGGATGTTTCAGAGAAGGAGAATTGGGTAAGGTGAAAGAAACAAGCATCTTTAGATGTCTTTTCTGACTTCCACACCCTTACTGCCAATGCCTACCCTTAGAGATTGCCCTCAGTTTATTCTGTATAAATCTTATATGTACATAGTTGATTGCTTGTTGTCTCCCCTATCATTTCAAATTATAAACTATAATTCTCTCTCCAGTGCTTCCATTGAGGAGTCCCTGAAGAACACAAAACTCAAATCCTGGGTCATCCACTGAATCCCAAACCATTGCTAGTCATCTCAACTTTTATCTCACATTGAACTTCAATGAATCTGGAAGAGAGAGTGAGACTGATGACATCAAACAACTCTGCTTCTCTTAAGTTCAATTTATGTTCAACATATTTCATATATTTTCATATATTCAACAATTTTACTATTTTATTATTTTACTACTCAAATATTTTACTATTTTGAAGTTCTTGAAGTTCTTGAAGTTCTACAATGACAGGCTAGTGACAAAGCAGCAGGTGGCAGATACATTGGAAGCTGTAATCATAACCCTGAACATGGGCATCCCAGGCAATAAGGGCATCTTCTCACTAGAACTAGATTGAAGAAGCAGTGGGAATTGACAGCCCCTTGAGAGTCTAAGCAGTCTTTTTAAGGACCACATTACTCACCAACTGGCATGAGGAAGGAGCTAGAAAAGGTGCCCTAAAAATTGTCTGCTTCAACCTGTATTAGCAACCACACTATCACACAGACTAGCTGCTAGCTCAGGTTCTTTGATCTACTTCTCTAGGGGATCAACAATCTTACTTTGATTAGAGATAAGTAGAAAGAAATGTGTATAGAAAATATAAGCAAAGAAATTAGCACAGATATTCAACAGATAGGGCTCCAACTGTCTGAACAAAGTAATACAACCACCTACCTATACTACCAGACAAGGAAAGCACCAACATCTGAGTAGACAGGGGTCTCTTAACAAATAGCTACCCAGAATCAAGACCAGGGAATCAAAAAATCCTTCTCATGAGTGAGCCCCTAAAGCAAAACACCAACCTCCCAGTACATATAGTTTTTAACTAATAGGCTCAGAATCAGAAGGCATCACAACCCATGTGACTCAGTACAACTGTGAATTATCCTTCAGATGTTTTCAATTTATCCTGAGACTAGGAAACTGAACTCCAGAAAAAAAAGATCAAAAAAATATTACTTTGCTTATGCTTGCACCACCTAACTCTGGCCTGTGTACCATGACAGACAGAGATCCCACTCTGTGGTCAAAACACACACACACAAATGTACAAAAACTTTGGCGAAGATGATTTCACTCACCATTGGTACACAGAATGTGTTTATATACAGTATGAAATACAGTAGACTTTAAAGATGAACAGCTCTTGTCACAAGACAAGATAGCAGGTATCACATGCAAATAGCAACTCTGAGTGAAACAAGCTGGTAAATGAAGGTCAGCTTATCTAAATCAGTCTAAGTCAGGGCTGAATGCTCCAACTGAAGGAAGGGGTAGTAACCTTGACGTCAGACAAAGCAAAAGCAAAACAGATCTACTTAAGAGATAAGAGATCTTGCTGAAAGGTAAAATGAAGTAATATAATACCAAACGTATATGCACCAAATAGTAGAGCATCCACATTTTTAAAGAAGTTAATTACAGTTACAGGAAGAAATAGTAAAACTATGTTAGTGGGTAATCACAATTTTCTACTCTCAGAACTAGATAAATCTAACTACAAAATAGGAGAAAAATGAAGTAAAAGAAGCAAAGTTTTAGAAAAGATAGATATAATAGACCTCTGGAGAAAATTCAAGGGGAATAGAATGGAGCATAATTTTTTCTCAGTAATACATAGCACCTAACAAAAATTGATTATGTGTTAGGACATAAAAACCTCAAAACCAAATACAGAAAGGCAGAAATATTAAATGCAACTTTTTTAGATCATAATGCAATAAAAATTACATTCAGTGAAGGGCAATGGAAAAATAAATTAAAAATTAATTGGAAATTAAATAATCTAATCCTAAAGAATAAGTAGGTCAAAGAACAAATCACAGAAAATATCAACAATTTCATTAAAGAGAAAGACAACAATAGGAAAACACATCAAAATTTATGGGATGCAGTCAAAGCAATACTTAGGGGAAAATTTATACTTCTCAATGCTTGTACCAACAAAATAAAGAAAAAGTAGATCAATGAATTAGGAACGCAACTTTAAAACTAGAAAAAGAACAAAATAAAAATATCTAATTAAACATCAAATTGGAAATCCTGAAAATCAAAGGGAAGCTAAATAAAATAGTGAGTAAGAAAATCATTAAACTAATAAATAAAACAGCTGATTGTATGAAAGGAAAAAGAAAACAACAAAACAGGTGAGCCATTGGTCAATTTGAATTTTTTTTTTAAAAAAGAAGAAAACCAAATCACCAGTATCAAAAACAGAAGGGCAAATTCACCACCAATGAAAAGGAAATTACAGTAATAGGTAGGAGCTTTTTTGCACAATCATATGCCAATAAAACCAACAAACTAAGAGAAATGGGTAGATACTGACAAAACTATAAATTGCCCATGTTAACAGAATGAGAGAGAGTATACTTAAATAACCCTATCTTGGAAAAAGAAATCAAAGGAGTCATGAATGAACTTGCTAAGAAAAATCCCCAGGGCCATGGATTCACAAGTAAATTCTACCAAACACTTAAAGAGTGATTAATTTCAATACTATATAAACTGTTTGGAAAAATAGGCAAAGAAGGAGACCAAATAAATTCAGTTTACAGTACAAATATAGTGCTGATACTTAAACCAGAAAGAACAAAAACAGAACTCAAAACTTTGTGAAAATGAATGTGAAAAGTTAAATAAATAAATTTATATTAAGAAATAAATAAAGAAAAACAAGAACAAAAACAGAACCCAAAATTTTGTGAAAATGAATGTGAAAAGTTAAATAAATAAATTTATATTAAGAAAAAATAAATAGATAAATAAAGGAAAAAGAAAATAATGACTACATTATAGAATTACACGCAACTCAATCTGGCAATTAAAACTTATCAGAGTACCTTCCCTGGTAAAAAGATGCAATGGAGTGGTTATCTTTCTTTCCCAGGTAGAAAGGTCAGGCTAGCTAGGCCAGGAGAGTGGTGGAGAGATCATGATATAAAGGTATTTTTCTCTTTCTCCCTCATGCAATTGGACCTATTTTCAAGGGAGGCAAAGATGGGAGTAAAGAAGGGAAAATTTCAGAAGATAATTGAGAAGGAAAGGAATAGTTAGGAAATCTGGGAAGGAGGTAGGGACAGTTTCTGACTACTCAGTGAAGGAACAGAATAAAACCTTCTCTTCCCCAAAGAACCGATATGCCCCAACTTCTAGTCCACCTCGAACTTTTATTTTTCTTTTTACCCTACTTTTATAACTTACCTGGCCTAGGTGCTTAAAATTAATGAAACTTATAGTATCATTTAAAAATAAAATAGGTTTAATTAATTTATTAGTCTTGTTTGGGGTTTTTTTGGCATCTTTTTGGCTAGTTTCAGCAGTTATTCAGGTCAATTAATTAAGTCATTTTTAAAAAAAAATAAATTTATTTAACTTTTCACATTCATTTTCACAAAATTTTGGGTTCCAAAATTTCTCCCCATTTGTCCCCTCCCCCCACCCCAATACACCGATCATTCTAATTTTCCCTATCACCAATCT
>CM053769.1:428968998-429021508 GCA_028658325.1 Potorous gilbertii | reverse complement strand
GTAATGGGGAATAGAAAGTTATCTGACCCTACAGGACAAAAGAGAAGATGGGGACAAGAGAAGGGAGGGATGATAGAAGAGAGGGCAGATTGGTGATAGGGGAAATTAGAATGCTCAGTGTATTGGGGAGGGGGGAAAGGACAAATGGGGAGAAAATTTTGGAACCCATAATCTTGTGAAAATGAATGTAAAAAGTTAAATAAATAAATTTATTAAAAAAAAAGAGAGAGAGAGAAACATGCCTCAGTTTGTCTGTTATTGCATTTTTCTTGCCACAGTTTTGGATGTCTCACCAAGATTGGGGGAAAGAGTGTCATCTCCCAGACTACCTTAGCAGAATCTCTGCTCTTCTTTTGAGCCCTGGTGGAGTTTTCCATCTGAAGGGAGGATTTCTTGTTGGGATCAGTGGTTATAAACTTACTATTCATTCTCATCTGAATCTTCTAAGAGCAAGAAGATACGTACCCCACTGGGCACAATTTTATCTGTCCTTTGTTAAAAGTTACAATTTTGTCTACATTTGTCTTGGGGTTGCTATCTATGTGTTCATTGTGATAATTTGAAAATAACTGGCAATAGATAACTTGGGGAAATCGCCAGAGGGCAATCTCTTGAAGGATATCTTTTTGTCTCAGAGAAGGCTTCCAAATTAAATTAAACTGGGGAAAGAGATGATCCCTTGAGAGAATATCTTTTTCCCTCAAGGAAGACCCTCCCAACCAAGGGTAGAGGTGTACAATCCCTTGAAGGAGTTTCTCTTCAGGGAAGATCCCCTCAAATTAATAATAACATG
Source organism: Potorous gilbertii (assembly GCA_028658325.1). Taxonomy (NCBI): domain Eukaryota; kingdom Metazoa; phylum Chordata; class Mammalia; order Diprotodontia; family Potoroidae; genus Potorous; species Potorous gilbertii. Next base: position 429,020,715 of record CM053769.1, on the reverse strand, counting down.
AAAGAGAAATTTTTAAATGTGTATGTCTGTGTAAATTATTTTCCTCAGTCCGATCAGTGGAAGGTGGTATAATATGGTCTCTGGAGACATCCAGTGACTAAACTGAGAACAGCAACATGCTTGGTTTTGGTTGATTGGTCAGGTTTTGGGTTTTTTTTTTTTTTTTTGTGCTTGTTTGTTTAGAAGAGAGATGGTCTCCAAATCTGGCCCTCTATTCATTAACTGGATCCCCCAGACAAAGGACTGAACTTACTGGCAGCTGTACTTACACTGGGGGACTTATAAAGCAAGGTCCCTAAGGAGATTCTTTGAACTCTCCAGTTTCATTTGTACCAAAAGCAGGGCCATTTCTCAATAACCCAGGGGTTTTCCTTAGTCATTAACTGACCACTAGTTGTTTACTGGCTTCCAGAGTGAACACCCAAAACAGTCAGAAGGAATTTCTGAAGTTTTACTAGATTTATAAACTGAGCAGCCAGAATACAATATTCAGCTAAATCATGTGGCCTCTTGGGAGGGATTTCTGAAAAATGATTAGAATCTTAGAATGGCATTTTCAGAGACCGTAATTCTATGAAGTTACCCAAATATCTAAACTGCACAGCAAAAGATCTTTTTAACTTCTCCAAACAGAGGATGTACATTACATATCAAGGAGAAATGAAATCTAGAAAGCCTCGAACTAACACCAGTGAGGAAATGTTATTTTCATTGTCTTAAATGAGACTTGTAGGGATGCTCCCCAAAGCTTTATCAGTTCTGTGTGTGTGTGTGTGTGTGTGTGTGTGTGTGTGTGTGTGTGTGTGTGTGTGTGTCTTACAATTTTTCTTTGGCCACATTGAAGAAATTTTTTTTAAATGGGAACTAATGTTAGCCAAATCAGCATGCCAAAAAGAAATCCTTGTGAAAGCTCCTTGAAGGATAGGATAAGAGAGAACTCCCAAGTGAGCCAGGGTTGACTAAAAAACAAGCCATTCTGTTTTATGTGACATCTGGTTTAAAGCAGGAGAAGAAAAAAAAACAGGAAAAAAGAGAAGGAAGAAGGTGTCATTTTCCCAGTGCAGGCAGCTTCAGTCCAAACTATTCTTGCTTCCTTACAGGCGTTTCAGAGGCCCTCACACAGGCAGTATCAAGGGGCAATCTCAAAATATCAGGATTCGTGTGGCTGTTTTTGCTATAGGTGCAAGGGCCATAGACTGCAAAAAGAGACAGTTGGTTCTAGAGAAATAGCCAAGGAGGTTCATAGGAAAACCGCTTCATGAAGGTGCAGGGCCTCCCCTGTAGGAGTAGTAGGAACTATGGATCTTGAAAACAACTTTTTGTTTCCCCAGAACCTCATCTAGCCCCATTCCTCTCCTTAAAATAATGAACTCTGTGACACCTTTATGCTTGGCTCTAAATGAGTCCTAATAAAAAAACCTAATTCCAGCTGTGCCTCTTTTGGATCTTTGAATGTTGTTGGTGTTTCAAGAAAGCCTCAGAACTTTCCTAAAGTGTCTCTTTGCGTGGTTTCTATGGGTCCTCTTTCTATGGAACATTTTTTCCTCCTTATGCCTAAAATTCTCCATAAACCTATTAGGACAGATCTCTTGCACAAACTTGATGGTACAATTCCCTGCTCCTCCAATGATACTCTGTCCCTACAGCTGCCTGCACCATATTTGATGTGGGGGGAATGTGTTTAAAAAACTGCAAAAATATTTTTTGTTCTTAAGGTATCAAGGTTTCTCTATATTGGTCTTAAATTAGTAATCAATTTAGAATATCAGTAATTTATTTAGTGATTAATTAGTAGATATATGCTACAATTATAAAACAACTATGTAAGAATAATTGTTATGAATTGGAAAAATTGCAATTCTTTTGATTGGGAAACTACAGGATATTAATTTTACAAAGATTCTGAAAAATGAACAGTAAGTAAACAGAAAACAAAAGAATAAGTACAATTTAATCTGTGAAAATGCTTTGTGTTACTTCTGTGAATTGTAAAAGTTATGAAGATTATTAAAGCAGAATGCTTAATGACCATACTAACTAACTTGACTTGCTTGAGCTTTCCTTACTACCCAGAGGAAGCCCAACTCACCTGGGAGTCATCGTTATAATCAGGAGTCAGATTGAGCAACCCTTACGAGAGACATACATGAGATTCTTGCAGTGTTTGCTGGACCAGAACTTCATCCAAAAGGACAATTACTGATAATGTGACTCTCCTTATTTTGATGAGCCCTCATCTAAATTGAGAGGAATTTAACCTAATACAAGGGAAATCCATTGTTTTACTCAAGCTTGGGTAGAGGTAGATTTCTTTTTGTCTAGATAGTCCAGATTTGGGGGTGGAGTGTTCCATGATAGAAGGGGAATTTTCATGGAATGACCTCAGCCCCTGTGGGAAGGGTTCAATAACTGTATACCCCAGATCTACAGAAAGCTCAGCCTTTGCCTTTAGCTCTGCATGCATGCAAGCTGCCAGCTTGAGAGAAAATAAATGCTCAATCTAATTTTTTTTCTTTCTTAGATCAAACTCTGTCAGGTTGATGCTTGGTGCCATCACTCAGATAGGACACTGAGATCAGAGACTGGGCTTTCTTCCTCTGATAATGCTGGTGGTGAGTGCACATAGGACTCTTTTCTCTTGAACTTCCAGCCCTGAAGGGTAGGTGGGTCTTATCCCCCAAATCCCTGCTCCTATCTCTCAGACTCTCAATATTCAGTTGCATTCTGCTTTTCTCTCCAAGTTGACTCTGGGGGCAGAGATTTCAAGATAGATCTCTGAAAGATAAGAATATCCGTTATAATTTGACTATGGATCAGTCAGAATACAAAATTGGGGATTCAACTAATAAAACTGCTGCCTCTTATATGTCAAATGACTATCAATCCAATAAATATTGCCAGCCCTGGTGTTAATCAACTAAAAGATAATCCTGAATTATGTTGGCTCCATTGGGTCTCCTTTGACTGGTCAAGATGAATATACCTCAAAAGCAAGTTAAGTCAGAAGGTTAATAAGATGTCTAGGTTTGAATGGGGAGTCTTTTCTTCAGTGGTTTGCTGAAATGGCTGAGAGAGTGGAAAGCAGGGGCTTCCTCCTTAGGGTTCACAAAGCTAATTCAATGCAGCCACCACCTGCTTTGGCTCTATCTACTTTCTTTCACCCTACCCTTCCCTCCAGTCCAGAGACCTCTGCCACCCCTTCCTCCTCCCCTCTTGCTGCTGCCCCTCCTCCCTACTTTCCCTTTCTTCTTTCTTCTCCCCTTGAGGGCTCTGGTTCTGCTGGAGATAATTCCACCTTGCTTCTGAACTAGGTCCCCAAACTCAATCCCACCAATCCCAGTGGAATTTATCCCTTTAAAAGTCAACAAGCAGAGCCTTCAGATCATTTTGGTTGAGATTAAGGATTACTTTCACCATGCAATATAACTTCAAACCATGTTAATGGGATGAATTACAGGCCATCGAAAAGGACCTCCCAGACCCCCATCAGGATCCCATCAGCTTTGCTGACCAGGTCATCCTGCAGTCTTGCTGCCCAAGCATCTCTGACATTTGCTTTTTTAGTGGTGGCCTTGGTGGGGAAGGGTGAAGTTAAACATTGCTTTAAGGAGGCAGGCTTAAAAGCCACCCATAAGGAAATGCTAGAGACAGACTGGGTCATTTATCAGGATAAGGAAAGGTACCACCAGGAGGCCAAAGCTCTGAGTGAAGCCTTAACTGAGGCTATCCCAGTTGCCTTTCCCCGACCTATAGATTTTTCCAAAATTAAGACTGTTGCTCAGTGGCCTGATGAAACTGTTTCAGCTTTACAATCGCTTGGCTGAGGCTTTTAAAGCTAATTCCTGCTTAGTCCATGATAGGGAGGGTGAGGAGGGTGGGGGGTGGAGGGAGGCACAGGGGTGCCCCATCTCTGCCTGGGTGGATACAGGGGTCAGTCATCCTATCAATCTTGGATTCTTGCAAATTCTACACCCACCTTCCCTGGAGTAATGATAACCTGTTGGTGGTTGGGATTTGGTAACAAGCCCCCCACTCTTCGAACCCCACACTTCCCACCCCAGCTTTCCAGACTTTCCCTCTTCCTGTCATTCTTGAACAAGACCACTTCTCAAACACCTTCCACCTTCTCCCTAAGCTCCCTTGTCACCTTCTGGGTCAGTAAATCTTATCCTTCCTCTCTGCTATGCTCAGTTTTACCCTAGCTGGCCTTAGGCTGGATCACTGCTCCCCTATCCTTATGCCTATAGTTTCCCTATGCCTCCAGCCCCAGTCCAAGGCACCTGAGACCTTTGAGGAATCTTTGCTCCTTGAAAAGGTCCACCCAGTTATGGGCCACGGACCACATGGACTTTGGGCTCATCTCTAGAGCTTCCTCCAAAGAAGTTCAAATCGACCCCTCACACCCTCTCCCATGCCCTACCCAGTACCTGCTTCCCCATGCTGCTATTGAAAGTGCTAGCCCTCTAACTCCTACCAGTTACATTTCAAAGGGATTAGTTGTCCCCTGTATCTCCCCTTGCAATACCCCTATCTTCCCTGTTAGGAAACCTGGTAATTGAGGATGGCACCTTGTTCAAGATTCCAGCGCCATTAATGCCATCGTTCTACCTCGTTCCCCTGTGGTTCCTGATCTCTGTACCCTGTTAGCCCTCATTCCTCCATTCACGACTACGTTCACTGCCAGGGACTGTTGTAGTGCCTTCTTTTCCATCCTCATGCACCATTCCAGCCAATTCCTTTTTGCTTTTTCTTGGGAAGGACAGCAGTACAGCTGGACCGTTCTCCCTCAGGATTTCACTGAGTCCTACTCCTACTTCTATCAGGTTCTACATGACAACCTTGCCTCTCTTGACCTTTCCTACTAATCAGTGCTCCTCTAGTATATAGATGATCTATTGCTCTGCTCCCTGTCCCCGCTTCAGGATAGGATGATGCCACTTCCCTCCTCACATTTCTGGCTGTGAATGGTCGGTAATAAAGCTTCCCAAGATAAACTCCAGTTTTGCCACCCCTCTGTAAAATTCCTTGGGCACTTCATTTCCTAGGGTACTGTTTCCCTTGACCCCACTCAAACCTAAGTGATTTTCCCTTCCCAACATCCAAAGAGCATCTATGGGCTTTCCTGGGCCTTGCTGGGTACCACTGGTCCTGGATACTGGAATTTGCTATCTTAGCCCTCCCCCGCATGAAGCTCTGCATTGTCAAAATCCTAATGCCCTCCGCCTGTCTAAGGAACATCATCAGGCTATAGAATGCATGAAGGCCTCCCTCTCTGAGTCCCCAGCTCTGGGTCTTCCTAATTATTTCCTGCCTTTTGAGCTCTTCACCATGGTAAAAGGAGGGGATGCAGTAGGAGTCTTAACACAGAAACATGGAGATCAGTATAGACCAGGAGGATGTTATAGCAAACAACTCAATACAGTAGCCAGAGGCCTACCACCCTGCCTAAGGAACATTATTGTTATAGCTGACACTCAAACAAAGTGAGGACATACTCGATTTCCCTGTAACACTTCTTGTGCCTCATGCGGTTGAAGCCCTCCTACATTCACATCATACCCAACACTTATCAAGTAGTCACCTGGCAAAAATTAAGACCCAACGATTCACATAGCCTCATGTCACCATCAAAAGACTTAATGTACTTGAAGCAGACCAGTTTAATACTACTGACCATGACTACATCATGATCCTGGACCATCTGCTGACTCCAAGTCCACCTCCAAGAGACACCTATTCTAGATGCTAACCTCAGGGTTTTCACACACAGCTCTTGCCAAAGGAACTCCAAGGGACAAGTGATTGTAGGTTATGGTATCATCACAGTAACTGAGGTACTAGAATCAGTTCCCCTTCTCCATGCTCACTCTGCACAACAGGCAGAGCTAGAAGCCAGGGTTCCCTAACCGGAAGTTAAAGAGACATGGAGGTGAGAGTGCTGAATCCTAACCACTAGGTCATCAGGGATCTATGAGCTGGGAAAGGGACTGAAAATCAATATCTACACAGACAACAGGTATGCCTTTGAGGGATGCTGTGGAACCATCAAGGATTTTTAACCTTCATTGGGCAGCCCATAAAAAAGAGTAAGCAGAGTAAGACACTCTAGGTTACTCAAGTGTCTGCTACTCCCCAAGCAAGTGGCCATTGTCAAAACTGCTGGTCACTCTTGAGAATCCACACCAGAGCTCCAGGGGAACCAAATGGCTGACCAGGCAGCTAGGGAAGCAGCCCTCTCAGCCCCATCTTTATAATGGTTTCTTGCACCTTCCCCATTGGACCCCTGCATATTGATAGAGTAGCTTTAATGGAGGGCAAAGCTCTGGTCTCCCCAGAGACAGTACACCAGTGGGAACCACAAAGATGTACCCAAGACCTTGAAATAGGACTTTGTAAACACGAACACCAAGTTGTCCTTGCCCACCAGCTGCACTGACCACTGCCGAGTCACCTGCATCACCTGTGTCACTAGGGACCAGACAAACTTTACGAATTTGCTTCTCAACATTGGTGGGGAATATCTATCCCTCCTTGCCCTTTGAGATCTGGCAGGTTGACCGCTGCCCCCGTGTCAAGGATATAAATTTGCCCTGGTTATGGTCCATATGTTTTCCAGCTGGGTGGAGGTCTTCCTATGTCAGGCAGTCACTACAGGGGTGCTTGGGAAGCCCCTATGTGAACACATCATCCCTTACTGGGGGTTCCCCCAGGAGGTTCATAGTGATCAAGGAACCCATCTTTCAGGCCAGGGACTCAGGGCTGGAGGCCTGAGGAATCTGTCAGCATCTACATTGTGCTTACTACCCTCAATTCTCTGGGCTGTTCAAGAGAACTAAGAAGGTGCTAAAGAGACTACTGGGAAAATTGACCTCCGATTTCCAGACACCCTGGATTAAGGTACTCCCCATTGTCCTTCATGCCTTCCAGTCATGACCTGTAGGCAAGGCCAAACTATTCCCATATGAGGTTGTGACTGGGAGGCCAATACCCCTCACCCCTGCAGATCTCTTCCCAAGCACTTTCTTCAGGAATATTTTATCAAGTTTAGCCAACAAATCCACCAGATTCAAGACCTTATCTCTCAGTCCTGTTTTCTAAGTTCACAGTCTGAAGCTGATTCCTGTATTATCTGACCCTCCTAGGTAGAGGGGGCCTATGCACCACATTTCAGGCTATACCCAACCTTGGGTATATTCCAGGTACTACCATAACACTTCTTGTCACTGCTGAACCCCACACTCAAGTTATGTTCCACCACTCTATCTATATTCCTGGCTTCACCCCCCCATCATAGGTGGAAGCATCCTGGCTACTGCAGGTATGGGAATAAGAGGTCTTATTTCTGCAAATGAGGTTTTCAGAAATCTGTCCTGACAGATGGCTGACATGAATGATCAGATAGCAAGAGTTGTGGGAGATCTGAAAGGTGAAATCAACTCTTTGGTCAGGGTGGTCTTACAATATTAGCAAGCGCTGGATGCCCTCCTTGCTGCAAAAGGGGGCATGTATACTTTTATTAATGAGGAATATTGTTTTGATGTCAAAAAGTCCCAACAAATCCACAATGGCATAGATTCTTTCTGCCAAAATGCCACTCAGTTTAGGGAAGCAGGCTTTTGGAAACCAGTGGTATGATATTTTTAGCTCTTTTTCCCCAGGGGTAGGAGGTATTGCAATAGCAATAGACTGATAAGCTTTCTGAATGTGGTGGAGGAATTCAGACTTTTGGCTTTGCCTGAGTTTGCAATATGGATTGGCATTGGTCAGCCCTTGACTGAAAAGGAAATCATGTTTGGATAGGAAAAAGTCTATAGGAATCTTCATAAACATGAGAGAATTCAGATTATCAGAATGGAGGAAGATAAAGATCTCACCACCTGAATGATGGCTAAGATTTCTGTGGATTTTGGTTGAAAGAAACCTCTCTTGTGGCAAGATTTTGACAAGGTTCAGGGGTCCTAGGGACCCCAAAATACTGAAATACCAGATCCTGCTTGACTGAGTTTGACTCAAGCCCTCTTAAAGCCAAAGAAAACAAAGTTTATTAAAGATTTGCCATCTTGGGTTGGCTCTTACCGAGCCTAAGCATTTGTAACACTTGTATTCACAAGCAGACCAGATAGAATCTCAGCTAGACAGAGTTTGAACTGGATTGAATCTGACCTTCATGGAAGCAAGATGGAACTTAAATACAGAAAACACTATAGGAGGGATCTGGGATAGTCTGGTAGTCTAGGGTGATGGGAGGAGGGGTTTAGGGAGGGTCTGGAGTAGAAGTCCAAGGAGGAAATGACTGATCCAGGGTTGGAAACAGCTGGAGGCAATCAGGAGATATCAGACAATGGAGGACCTGGGCCAGAAGCAGGTGTTTCTGCTTCTGTAACCACTCCTTAACCACTCCCTAATCTGGCTCCACATCATGTAATCATCACACTTGGCACATTTTATACTATAGAATATACTATATATAAACTTTACCTGTACCCCATTCAAATTGCTGGTTCTTGCCCACTGAAAAGCATAATAAATCTTTACCACCTCGACTTGAACAATGCCTGAATCCATGAATTCATCCCAGATGACCTGCCCTGGTACTCTGGTCTTTGCGGGGGAGGGGGTCTCCCCCTCCTCCAACCTTCATCATATTTCTGGTGCACAATGTGCGGTATAGTCTGAGGTCTCGGGCATTCTTCAAGTCAAGGTAAGCTTCCCTTCTCTTCCCCTTTGCCTTAAGCTTCCCAAATCCTCCTCATCCTCCTTGCCCTGTAGTTGAGGTTCACCCTTAGGTACCTAGGAAGACTTACAAGGGATCCGGTGGAGCCTTTCACAGGCTCTGGCACAATCCCCTTGTGACGAGGGACGCTATGGCTGGGGATTCATGTGGTTCACTCCCTCTTTAGGACACTACAAGGTGACATAGACTATAGACACTCTTGGTACCCTCTCCCTTCCCTTCTAAACCCATCTCAAAGGCTTACAGGAAAAAGGATGGGCCAAATCCCCCCAAGATTCACCCTGGGAAACTTGGTCTCCAAGACCTTAAAGAATGTTTTACCTCACCTTCATTAAGATCTGGAGATCCAAGCAAAAGTGTCTGATTTGTGCAGAGGATTTCTGACAATGCCCTCTTAGCTTTTGGATCCTTTCTTCCATTGTCTCTATTATGTTCTGTCTGTGTCTATATTAATGAGAATCTCTGTATTAATGCAGTCAGCCCACTACAGCTGGACCTTGGAATGTGTTTATCTCTTTCCCTCCCCTTCTCTCCCTCTCTCTGATTACAGCATCAGAGAGGTGGCTGGATGGGAGAGAGAAAGAGACAAATCTTTTACTGTTTCATTGCTAAAGGAAGTGTCTTATCAGAATAGAAAGAAATAAGGTATGTGCAATTTTAAAGAGGCTTTAATCAAAGTTCACCAGAAAGAAAGGCAAATCATTTAAGGAAAGCATAAAACATCTGGAAATAGTTGGTAAAATTTTCTCTCTTTCGACCTTCTAACTCTGGCCACATTTTGGGGGTGATGGGAAAGATAAGAAAAAAAACTGGAAACTTTAGCCCTCATATCAGAGAGGCAGAGTGATAGCATTTAACCATTTACTGCCTCACCTAAAAGAGAAGTTTTTATGTAATGAAACACAATCAAAAATGATTTTGGTCATATCAATCCTAATGTGATGTTTAAGATAGGTCAGAATTTATTATACTATTTGGCACTAAGACAAATTGGGAAAATGCATAGATTTCAAAAGGAGAAACCTCAGAGACAAAGCTTTGAAGTCTCCAGTAAAGGAGAATGGACCAGGTACCACTGGATCTTTTTTCAGAGTCCCCCTCACCTTGACTGACAGATTCAAACCCTCACTTTCAAAGAAGTTTTTAAGGAGTAGAAGTGAAGTTTACTTGAGTAAAAGTTAGAACCATTAAGATCTTTCACCTTGGAGTCCTCACTCTGACCACTGAGTTAGTGCTGCAGTGAATAATTGGAATAGCTAAAAACATTTTAGCAGATTCTGTTAACTCCTCTCAATCCAGAACAGATTAAGGGAAGAGAGTGCTAAAGAATAGTAAGGAACTTGAGTTACCTTCCCCCACCAGGCAAAAAAGGAGAGGGAAGGCATAGCAGATATATTAGGACCCCACTAACAATAGCCCTGGGTCTCTGGGTACCCTGAAGTCCACTCCTCTAGGCAAGCAAAGGAACCTCTCCTCTCAAACCCTGCTGTCCTTGCTCCCATACCACCAGTGCTTGGAACTTCTGCTCCAAATTCCCCGAAGTTGAGCAACCCCTATCAGGAACCATATAGATTCCTAAAGCACCCTCTTCCTTATCCACCAAATTCCCCTCCTCAATGATCCCCCAGACATTTAATTCAGGTATTGGACTTTACAACCTCCCTGTACTCCCTGGTGCTTAGCCCCTCTTTCTCTCCCTTCTCAAATCCCTGACTCCCCCACAATCAGCCTCTGCAACTGTGAGGAGAGTCAGGGCAGTACAAGATCACAACTCAACCAGCCTCCACATTTGGTAAGCCCAATCTTCTATTAATAATTTTTATATGTGATGATTTGGAAATGCAATTAATGTCATTTAAAGTTTACTATTTGTGTTATTATTATGCTTCTAAATTGTAGTAAAATTCTTATATTATAAAAAATTGAGTGACTATTGTGAGTCAGAAATGGTGTTAGGCAAAGCAATCTTTAATCTGAATTTTATTGAAACTAAAAGATATTGGAAAAATTGTGACCCGACCCCTCAGATGGTGGGACCCTGTGAGGTAGGGACAGCTCTATGTCCTCTCTCAGCATGAAGCAGTTTTAGAAGTTGAGACCTTAGTCCCTTACCCCAAAAGATTTTGGGTCCAATCTACTTAAGGGGGGGATGGGATGCTTGGGTGCATGTGCTTGGACCCCAATTCTAAAATCACATTTCTCTCTAGCCTCAAAACACTGTCCCAGGCAGTTTCTCCTCAGTCCAAGAACAGCCTGCCCCTGCAAAAAACTGGTCGCTGCACCTATAGAATTTATTAGATTGAACCAGCTATATACTGGCTGAACTGGCTGTGTACTGGGTCATAATGACATTTACTACTCACTGACCAATCATATGTATCCTAGACTTAGACATACACATACTCCCTTATATTTATCTTGGCCAACAAGACATTGATGGGAGCAGCCTGGTATTCCTTAGTCAGCCCTGACTGTTAGTTGATTTAGTGATGTTTCAGGCCTAAAACCTATGGTAGCCCCTCCATGTAGCCCCTTCTTGGGCTATTTCCTGATGAACTCTGGGTAAAATACCTGTGCAGTAGATACTAAAAGTGGATGTTCCTTTAAGAACTAACCACTCCTTAACCACTCTCTAATCCAGCCCTGAATCACCTAGTCATCATACTTGACACATGTTATGCTATAGAATATACTATGTATAAACTTTACCTGGACCCATTCACATTGCAGTTTCCCTAAGAACTCTTGCCCTCTGAAAAGCATGAGAAATCTTTACTACCTTGACTTAAACAATGCCTGAGTCCAGGAATTCATTCTAGGCAACCTGTCCTTGGTACTTTGGTCTTTTGGGGCAGGAGGGGCATCTCCCCTCTTTCCAACTCTCATGATATTCATTAATACTCTTAATGTAAGATTTGTTTGTCTTATATGGTTTCATTTACAGTGAGATATGTCTTCCTATTAGGATACTTAGTCAGAACTTTACCCACTTCCGTCACTGCTCTCTCTTAGTCTTAAGAATGGCTGTCTTTAATGAAATATGTTTGACACTAGTGCCTCTCCAATAGATTGTAAGTTTAAAAGACATTTGTGATAGAATAAATCATTTACTGTGCAAGATAATTTGGAAATGCATTTAATTGGTGACAAGTTTGTTTCATATTCAATTCTGTTAGAAAATTGGCTTCTCTTATAATTTGAATATTGTTAAGGTTACAAAGTTAGCTGTCAAAGAGTTGTTTAAAAGCTACTAAATATTTCATTAAGTATATTCTGTTTCATTACAAGTATAATAATAGTTTCAAAAATCTCTTGGATTGCTTTAGCTGATAAGTTTTTGAGACTTGCTATTTGGGCACAGTTACAAGGTCTTCTCATCTTGCCTGGTGATATGACTCTATAATGCTTAAGCCCGAGAAATAGTATAGGGGCTAGAATCCTGCCAATCATCAAAGTTTGAAGAATTAACCTCACACCTAGCCAGAATGGAAAAGTTTACAAATCTGCTTACATTAAAAAATTAAGTTCCACTTAAATTTATTTATTGTATTAACAGCACATCTTTAACTTGATAGTAAAATCTGTAAGCTTTTCGTACCTAACAATCTTCTGGAGGTTTGAGGTACTAATCATCAGAAGAACTTAAAATTGCCTCGTGGCACCAATATTGGCTTGATTAACTTATAATAAGCCTTTCATTTTAAGAACAAAGGTGGCCTCAGGCATTTTGACCCAGCCCTTTAGTCCCTCCACACATCCTGTCTACTTTCTACTCTACTTCTAGTACCTGCCACAGGAACTTCCCCATACATACCTTGTGAAACTTCAGAATATGGTTACTCTTAATCCTTGCTTTTTAAATTAAATATAATTTATGTTAAAATTACATTTTAAGATGCAAACTGTCTCTTTTCCTCCCTACCTTGCACTTGGTAATGTTATCATTTGACATAGATTTATAAATATATAATGTATTTATTTTTAGGTATCTCTATTCCAAATTTTTATTCAGAGTCTGCAATAACTTATTAAAGTAATGTCAACATTTGGTAGATTTATGAGCAATTTCTAAGTGCTTTTTGGATTTCTCTAAGTACATAAGAAAGTATACCAATTCTATTGTTATAATTCCAGTCTGTTAATACAACTATATAATATTTTAGCTTCCTTTTCACTGAAGTATCACATTTTTCATTATATTCTCTTTACATTATTTATATATATTTCAAAGAAATATGTGTATTTCCTTGAAAATCTGTTTCAAGAACTGAAAGGATTATCATACAAGACTCTATATTGCATTTTTTTCATACCAAACTGGGAATTGTTAATGATTTGGTGCTCTCATTCAATACTATTGCCCACAAGTTTGACTTAAACTTGAAAGAACAGACTGCAGACCTTAGCAAAGATGATATTCTACCTCAACTGCCCATCTGCATAAGATGAAGAATTTTTTACATTGTACCTGAAATTCAGATAATTTTGAAATGGAAAGAGATGAAAACTAAAAGGACATCAAGGAACTTAATATTCTAATGGATTAATGTCTGTATTTTCAGAGGAATATAAAGCACTGTGATTAACCTATGAGGAAGAAGAAAAAGAGGAGAAAATAGGGAGGAAAGCAATAAGAAAAATTCAATAAGAACAAAAATAAATAATAAATGAAATTAGCAGAGACCAAAATTGTATGTTCATAGAATGTGGTGCACAGGATCACTTTTGTCCCATCTGCAAAGAATTGTTCTCTATGGAAGATGAGTTTACATCATAATACCTTCATATAGCTACAGAATATAGTTATTTTGTCCACCTATGCAAGTCCCCAGAACATTAAATATAAAACAGAACCATGATAATACTTGCCACAGTATTGTTTCTATCCAAACCCTGATGAGAATAAGATGTTAGCTGTAGTAATAATTATACAAACACTTCGCTTTTATGTAAAACCCTATAGTCACAAAATACTTTTTTATACATTATTTTAGCTTCTGTGCTTCTTGCAACCTAGGAATAGTTTGGGAAGAGATAGGTAAGTTCCTCATTAAGAGGGGTGGGAGGACCAGGAGTGTAGACCATTCCTTAGGTTCTAAGACTCAGTCACTTTGTTGATCAGTTTTATATAATTGTTTTTCTTTGTTATATGAAGAGCTCACAGTGATATATGTAGGAGAATTAGGACATTATTCTGATGCTAAAAAAAAAACCCCATCAAAATCCATCCATGAAACATTAAAAGGAATCAGGAAAGACCTGTTCATTTTTACAAAAATAAATCATGCATTTCCATCACAATTTGAAATTATTAATAGATTCTGAAATACTTTGAGTATTTGAGGAGTCCTGTTGTTTTGTTTTGTTTTGTTTTGTTTTTAACAGAAATTACATTGTTTTGCTTCATTCTTTGGGTCTTAGCAGTGGAGGATTATGAACTGGTAAAGTTGTTCTTGGGTCACTGTATTTGGAAAAAGATGTGAAGAGAAATGCAGATAAAATAAAATGGAAGGAAATGATAATCACAATATGTGTGTCATTAGTATCAACTCACCCAACAAAGTATATTAATACAAAATCAAAGAGATGACTTATGAGGAATCCTCACCAGAGGTTAGAGATAGCAGTTCGCCATTGGAGAGAGAAGCCACTATTTCCACAAGGAATATGCTCCTCTCTACTGGTACTCACATGAAAAAAAAAAGTAGGATAGAGATCAGGTTATGTGGTGAAAAGAACCTTGAATTGCGACTGAAAAGACTTGGGCCCTATTTTTAGACCTGTGCAACTATGGGACCTTGGGCAAGCTACTCAGTTATTTTCAGTTTCCTCATATTTCTACTTACTCCTTGAGCCCATGCATATAAATAACCCTAACATAGAACCTGTGAGAATATAATGAGATAAAATATGTAACATTGAATTTTATGTGCTTGTGTTATGTTAACTTAGTGTTAATCAATGTTAAATCACATAAATTCGATTTTAATTTCCTGTATTAGAAAAGATAGGTGTTTAAAGTTCAGTGAATGGATGGATGGATGGATGGATGGATGAATGGATGTTTAAAGATCAGTCATCATCTCAGACCATTAGATAATACTATTTTTAATCAAAATATCTCATCAAATATCTAATCAAAATATCAAAATTCTCAATACAAGTAAATGGATATATGTAATTGAATATTGTCATATTTTCTGTTCAGTTCATACAAGAAATTAAGTTAGGAAGCCACTATCTAATAACTAGCTGTCACACATTAAGTTACAGACCAAAATAAAACGCCAAACATTAGTCTAGGCAATCTCAAATCATGAGTCATGGATATTATTAACTTGGTGTTCTAAATAAAGTCATTAAAATAAAAATCAATATAGGCATGTGGCATACATTCATTTCAGATGAGGTAATTGTACCTCCCTCCTCTTAAAATTTTTTTCTCTTCTTTATCCTTAACCTTTTTGCACTGGAAATACAGCCAAAAGAAGAATGTGAAAGAATGAGTTAGAAAAAAAGTGAAGTTGGTAGAACAACTCCTAATGAGAGTTCTTTGGGGTTGGGAAGATTAGTTAGTCCCAGAGAACAGAAACAATTCTAGTGGTGGTGACAATAATATATGTGGATATATAATCTTAATATAATATATAATTAATATATTAATATAATTATATGTGTGTGGTATGTGGAATCTAAGGAGAAAAAAATAAACACACCTCTCTTTTCTGTTTCATTCAAAGCATATACCCTGAAACCTAAGAAAATATTTAAAGTTCTTGACGAATAATATATACTGCAGGTATTATAAGGTCTATTTCCTAAAAAAAAAAAAAATGTGAATAGGGGTGAAACTCAAGGAATAGAAAGCCATTTGGGGAAACAGAGACTAGGACACTGGAGTCCTGGCCCAGAATTTGTCAATCAAGTATAATTCATCTCTCATTTCTTTCTCCTCCCCACCCAAATGCCCAAGTTAGGATAAATACACCCAATGTATTTATATAAGAGCCCAGGATAGTTGTTACTCCCTCAACATGTTTCTGACATTACTAGACCATTGTCTCCTTATTTTAGGATTTTGATCTCTCTGAACACTGCCCTTACCCTACCAAATTAGATCCTAAATCAGATTAAGGAGTGATCTGATTTTACTTAAATATAAATGAGTTTCAGAATTTCAGGCAGAAGCATTAGAATCTCATTATTAGGAATTGTTGAGATAAAGTTTTCTTACAAATGACAGAATTTTTCAGTAATTTTCAAAGCAACTGAAAATACAAAATCTATGTCTACACAGAGATCATAAACTCCTGGTTAAAGAATAAGTATGATTTTTTTTTCATTGTAAATGATGAAAAATGATAGTGATTTTTATATCAATGAAATAAAAGGTATTTTGAAATCTACTCTTTTTAATTAATTATATTTAAAAATAATTATGGAATATCAATATGTTGCAGTTTTGGGTCATTAACCATGGAAATTTAATTCCAGATGCCATCAATCATCATCTTTTACCAAACTAAGCCTTCTCTAATTAAAATACTAAATATTGAGCAAATCATGTTCTCTGCACAGAAAGATGACAATAGAAAAAGTTTCTTGCTAACTTTGTTAAATAGATGTATAAGGATTTTAAGCATGTATAAGGATTAATCTAAACTCCAAGAAACTGGAGCATATATAAGGATTAATCTAAACTCCAAGAAACTGAAGTGACAGACATTAATATAAAATGTAATAAGGAAATATTTAACATCGTTAACAGGATGTGACCCAAATTATACTTTTCCACATGATTGGTTAATATACATTTGTCATTCAATATGCCTAAAAAGCTTCAGTAAGATTGTTTTCCCAAAATAACCATGGGAAAAACAAATATTCATTTTCAAATTTAACTTTTACACCTTTTTTTCATGCAGAGAATTCCACAAGTACTGGAACACTGCAACATGTACTTTCAATGCATATTGCAATGCAAATCCCATTTTAAAGATTTACAAAACAACCATTTTTAGTTTAGATTTAATATTCTCATAATCTTATTTTTAACATAAAGAGGTGACAATGTGACAGACTGACAAAATTTGACAAAGCTGACAAATGACCAAATCTAGTAACTGCCACAAAAAAGTTAACAGAAGAGTAATCTGTGAGGATTTCTGTGATGGTGATAAAAAAAATTATTGTAAGTTCAAAAGGCTATCTTGAAACCTGTTATTGTTGCTTAATTTTACTTTTAAGTACAGATGTTTCAACTAAAATGGAACAAATGAGACTAGAACAGTGGTAAGCAAGTACCAGATGAAGGTTGGGAATGGTGGGGAGAAGGAAACATAGCTGGGAAGGAATCAAGTTGCCCTAGAATCATGACAACTTCCCTTGCCCTCCCTCTTTCAGAGAACTTATTTGCTTCCTGTTTCTGTATATTAGATTAATGACACTAAGAAAAAATGCCTGTTGCCAGCTGCCTTACTTAATATTTTATCTAGATTAATCTGTCACTTTTTTTTATTCAAGGAAAATAGAACCCAATAAGACAAAACTTTAATATGACCAAATGACACATGAATTAACTTCATAAAGCTGATAAACTCCTGAACATGTAAGTATATAAAGCTATATTATGATGCAAACAATGTATATATGTATTAGTATATATTTCTCATGAGAAAATTCTAAGCAAATAGGCAAAGACATTTCCTTCTCAAACTAGACAGAGAGAAAGACAAGTGAAACAACAAAAGTTTACATATTTACTGTCCATCTCCATAAATTACATTCAGAACTATTTCTCCACCAACACAAAATTTGTAATACCATATAGAAACCATTCCTAGTTTATAGTGTTTATTTTAACAGACCTGAGAGTTTTCAGCCAAACTATAATAATTGGCTGGAAGGTCAATTGCTTTCTTTTTAGTCAACAGTTACCAATTATCCGCACATGTAAATATACAATTCTTCCTCCCAATTAGGTTTCCATTTGGAAAAAAAAAAGTGCTACAAATACACACACACATTCTAGTTACGAAAATACTGAACCTCAAATTTGAGAAAGGGCCTAGAATTCCATCTGACAAGCAGTCATTCAAGCCTTTGCTTAAACATTGGAAATAACTATCAGATTAGAGGCAACTGGGCGGTCCAGTTGATAGTTCTAGACTTGAAGTCAGGAAACCTGAGTTCAAAACTTGCCTCAAATACTTACTAGTTGTGCGACCCTGGGCCAATAGTTTAACTTCTCCCACTCTCTGTTTTCTCATCTTTAAAGTGGAGATACTAACATCAACTATCCCATAGAGATCAAATGAGATATGTAAAGCACTTTGAAAACTAAAGCACTATATAAATGCTATTATTATGAATATCAATGGCATTAATAGTTACAATTATAAGCATCTATTCAATTTTTTAACATGTCTAATTATTGTCAAGATTTTTCTTACATCAAATCATCTGATTCAGTCCAATGCTAAGCTATCAAAGTCTTCTTGAATTCAATTGTCATTCAGTGTAGCTACCTTTTCAAGTTTTGTGTCATCTTCAAATTTGACAAACATGACATTTATGGATTTATGCAAGTCACTGATAAAAATGTTAAAAAGTCAAAGGGCATAGGATTACACCCAGATCACTGAGGCATTCCACTGGTGACACCTCTTGACATATTAACAACTTTTCTTTAAGATTACCCATTCAGTCAGTTTCAAATGCATTTAATTTTTTAATTCATTCTAATTAATGTACTCTGCATTTCTCTATCTTTTCCACAAGAATATGTTTTGGGAGAGGGAGTGGTGAAGAACTTATATATAAACATATACATGTATGTATATGTATATATATATTCCTTAAAGTACAATTTAAGAACTAGCTTTCTCTTTGCTATACTACTGGAACTTTCCCATAACTTTTTCAGGTGCTTTGTGTTACACTTTAGTGCTAGACTAGATGGACATTTGAATGAGAGAGGTATTGTTAGTAAAAGAAAAGGCACAGGACAAATTGATCACAAAATTCAAGATTACAGTAGAAATAGGAGAGAATTTGAATAAAGAATGGAAAAAATTGAAAATAACATTCTTGAGCTGAAAGGTCTATCTGTAGAAGCAGCAGAAAATGCAACAAAATTAAATCCCCATAGTACAAGAGGCAGCAAATAAGGTCACTTGAAATCAGAGAACCAGGGTGTCCAATCCCTCATCAACTTTGTGACTTTAAGCAATTTACTTAAGTCTGCAGACCTCAGTTCCTCATCTGTAAAGTAAATGGGGGTAAACTGGATGACACTGGAATATTCTGCATGATCTAAATCTATGATCTTATGTACTCAGCTAGAAAAGTCCTGGAAACTTCATAAACAAATATGACAGAACTTCAAAACTTTGATCGAAGACATATCATATTATACCCAAAATGGTAATAACATAATAGAGAGAAAAGTGACCCATTTTGAGCAAACACCATGCATTCAAAGTCACATGGTATCCTGGATGGAATGGTAACATTCGTTTCTCTTCATACACGGAAACTTAGGGTAGTCCTTCCTCACTCAAAGCCATCAGGGAAGAGACAGCTTTCCGACTGTTTTTTGCCTTTTGTATGTCCACTCACAGTTACAGACTGGAAGACAAAGAAAGAACTTTTTTTATCAGCTCATGATAATCTGAAAAGAAATAGGTAATACCTGTGTGTCCTCTAAAACATGGAGGTAAAAGGCTGCCCCTCCATTGTGTACTTGCAGGTCCTTACTAGGAAGAACATAATCTACATGCTCATTATAGACCTAATAATATGATTTTGACTATAAAGCTCTACTTTTGCATTATACCATTTGTTAACAGAAAAGTTGCTTTAAACTGTAGGAGCATAATACCAACATTATATGTTATATTTACTTGAGTTTTATTGCTTTTTAATGTTGCCTTTGTTTACATTGTGGCTTTTGGCTCATCTTTTGGATCAGACACCAATCTACTTCACTTCAATTGTCTTTGAATTTTTTTCATACCTTTCTACCTTTCAGTAATCCATTAAATTGACATGCAGTTTGCCTAACTCAGTTCCATTTACTGTGTACAAATTTTGTCTCTGGCTTTTAACTGTAAATGATTCTATGAATATTTTTATCTATAGCAGTTTGCCTTGCTGTCATTAAGCTCCTTGAGATCCTAGGCCTCCTCATCACCTCTTGACTGGATTACTGCAGCTGTTTTTTATTTGACCTCCTGGTACCCTGTCTTAACATCCTCCAGATAGGCCCCATAATAATCTATCTAAAGTACACGTCTGACCACATCATTCCCTGATCACGAGGCTCTGTTGGCATCCTATTACCTCTAACATAAAACACAAACTTCACAGGTTAGCATTTAAAGTCCTTTTCACAATCAAAGCTCCAAACTTCCTTATAAGCTACATTTCTGCCTCATGTATTTTATATCTTCACCAAATTAGAGTACCTGCTTTTCCTCAAACTTGGCATTCTATTTTCCTCTTTCTTGTCTTTGCATAATTTGCTTCTCTCAATCCTCTCCCCACTCCAATACTTGCAATGACTTTCTCTTCAACTCTACCTCTTAGAATGATTAAGCTTGGCTCATGTACAATGCTACATTTGTCCCTGTGGATAATATCTCCTATTTTTGGTGTTTTTTCTGACCTCAAACTAAATGCTTATCGATATACATATATCCCCCAGTAAAATTGTTGTGTTTGTCCTTCATTGCCAAAGAAGACCATGCCATCAAAAAATGATGACATGACCATATGCTGAAGGCAAGGACACGTTTGACTTGGTAGCTACAGCTCCCTAGTTCCACTGACAGTGAATTATTATGCCTGCCTGCCCATAGCATCTCTAACACTGGATTTACCCATCTTTTTTAATCTGATGGATCTATTTCCATAGCTTGCTTTAATGTGCATTTCCTCAATTATTAATGAACAGCTTTTCAGATAATTCTCTATTTAAAGTTTTACTGACACCTATTTATCTACACAGTACAGAGCCATGGTACCAGAATCACAGACAAGCTCTCCCACTCATACTAGTTGATGTCCTTCCCAGCTCTGACTTCCTCTTAGCTCTGCCTCTTCCTGTTCGACCCTTCCTGCTTCACCCCTTTCTGTTCCATGTGACGTGACTCATGTAACTCAGGCTTCCATGTGAGCCTATTAATGGATGGGAAAGTTATTCCCATTAAGAAGCAAAATTACATTAAGTAAACATGCATTATCAATAGTTGTCCAAGATCATCATTTCCACCCCAGCATTTCTGGATTAACTCCTCACAGCTGTGTCATTACATTTTAATTGTGTTCTTTGTGGGGTTATTTTCCTAATTCATTCATCTACCATTTTATGTTATTTCACTCTTTTCACATTTATAGTTATGATTGGTAGGTTTGATTTTCCATCCATCATATCGTATGTTTCCTCTTAAGTCTCTTCTTCCTTTAAGAGTTAAAAAAAAAAAAGTATGGTAAAAGAGAGGGAACTAAATTAACATTAGCAATCTACAGTTGAAATGACCTGTTTTCAGTCTTCTCTCCTGCCCCTCTTCACCAAGGTCAAACTCTGATCACTCTTTCTAATTACAACCTATACAGCCCTCATGACCAAGAGTATTGGTGAAGAGATAAGAAGCCCTTTTACTACTTCCTACAGCGATTTATCAGTAAGGAAGTATCACTTTGAAGTACTGAGTCACCTATTTAAGTTGGAAACAATCCTGAGCTAAATTTTTATCTCCATTTTGTATACGAAGAAACTGAAGTATGCAGAAATTAGTAAAATTGTCTGTGATTACATAGCTAGTTAGTGAAAGAGTTGGAATTCTGATTCTCATTTTCAAGAGATGTTAGGCTAGCTTGTCCCTAAAATCTTACTCATGAATATATAATCAACTCATTCAACAAGCATTTATTTATGAAGTACATACTACGTGCCAGATTGTGTTATGCACCAGGGACACACAAAGCAAAAAAAAGTCCCTGTCCTTAAAGAGTTTACATTCTATTGAAGGCAACGTATAAATGGTTTAAGTATACACAGAGTAGATGAAAGGTAATCTGGGAGGAGAAATTAGCAACTTGGAGGACAGGGAATGGGGAAGGGGTACAGGAAAGACCTCCAGGAAAAAGAAAGATTTTGGGTCAGTTTTGAATAAAAATAAAACTAAGAGGCAAAGGTGAGGGGTTAAAGCATTCCAGGCATGCCAGTAAGCAGAGAGAAGGCATGGATTGGAGATGCAGTGGTGTGTTTAAGTAACTCCAAGCAGTCCAGTATTACTGGAATGTGGAGTGCTTGGAAGAGGGTAAAGTATGACAAGACTGGCAAGGGGTCCAATTGTGAAGAACTCTAAATGACAAAGGAGTTTAATATGATTATGAAGACAACAGGAAGCCACTTTATTTTATTGAGGGAGAGGAGGGTGACATGATCAAACCTAGGTTTTAGAAAAACCACCTTGGATGGATTTGGAGCTAAGGCCAAGAGCCAAGTTAGAAAACTTTTTGTAACAGTCCAGATAAGAGGTGGCGAGGGTATGGATGTACATGTTCGTCTTTCGTTGCCGAAGAAGACCATGCCATCAGAGAAATGACATGACTTGCATTTCACTTTGTTTTTTGAGTGAGGGAGGGTTGTGCAGGTCACCAGCCTCACTTCTCCTCCAAAGCCATCTGAATTCAGTGACCAAATATTCATCAGGATGACTGGAGATGACCCAGGATGAGGCAATTGGGGTTAAGTGACTTGCAAAAGGTCACACAGCTAGTGGGTATCACGTTTGTGACATGAGATTTGAACTCAGGTCCTCCTGACTCCCGCACTGGTGCTCTAAAGTAGTGATTGTATAAGTAGGGAGAAGTGGACGTATGAGAGTTCATATGAAGGTGGATCAAATTTGGCAGTGAATTACCTTTGTAGGGTGGGTGAAAGTGAGAAACTGAAGAAGACAGTGAGATTGTGAACCTGCGATGAATGGAAGTGAAGTGGTACCATTGGTGCTAATAAGGATACATGGAAGAGGGAAAATTTTGGAGAAAAGATTATGAGTTCTGTTTTGGACAGATTGAATTTGAGATGTCTACAGGATATTCAGTTTGAGATTTTTGTTTAGAGTAAAAGCACTTGAATTCTCTGGATGTTTCCACTAATCAAATACTTGATTGGAATAATTGATTACAATAGTCTGCTTCATTAATCAGAGTACAAACAAAAATCTTCCATCTTATTTCTTTTACAAGATATGGTCAAAATAATTGCATAGAGTATTTCTGTGCTCCCTGCCTAACTGAGCTCCAAGAGAAAGAGACTTTAAATGCAAACATATATATTTTATTGAATTTCTAATAATATCATGAAAGGCACACAACAAACTTTGTTACAAAATAATTCAATCATGTTATCATCTTGGTATGATGATCCTTTCACAGAAAGGATTATTTACAACTTGATTAGGCATAAAGTTCGTTGTTGCCAACATACGTTGTCCATATAAAAAGGATCTGTATATTGTATACAAATCTGTATACTGACCAATTATGAGTTTTTAAAAAAATTAGATGCAGTATAAATAACAGTTTTTACAGTTTTTAAACCACAATTTTCAAATGCAAAAAACAGAGAATACTCAAGTTGGGTTTTCCATATGCCATTTTTCCTTGCAACAGTGGTGTTTGCCAACAATTAGACTAGCAAAATGAAAAGCAAAAGTTTTTCCTTGTGTCATTATTAACACAAGCATAAGAAAACCACTTATAAAATCAGTTGGAAAGAAGTTGAACCAAATGAACAACGAGATTGGGAACACACTTAAACACTTGATGCTAACCAAAGGTTAGCAAATGCAAAGCATAAGCTACTCTTTTTTATCACTAGCTGTATTTTTTCTTACATGTCTAACAAGTATCAAGTGTTAATGGAATTTGCCATATAATGTCCTTTAGAACTTTAGCTTTGTCATGTTTATTTCATAAGCCTTTAGGGAAAAAATAAGTTGTTTAATGACATATGAAAAACACATATTAGCTAATGTTTTCATATTGCACGCTGCCACTTGAAAACAGAAGATTAGATACTTTTCAAATCTGGCTATCTGAAACTTTGGTTAATTAATGCATTTGAATAAGAGCAAATATTTTCATGAATACAGAGTATTTTTCGCTTTTAAGCTGTCAATTAAAATAATTTGATAAGTCTGCAAGCTATACATAAATTGACCATATGTGCTTGCAAAACCTCAAGGATCACAAATACATGAGGTGCAACAATGCTGGAGTACTTCCATGAAGTGTTCTGTAATACTGCTTCCCCTGCCTGGGTCATATTAAAAAAAAGTTTTGCCGTACTCCAATTCTACCTTTTATCTTACAATATCATTTATATAAAAATATCACACTTCTATATAAAATTATATATTTGAATATAGATAAATGTATTTTAAAAGAAAACATGATAGAAAAATGGAATATCAAAATATGGTAAAATAGGGCTGCAAGAATATTAAGCTATTAATTTAAAAATATTTCACTAAAAAGGCATTGTGCTATGAAGGTCTCTGCCATTATTTTAGCAACATATTCATCTTACTTGAAAGAAGCAAGTTCACAATGTAACTGCCTTGCTTTTACTTTATCATGATAATGGCTTAGTGGTTAGTTTTGAAATTCACTCTAGGCTAATGGTAAGAATTCTCCCTCTTACAGGTCTTCTCCTTGGTAAGACATTTCAAAAACACATGAAAATAGCTTTCTACATGAAAAGGGACAACAGAAAAATTGTGCTTGTGCAATCTAATCATCCCAAACTACATAAGTTAAAGCCTAGAAAACTTATTATTTCTAAGTAATATAACAAAAAATGGCAGATGCTGACTATATGCTAAATGAAAAAAAAACCTGTAAGCTCCATACACATATAAATACACACAAGCCTATATATTTATATATGTGTAACATATGCATATTTTAAGAATAATTTGAAAAAACATTATGGCATCAGTATGACCTGTCATCGTTCATTTAACAAGTAAGAAACATATACTTTAGATTTTTTTTTTAACAGAAATTTGATTTGTAAACATCACAAAACATGTTAGGATTTGAGCAAAAAGCTTATTTTTTGAGTAAGTTCTCAAAGCAGTTCTGGAATATTTCTGGAGAGCTATGATTAAAGGTTACTAAATAGAAATCTGTCTACAGCAATTAGTTTCACAAGGTATAACTACATACATAGAAGGCCACTAGACATTATTTAATTTGTGTCTTTTGGATACAATTATCTATATTTACAGATCTTTGGTTTGCTAGAACCACTCCTCTCTCTAGTACCTACATTAAGAAGGCAGAAGCCACAATAGTATGGCAACGTTTATACGAAAGTCAAAAGTATCTTAACAAGACAATTGTATGTGCTTATGGGAACTGAAAAAAATGTTAATGTTCTATATGTAAAGTTGAAACAGAATTCTTTCCAGATGAGCAGTGCAAACTGAGAGAACCTCAAGTTATCCTGCACAATTTTGTTGCTGCCATGAACTGCTGAGTGGGCAGTACTTAAAGTGCAATCTTTACAAAGATTTGATATGCATTTACATCATAGGAAGAAAACTAAATATAGTGGGAGAGGGGGTGTGTGGGGGAATGTATGAAAGTAAACAGGAGAAACATGGCATCAGAAACCCTTAAAACAAGAAGAATCAACTTGAATAATCTCTCTCGAAGCAGTATTCCTGTTGTACTCATGTTGTTTTAAACCACAAATTCTGGTATTTCATCATGGGTGAGATCCAAAGAGAAATATTTGCTTGTTCTTTTCACTGGGAAAGTATCTTGTATGTTAATACACTGCTGAGCCAAGCAGCTATTACAATACAGGCCTTCTTCATCCAGCTCGTGACCACATCCAAACGTGTAGCTCTGAGCAGTGTCCTGACACAGACCTGCGATCTGCAAGAAGTCTTTCTGGTAAAGTCTGATATCATCCAGACTCAAGCTATGTCGATCAGTGGAAGTCTTTGGTTTTCGACAGATAGCCTGCAAAAAAACCCCCACAGATTGTAACAATTATAAGGTATCAGATGTAAAAAGTTTAATGCCTTTTACTCTGTAAAGACTAAAATATGATAGAGCTAAAAAATAATGACAAGCATGAACACCGATTAAGAACAATGGGGTCACCTGTCAAAAACCGAAAGAAGCAGTGATTAGGATGAAGATCATAACTGGCAGATACTGAATCTTACAGATTTCATTAACTCAAACAATGGTTAAAGTAAACAAATAAGATAAAAATGGTTTTTAAAATGTTTTAGGTCAATTCGGGAGGAGCAGAACTGTAATAGGATATGCAGGGGAAAGGAGCGGGTTGCTCTTTGACAGCAGATGTCAGGATGCAAGATATCCCTTCATGCTTTCTCCAGAGACAGAGCTGTAGACTGCGCAGACCAATTACATGAAACAAAGGGACAATTATCTCAAGTAATCTAACAGGCAAGGATTATAAGAGGTAGGAATGTCAGTGTTACTGGACTAAAAAAGTACAACTGGGCAATAAATGCAAGTGTGGCAGGCAGCTTCAAACGAGTTCTTGGAATTATGAAGACATTTTGTACTAATACGTAGCTACAGTAGTTTTAGACTATTACTGCTTGTTGCCTTATGAAATCCTGACTATCTGATAAGTTACTATTCACAATTCTTTAAGACTATGCAGATTAAATCCCAGGGGAAATAATTCTCTCAGATCAGTCATTATTAACAACCAAAATCATACTGATAGAGGAATCAGGTATAAGTTCAAGACCTCAGGCCACAAATTGCTTCCTTCTGATATGGGTCATATCGGAATCAAACAGGATAAAGAGGCCTTATAAGTAAAAAACAAACAAAAAACAAAACAATCTCAAAGCAAATAAGTGAAACTATTCCAAACAGAAAAACACAAAGTATGTATAAGATCTGGTTTTTTTGAATATTTTCCTTAGTTGCTGTATTTTGAGGACCTACTTTATAATTATTAATTGATCATATTCACTTTTATCACATAATAAATTTTTGGACAAAGGCAATTCAAACAAGATTAGAAGGAAAGCAGAAAGCTGGGAAACAATTTTTTTTAACAAGTCTTTCTGATAAAGGCCTCATTTTTCAAATATGTAGAGAGCTGAGTCAAATTTTTAAGCGTATAAGTCATTCCTCAATTGATAAATGGTCAAAGGATATGAACAGGCAGTTTTCAGAGGAAGAGATTAAAGCTATTTGTAGTTATCTCACAACTATCAGATTGGCTAATATGACAGAAAAAGAAAATGATAAATGCTGGAGAAGATGAGGGAAAACTGAAATACTAATTCATTGGTGATGGAGTCATGAACTGATCCAACCATTCTGGAGAGCAATTTGGAACAATGCCCGGAGGGGAACCAAACTGTACATATCCTTTAATCCAGCAATACTAGGTCTATATCCCAAAGAGATCATAAAAAAGGGAAAAGGACCTACATGTACAAAAATACTCATAGCAGCTCTTTTTGTGGCGGCAAAGAATTGGAAACTGAGGGGATGCCTTTCAATTGGGGAATGATTGAGCAAGCTGTGGTAGATGAATGTAACGGAATACTACGTGCTATCAAAAATGATGAATAGGCAAATTTCAGAAAAACCAGAAGAGATTTACACGAACTGATGCTGAGTGAAGTGAACAGAACCAGGAGAACACAGTAACAGTAACATTGTGCAATGCTTAACTACGATAAACTTAGCTCTTCTCAGCAATACGATGATCTAAGTCAATCCACATCCAAAGAAAGAACTATGGAGTCTGAATGCAGATTGAGACATACTATTTTTTTCTTCTTTCTCATGGTTTTTTCCTTTTGTTCATATTGTTTGTTCATAATATGACTACTATGGAAATATATTTACTATAAGTGTACATGTACAGCCTATATCAGATTGCTTACTGTCTTGGAGGGAGTAAATTTACATGTAATTTTCTTTACATGTAATTAAAAAAAGTAAAATACTATCAAGAGGGAAAAAAATTAATTGAGCACATACCTGGGGGAGAGAATCAGTGCTTTGGCCATGTAATTTGACGACAGTTTCTGAAGAGCTAGATGTGGAAGAACTGATTTCCTTCACAATTAGTCCTGAATGAGAAAATACAAAGAACAATGAAGTTCTTCAACTTACTCAATATACATTTTCTTCGAAAGAAACTACTATCCAAGAAAGACAAATTGACAAAACAGGTGGCAAATATTTTAAATGAGACAAGAAATAATCACAAATTTTAGGGTGAGGGGTAAGGTAAAGCAAGGCTAAGAGAACCTGAATGTTGCTGGGAGATAAATAACACACGAGAAGGTTTAGAATTAGAACTATTAACAACCCTCTATATAAATGAGGATATCTAATGCAAAATTAGTAACAAAAGCATCAGAAGTATATAAGGATACTTTAGCATCTTATAAACTACTGGATAGTACTATACATGCTTTTGGAAAAAAGCCTCAAAAACTCAAAACTATTATCATCAGTATTACTACTGCTACTAGTGTATTCTCCTCCTAGTTTTTTGTTAGTGGGATTGTCCTACTGATATTCAAAACTTCATGAGTCATAGCTGTAGCAATAGCAGTGCCTAGACTTTTCTAAACCAGTAGAAAATGAGTAATCTGAAAGCAAAATATTCACTGATAAATTTTGAAGCAGTTTTGCCATAAAAAATGTACATAAGGAAAATACTTTTTGACTGTGAAATGGATAAATAAATTGTGGTAGAGGAATACAATGGACAACTAAGACAGTCACAAAAACATGGCAACTTTGCACAGCAAAATAAGGAAAAGCAGAATATTACACAAACTGACTATAATAATAGACAAAATAGTAATAGAAAGATTGCCCAACTCTAATGAAACATGACAAATCTTGGTCTTGGAGAACGCATGAAGACACATATCTTCTTCCTGTCAGGTAAGGGGGGCTATAAATGTAGAATGAGGAATATATGCTAGTAGA
Organism: Potorous gilbertii; assembly: GCA_028658325.1. Taxonomy (NCBI): domain Eukaryota; kingdom Metazoa; phylum Chordata; class Mammalia; order Diprotodontia; family Potoroidae; genus Potorous; species Potorous gilbertii. The sequence continues at coordinate 428,991,941 of CM053769.1, read as the reverse complement.
CTAAGTCACTCCATTGGTTGGTTTTGTTTAACTTTATTTTCTGTTACAAAGTTGAAGAGCAATGGCTGTGGGGTGGGAATTAGAAATGACTGATGTAGAAATAAAAAGTATCAATAAAAAAGCATAAGTGCTTTCACACACACACACACACACACACACACACACACACACACACACACACACAAGTTTTAGGTCTTTGAGAAGTATTCAATATCCCACCCACAATCCCTCTCCTTCAGTAGGAATTGTTGAAAAATTCCAGCCCATAACTACAATTTCTACCATCTGGCTTTGACTCAGTACAAGACTTCTCCTTTACTCATTACCCTCTTTCCTTCAAATTCTCTCCCTTTTCTTGAGTCAGAAGCATTAAGTCAATTCAATAAGCTTTGTTGACAGTGCTGTGTACCAGCCACCATGATAAGTGCTGGGTATACAAAGAAAGGCCAGAGAAACTTGAAGGCTCACTTTACTTCAGGAATTTATACTCTAATGGCAGAGACAACATGTAACAATCCTATATGAACAACACACAGAAATAAGGATTCTTAGAAAGAAAGCTCTAATATTAAGGGGGACAAGGAAAGGCTTTTTAGAGAAGGTGGGATTTTAGCTGAGATTTGAAGGAAGCCAGGCAAAGACAAAGAGGGAACTGCAGGTAGGACAGAACCAGTGAAAATGTAATGTATGGAATGAGGAGACAGAGGGACTTATGCAAGGAATAAGGAGTGTCATAGGATTACAGAATATATCCAGGTAGCTAAGGTTTAAAAAAAAAGCTAGTAAGGAGGGGGCTAGATTACAAAGACCTTAAAAATCAGGCAAGAAATTTATATTTTATCCTAGAGATAACAGGACAGGGTAACAGGGTCAGATCTTTGCTTTAGAAAGATTACTTTGGCAAATGAATGAAGGACGTACTGGAGTAGTAAGAAACTTGAGTCAGAGAAACCAAGCAGGAGGTTTTAATGCAGTTGGCCAGATGTAAGGAGATGGGGACTTGTATCAAAATAATAGCAGTATCTGAAGAGATGACTAATCAACAGATTGGATACCAAGGGTGAGAAATCTAGGTTGACATGTAAGTTACGAGCTTGGCTGAGAGGATCTTGGTGACCTCACCAGGAATAGAGAAGCTGGGAAGAGAGGAAGGTTTTTCTGGGAAAGTTAATGAGTTCAGTTTTGGACACACAGAGTTTAAAATGTTCATGAGATGTCTAACTGGCAAATGCAGAGGTGAACGAAGAATGACAGGTTTAGGCTGAACAAGGTCTAAGAATCATCAGCATAGAAACAGTAATTGAATCTTGGGAGCTGATCAGATGAAAGAAAAGCGCTAGAGGGAGATAAGAAGATGGTGCAGAACAGAGCCCTGGAGAATGAGATGGAACAGTCAGACAAGTAGCAGGAAAACGATAGCAGTAGCTGAAAAACCTAGAAAGAAGAGTGTGATTCAGTATCAAAGTCTGCTGTGATGAAAAAGAATGAAGGCTAAGGAAAGGACATGGTTTGTAAATTAAGAGGTCATTGGCAATTTTGGAGTGAAATGTTCAACTGAATGATGAGGTAGGAAACCACGTACATAGCTAAGACAGTGAGAGGAAAGGAAGTGCAGGCATTGATTGCTGATGGACTTCTTAAAGAGTTTAGTCACAAAAATAGGAGTCATAGGATGACAGCTAGTATGGATGAAGGGATGGATGAATAAGAGTTTTTTGAGGATGGGAGAGACATGGGCATGACTGTATGTAGTAGGAAAGCAGCCTACAATGGGAGAGACTGAAAACGGTAAGTGGTTAGGATTTTGGGGGGAGAGGGGCTGTAGAAAGTGAAAAGCAATCACTTGTGCATACAGAAGGACTTGCTTTAGCAAGAAGGGCCATCTCCTTATGAGATGTGGCGAAGGAGGAGATAAGTAGCAGAAGGTATCTGGGATGTATGAATTGAGGAAGAGGGGAAAAGAGGAAACTCCTGGAAACTGGCCTCAATTTTTTCCCGCGAAATGAGGCAAGGCTCTCAGTTGAGAGGGTAGCAGAAGGGAAACTACGGGAAGTTTAAGGGGGATAAAAAAGGTTTGGAAAAGTCACTGTGTTGAGTGGAACAATGAGTCAGTTAGGGACGATTACCTTGCTGCAGTGACGATCCTGTTGAAATTGTATAACAAATTTGTAGTGGATTCAGGCACTATCAGTTTAGTTATTTTCTCCAGCATTCTTGAACAGCATGGGTATAGGTTGGAGCAAAGGCAGGGCACGGTTAGAATAATCTAGAGCTAAGGCTTGGCAAGACAAGTTTAGCAACAGAATAAGGAAGCAAGAGATTTAAGAGGACAGTGTCTAAATCAATGCAAAAAGAGGGAAGGAAAAGGAAAGGCAATTTTAAGATGAAAGTAAATTTGTTACCTATAGATTGAGCATTAAGAGAAAATACTGGAAGGGGTGGATAACTTTGGGGATAAGGGAAGAGCAGCTGGGGTTCAGAATAATTGGAAAGGGTAGAGTATGATGGGCTAGGAAAGAGTGAATCAAGTGATTAGTTCAGGTAGGTTGTCTTCTTCCCTAAGGGTTCAATCTCAAGATGGAATTCTTTTATAGTGTGAGGAAGCAATGAAGGCTCAGGTAAAATACCTGATGAAATCAATAAACTCAATAATTCAATTAAAAAAACATTTATTAAGTGCCTATTAAGAAACTGAGCTGGGAATAGAAAAAGAGGCAAAAGACAGTCCCCCTGTCCTTGAGGAGCTTACAGTCTACTGAAACACAATAGCTAATTTCTATTTGGCAGGCAGGTTCAGCTGACTGGTGGAGATACTGTAATGGAACCATGGCTTTCCCTTCTCTCCTCTTCCCTAGGAATTCCGCTTTTTAAGAGTTATTTTCTTCACTGAATTTTTGTGTCTCCTTTACCATTAGGCCAATTCTTTTTTCTAAGATATTATTTTCTTTAGTATTTTTTCCTAGGCCTCTTAAACCTAGCTGTTCTCTTTTCATAATTTTCTTGCATCATTCTGTTTCTTTTTCCAATTATCCTCCCACCCATCTCTTTCCTTAACTCCTCCAGGAATTCCTTTTTTGCCTTGGGTCCAAATAAGATTTTTCTTTTAGGCTTTATTTGAAGTTGTTTTCACACTGTTGTTTTCTCCTGGGTTTATGTCTTGGTCTTACCTGCCATTGCAGCAGCTTTTTATGGTCAAATTTTATTTTTTGCTCATTTTTCTAGTCTATTTCCTGATACTGAACTTTCTGTTAAAGTAAGGCTTTGCTCACTTGGGGATGGGGAGGCACTATCCCAAAATTTAGGCTTTATCATGTACCTTCAGAGTTAGTTCTGGAGGTCTGCAAATTTTTGGATCCAGGGAGAGGTGTGGTCATTACTCTTGTAGGCACAAGTGTCAGTGTTCTCCTTGGCTCTTCTGACCAATCATAAGCACTCTCTTCTGCCCTCGAACTGTGATTCAGAACTGCACTTGGGTCTGTGGAGTTGTTAATCAGCACTAGTTGCATCTAGTAGCAGCAAAGGGTCCTCTGTAATTTCTTTCTGACATCCCTGGGCTGAGAGCTGCTACTGATGCTACTACCTCTCCAACTGTCACTCCACTCCAACTCCAACTCCAAAGCCTCACCACTGGTGATGCTGCTGAACATGCTCTAGAGGGCTCTCATCCCAGTATCACAGATCTTTTCTGCTGACCTCTTAAGCTGTCTGAGGCTGGAAAAATGTACACCCTAACCTTTTGTTGGCGCTAACATTTTAAAATTTGATTTGAGGTGTTATTTTACAGTTGTTTGGAGGGGAATATAGGGAGAGTTTGACTGGGTTGCATCCTCTATTCTGCCATCTTGATTATCAGTCTACTTTCAAAAATTACTGTTTGTGATTGAAATTATTAAATTTAACTAGTACATGTCTTGAAGTTTGAAGTCCAGGATTTTTTCTGGTGGTGGTTTATGTGTATGCTTTGGTAACACTCAGAAATTCTAGAGTTCTCTTATATCTTGCATTATTTAATTTTTGACTTGTTCTTTTAGAAGGTCTATATCCCCAAAGTTAACTCAGGGCATCTTGCCTTCAAAGTTAATCATTTTGGCTTGTATAAAATTTGTGCATTCTTTTAAAGTTTTCTGTCTCTATTCAAGTTTACTTCAGTATTTTTTGGGTTTCAATTAAATTTTAAAACTCTGCAATGAAGGCTCTTAATTCCTACCAATATTAATTTCCAAGTCCCCTCCCTCTTCCTCTACCATGCTAGTGCATAGAACTCTAAGGTTAGCTTGCAAGACTCCTCTCACTGAAGAATATCAGGTTTGTTGGTTTAGGTTGCTATTCTAAGCAAATTCAGAGGAGAGGACTGACTCCAGGTCAGGTTTTAGTCCCTTTTTCTTCAGGCTGGACACAGCTGCCGATGCTGATAACCTTTCCTGATTTTTCCCTTTTTTACTTTACTTCAGATGTCTAGAGACAGTATCTGCCGCTTCTTGTATATTGAGGGAAGGGGGGAGGATACTCTTGTGGACAAATTATTGCAGCAACAGAGGTCCCTATTTTAGGGTTAGTCCTGACACAAGCCAGAAAGTTAGCTTGTACTCCTGCTATAGATGAACTGAGGAAGGTGGAGGAGTGGCAACAAGTACTCTAATGTTGGAGTTCTTGAGTTGTAATTACTAAAAGATTTTTAGATGTCTAGAAGTCTGTCTTCTTGCATTTGGCTAGCTAAAATTATTCTAAATTTGCTGCATAATTCATTTCTGGGAAGGCTGAAAGTGGAGGACATTTGGAGAAAGTGATTAATCTACCATCTTTCTAGTCACATGACCTGTCACCCGTAAATTTTAAAGAAAGGTAAATTTTAATTCTGGACGAAAGATCTTAATTAATATAATTTTTAACTAAACGATGTGTGTTTGGGTCCCTTTAGAAATGTTTTTCATTTTTCACCACTCAACATTTGAAAATGATTAATAAGTACAGAATTTCTCTCTAAGAAGCTTGTGTTTGGAAACAGAATGCCTAACTGCTGTATTTCCATAATAATTATTTTCACAGTGAATGAACCATGAAGAAACCAACCCATATGTCTAAAAGTGTACTTGCCTTTCATAAGAAAATTAAATTTTGGCTATATCTTTATGAACTTACATGTATAATCTACCACAGATCCAATATTTTGTCAAAAGTTGCAGACTTGACTCTAGGAAATCCATTAGTAGCTGTCTGTATAGAAGACTAAGCAAAGCTGCAATAGAGTTAGATACAGAAGGGGAAAGTGCTACTGCTTCGGCCATAACTGTACTTTAGTTTTCAAAATATTCCTTAAAGGGAAAATTCAATGCCATATTCAGTTGGGGAAATATAACAGTATACCTTAGTAGAAGAAATAAAACTGATGTAGATGATAGTATAATGCTTCTTTGTTTGTTGGTCAAATCTAGTGACTTCCAATAATAAATATTTCCTAGTTATTCTTCATGAACAATGGTGGCCTAATTCTTCTTTGTTAGCCAGGTAAAAAGGACCAAATCAAGGGTACCACTGCTATGGTCTTGTGAAGTTCTGAAACATGGTTTTGTGGAAAATGGAAGAGTGTTTTTTGTCACATGGAGACATAAATGGCATAACAACAAATTCCACTTCAACAGCACTCTTTTCAAACAGATATATCCTGAAGTGTACATCACAAATAATTCAAGATAGCTTGATGAAAAGAAAAAAATATGCTCATTATTTTTGGGTTTGAGAGTATGTTTGAAAAGAAGGGAGATAAAGTGACTATACTAGATTTAATATTTAAAAGAACATGAGAATAGAGGTCTGGGTTGTTCTACTTAAGTTTATCCTTATAATGCATTGGTATGATCATAAACTCATTTGGCTTAAATTTCAACTATAAAGTAAGGGCTTGGATTCCAAAAGTTCTAATTCTAAAATACTATTGTTTCCTTACAATATACAAAACTCAAACTATGTAAAAATGACCCCTAATTCCACTATATTGTATTTCTAGGACACTTTCTTCTGTATTCAGAGTAAGTTGAGGACAATGTAAAGAATTTTCCCATGACAGTTACCTGAATAGCCATTAAGCTTCTGTGACATCAGCATGTCCTCAGTGATGTAGATACACATGTCTGGACTGACCTCTACAGCCTCTTCATTTATTTGCTCTAGGTCTCTGGGGTCATCAACCAACATTTCTATTTCTGATGCAGAAGAGGAAAATAACATTTACTTACATGGTATGAGTGCTAGTGCAGGAGAATGCCACATACACATTTTGAGAAAAGTCATTTGATTATACTTGAAAAGAAAATTTTCAACCTGATTCTCAGTAGAATTTAAGTAATTACAGTTATTCTCATTTGTACACATTAGTTTCCACAAACTCTCTATATTTTATGAAAACTATGACTCATTCAAACATTAATTCCTCCTTAAGGAAGAATATCAATGCTATCATGTTCATTTGACAGGAAAAGAAATGAAAGTACAAATGTTTTAGGTAATTTGTCTAACTAATAAACTGCCATAACAAATAGCCGCTCAGCTCCTAAGTCTACTACCACTACTTAAACTAAAAGTCCTTCCTCAGTTTTTTCATAATGCAAAACAAGATTAATACTATTAGGAGGATCATCTTTTCTAGAACAGCACTTTCTGCTTTCTAAGACACTGTTTTGAAAGTCAGCGATGCCTAGGTATTATGCTTAGATAATGGTGTGAAAGTACTTTGTAAATTATAAAACCCTGTAAAATTATTAATTATTATTTTTGCTCATAATTGGAAAGCTGTAAATTAAAAAAAAAAACAAACAACAGTTTTCACAGTTGGAAGAAAGTTCTGTTCACAGCCACGTTACAGGAAGCACAAGTCACTGTGGTAGTCTATTGCACACATCCATACACATCTATAGGGGAGCACCAATTATACAGCAAAGGTAGGAAACACAAAAGTAAAAGTAATGGAGTTAGCTGATCCATCAGGAGAACTTACCATCATCCTGTGAGTCATCCTCCAGCCTGTCCTTGCCACCACTTTCTACCCCAGAGGTACGGGAGCTGTCTTGGCTGGTCATGGAGCTGCAGGTTTTTAGTCTGTGGTAGATAGTACTGCCTAAGAAACTGTCTTCTGGTCCTGGGTCCCTTATTTTGGCATCAGTCTCAATGCCTGAGGTTTGGGAGCTGCTGTGGCTGGTGGCAGAATGGCGAGAGAAGCGCTTGTGCTTCATGCTGCCTGTACTGCTCCCGCTTGCCTGAGATCTTTTCTCCAAGTGATCCATGTCCAGGTCTAGATTGTCACTGATGTATGACTCTCTATACTGCTTCTTTTCTATAAGGTAACACATATCTCTCATTATCCTTAATTAAAACATGAATGGAACTTGTCTATAAATATTACATGACCACAGTAATACAATCAGTGCTAACTTAGATGCCAGGTTGGTTCAGAGAGACAGACAGAAGTATGCACACCCTGAGGATTAGGTCTAGTAAGAGGTCACCAAGTGGAGTCTTACAGCAGAGAGAAAATGAATGGGATCCTGGAGTAGTGTACTAGGTAAAACTAAGGTTACAGATCTAGCACAGAGATGCCTGACATAGCCAAGGGGAAAGGAACAGGTACCAATTCTGAGAGCTAGGTCACAGATGCCATTCAAATTAAAGATGACAACTGTGCCTTGCAGTGGTAGAACACGGTAAGGAGCTTTTGCTTGCCTGAGTCTCAAAACTGTAACCTTGGAAAGAATTTTCAGATCTAGGCCCTGGTAGTATCTGATGACTGGAACTAAATACCACAGCAGGGAGCATAACCTTCTAATTAGCTATTAGCAATTGCCTGAGCCTTGCAGTAGTCTGCTGGAACTTCAACAAGGGGCAAACCCAGAATTGTGCTGCTAAGATTCAAAACTAAAGACAAAGCTTGCAAAAATCAGATCAGGAGGGCGGCAATCAGGCCTTCACCCTGGATCAAAAAGTGTTGACTACACTGAAAGCTTACATGGCCCTAGCCTAGGCTGCTTCTAACTTAATGAACTCAGAAATCAATATCAAGAAAGGAACAGTAGTATCCTAGAGGACAGGAAATAGATCCACGCAGGGACCTGTTATTTTCTCAAGAAGTGAGCACTGACTAGTTCTAACAAAATCCCAATTCAGGAAATAAGACAGGAAAAATGAATAACAACAAATGGTATCACAAAGAGCTATTATGGTGATGGGAATGATCAAAACACAAACCCAGAAGAAGAAAATGACCACAACATCTACAAGGCAAAGTTTCAAAGGAAAACATACTATGGGCACAAGGATCCCTAGAAGAAATAAAACGAGTTTAAAAAGTTAAAAGTGATTTTCTATAAAAAGAAAAAGAAAACACCAGAGGAAATATTTGCAAAAGAAATGAGAACTATGGAGGAAACATAAGAGAAAGGAGAATTAAGAGGTACAAAGAGATAATTAAACCACAAATTTCCTGAAAATTATAATGGACCAAACAGAAGTGAATGCCTCCACGAATCAAAAAAATATTAAAGCAAAAGTCGAAAAAGTCAAAAAGGAAATGTAAGGTATATCTTATTATAAATCAGATGATTCTAACTGGTTTATTAACTCAATCTTCAAAATGGTATTGCATTTATTTTGTGTATTTATTCATCTATTTACACGCTGTTGCTCTCTAGTAGAAGGTAAATTCCTTGAGGCTAGAAGATGTTTTCTTTGTATTTTCAGTACCTTAGTACTTTGCCTATCACATAACTGGCAATGAATTGCATTGAACTCAACAGAGACTAAAGTTTTACTTTTCATTAGCTACAAAGTAGAAAAGAATTTGCTTTGTAAATTGCAGAAACTAGATTTTAGGGAGAATGTTTAAAAGGAGCACGCATACTGAGGAAATTATATATCTACAAAATACTGAAGCGCAAACTCCTTAATGCAACAAACTTTTGAAATAGCCTTAAGTACCAGAGTACAAAGTCACATACGCTTATTATAGAATATTCTCATCTATTCAATAATATTTAATAAGAGATAAATCTGTTATGTTTTCATTGGTATAGGGAACTTGCCGTCTACCAATGCAAGTGGGCACTTCTGTTGTTAACTCTCAGCATAAGGGAGTAGCCTGTGGTCTTGAGAAGTAAGTGACCTGTCTCGAGTCACAGAGTCAAGGAATGTCAGAGATAAGACTGGAATACAGGTCTTTGAGGCCAGCTCTATATCTACTGCATGGGTAGGATTTTCTCCCTCCTATTCACAGTCATTTATTTTCTTTCTGTTTTTTTCCTTTCGACCCCCAGGCTCGTTTTCCAGCACCTGAACTTGCTTCCCTGATATGGGGCTTCTCTGGAACCACTACGAGATACTGGTTCTCCTTTTGAGTTGTTCTGCGCTGGGCAGGAGTTTACTCCTGTTTCTCTTTAGTTTTTGCCATCATTGCTATCTCCCAGCCTTTTCAGAGATTTTCTGGAGAACAAGTCGTGGAGCTAATATATTTGGTATAGCTGTGTCATCTTTACCAGAAGTCTCCTTCCCTCTAAAAATTCACAGCACAACTATCTAGGCTTTCTTTTAGTGACTGATTAGCTACAATTTTAGTGGACGCTGACTAAGCCACATCTTTTGAGCACTAATTCTTACAAAAAAAATGGATGCCTACGATATGCTTTGCTCTTTATTTTAGGTTAGCTGACACAAACTCTGGCAAAGTTCTAATCATTAATGTGACCACAACAGAAAACTCCAAATTGCATATTATTGTAAAAGATTAAGAGATACTTTTTGAAATGACATTCAATTGTGTAAAATAATGAAAATAAGATTTTGTGAAGAGAAGCATTTGTTGGTCTCTAATTCTGTAAGGAAAGAGTTCAAATGGTGTGCTAAATGTTGCACATCCAGCCACAGAGCCAGGAAATGGGTCTATGTGCGCTAGAAAGAATGTTCTTCGTGATCCTCAAATCTGTTTCTTTTTAATATCTTGGGGTATCTTCAGATCATCATAAAAGAGTACCATGAAATTCCCTGAAGTAATTAATTCTATTTACTTAAAATATAAATTTTACATGACATACAGTAATCAAGGGTGCTGTTAAATCAAAGAACAATGGAAAAGCATAAATGTTTTTTTAAAAAGTAGGAATTTCTGTCATAGGTCCAATTATGACCTTGCACAATATGTTTATCATAAGCAGACACTGAGAGCTAGAGGGACCTGTGAGATCACCTCTCTAAACCCCATTATTTGAAAGTTGAAAAATTTGACACTTACAAGTAACTTTCCTTACTTCTCAGAGACAAAAAGGAGCTACCAATCTGACACTTTTTGTTTGTTCTACCACACTGCCGGCTGAATTTCTGAACAGCTACCAAGGTAGCTTCAAGGAATGGCTAATGATCACTGTTGTCATTTTAATCATTCAATCACAAGATTAGCATCAAAAGAACATTCTCTAATCAATGGTATCTAAATTCTCTAACCACTCAGGAGCTGAAGCTTCCAATCCCCTGACCTTCCACATATATAAAGAGATCTAGGAACTCAGGTTGGAATCAAGCACATACATTTCAGTTGCCATATACCCTTTAAATACCTTCATTCTCTTCAAGTTTCCTAATATGACGGAGAACAGGTTGCAGGTTCATGTAGAGACGATGACTGTTGCTGAGTAATTCTAAGAGATGCCTGGAACGCATGGGGCATCCAGTATAGTAGATGAGCTTCCTGGCCGATGGCAATCCATCTGGCAAAATCTCAAATTTCTTACCCTATGTTAAGCAAAAAACAAAAACAAAACCAAAACCAGAAATTCAATATGTGAACTCTTTAATGTAGATGCACTTTAAATAACGATAATTGAAAATTCCTGTTACCCTCACAGCAAAAATACTTTCACATATAATATACATATCCTTAACTATATATATATATGAAAAAAATATATATACATATCCATGATACATACATGTTACCATATTTACATATAGTTCTTGGTTGTAAGCTTTAATCTTTTATTTCTGGAATGTTGTAAGATTTTCTCTGCTTTATAATAGTTGTAACATGCTATTCAAAGATTTCACGAACAGCTCAGGCTGGGTACCTTGTATTTTAGTGTTTCCAAAGCAGCCTGATCCAGGGCAAATTCTGATCACTGTCCTGGTTTTATTTTTGTAAGTTCCAGACCTGAGTTTGTGTCTAAGCAACATATCCATGGGCTTGTCTGTTTGGAGTTCCAACACACTGATGCTGGCATCAGCTACTATCAAGCTGTAAAGCTCTACTGGTTCAGTGACAGAACTGTGAGGCATCTCTTTGCCCTGGGATTCCAGTCCTGGCTAGTCTACTTTAGGCTTCAGATTAGCTAGAGGCTGGATCTGAGAGCTTGCTCCACCTTGTGGGATCAAAACACAGCTACTGTTTGTGTCTGAACTTGCTTCTTGCTCAGTGTAAAGCCCACTACTGCTCTTCACCCTAGAACCAAATTTTGGGACTAGTCCCCTCCCCTAAGTCTCACACTGTATATATGATTTTGAACTGAGTAGCAAGCAACCGTTTTTATTTGGAATCTCTTGCTGGACCGTGCACAATGCTGGGCTCCTGTGTGTGAATCTGAAGCCTCTTTTCTAGGCAGTCTTGGCCCTCTTTCAGTGTAATCTCTGTGTCAGAATGACTGTTCCTAGCTAGACACTATCCCCAGTGTCTGCAAAACTCTGTCTGCAGCACCCAGATGCCAACGTAGGCTGTAAAATGAGTCATTGTGACTTTTTCTTGAATTTCCCAGTTAGTACCCAAACTGGTGCATTTGCTAGATCTAAAGGAGCTGCAGAGGACAGCTCAGCTACACTTTTTTCTGCTACTCTGTCACCTTCAAATATTACTCTTAGCAGTTCAATCACTGTACAGGGATGAAGCTTACACTGTGCCTTTTGAAGTTATCTTGTGGATGATTCTAATAGCAGGCAGAATTATGATTTCTTGATTTCTCCTACTAGGTCTCAATATTTTATGGGATTAAAACTTCATTTCAGATGTGTGCTAATAACTACTTTAATCAATGTGTTGTACAACATTACTAAAGAAAAGGAAAAGAAAAGGAAAAAAACCTTTTTTTTTAACAAGCTCATCTACAAGGAGTTCAAAACACATTGCATAGATTTTCATGATTTTTAAATACACTAACATAATTGTCAAAACAGCGATAGAGAAGGTTGTGCTCCCAGACACAAATAATACCTTCATCGTTATTTTTAGAAAGGGGAGAGTAATTTTGTTAAAAGCAAATTCCTATTCTTTTCCTCCTTCTATTTCTTAGTCATAAACAACACCCTTTTTCCTGCTCCTATTAAGGAGAACAGAGATGGATATAAAGGTACAGAGAGAGGGAGATAGCATGATCAAATATGTTATGTCAAATAGAATCCAACCAGTCTTTAACTTTGCTTCATAAAAAACCTTAAAAATTAATCAAACCAATCAGTCAATGCCCTCACATACTTACATTAATTTAATTTGCACTAAGTGCTTTTGTTTCCTACTTTATCTATACTTAGCTTATGGTTTATTTGCAAAACTGAATTAGATATCCTCAGCCAGATTCATACATTTGTCACTAAAGGCAGGATGATAAAGTCTGAAGAGACTGTCTTAAATGAGTTTATTTCACTTTAAAAATACAGTTTCACAATCCAAGAATGAACATATCTGTGGTAAATGAACAGTCCACATAATGCTTAACACTGAAGAACGTACAACTGAAGAACGTACAACATACAGTACTCTATTGACTTGACTTACAGTAGTAATGCCTCATTAATTTTACATGAAAGCAAACCAACTTGGTCTCTCCACACAGTGTTTTCCTGTATGAGTAAACATATAACATTTAACAATCTGAATTTCCACTACATTAAGAAAAATCCACTTTAACATCATGAAATATTTACTATTAAAGTGGCTGTGTTAGTAACATTTGAAGCAAAACAGATGCTAGTAATAACTTGAGTTGTCAGTAAAGTTGGCATCTAGAACATGTAAATCTTTTCATTGTCATACTGTTTTATACAAGAAAATTATTCCTTTGGAAGTAACAGCTTCTTGTAATGTTTCCCCTGATGTGCATTTGCAGAATAAATTAAAGACACTGGGTAAGGTAAGAAATATTTAACTTATGTGTCTTGGGTTGGTATTACTGTAAACAGAGATCTGCTGTCAACCTAATCATTTTGAACTTACCACAAATACCAATTTTCCAACATTTGTCCAAGGGAAGTCATAAAGTAACTGCTTTTCCTCATTAATGTTCTGTGGAAAGAATTACGTGAAAGAAGGTTAACTAGGAAAAATTGAAAATAAGTATTCATAAAAGTTTTAAAATTCTCAAAACATAACACAGCAATCAAAATCTGAAAGAGAACTAATTTTCTATGGAGAAATTAAAGATCTTATCCAGATGATTACTGATATAATTTACTTGCTTCAGGTTGGGAAGAATTTTTTTAAAAAGTAATACTTTCTCTATTGCATCACCATGTCTTGATACAAACTTGGGAAGGTTTAGAATACCAAAATCCATACAGGCCTGGTGTCAGAAGGAAGGGGGTACCCTTCCTTTAAGTTCATGATTCAGTCCTTGCTCTCTGATTCCCTAACACAAAAGTCTTTGAAGTCAAGTAGAGCTGCCAAATTGATAGTCACAGTCCTGCACAATAGCTGAGGAAAATTGGATGGAAGAACAGCACTCCATATACAACATGATGAGGGAGAAGACAGAGAGAAACTGTAACAAGCAAACTTTATTAAGGGGTGATACCAACACAGTGCAAGGTGGTCAGGGAGGATGGAGACGTGCAGTCAGATGGACAGTTAAGAATTCATTACAGTAGGGTTTTTATAGAGATCTTATCTGTATCAAGCAGGACAAGGTATTAGGGGTGGGTCAGGGCATCTCAGACCTGGGGTTCAGGACTGGAGTCAACATGCTAAGGGAAACTGGGTGAAAATTAGTGGTGAGTTGATATTCAAAAAGGGGCCTTGAGCTGTTACTGCTGATTCTACTCTGACAAAGTTGACTCAAGTGGTTGCTTTTAAGCTTCCCTGGGGCTTCTTCTTTTAGAAGGTTGGGGAGATTACTTTATTTCTTACACATACTTCCTTAATGTAAATTAATGAGCAAAAAAAAAAAATTCAATGCTCCCAGGCTACATCATAGTCCACTGATTATTTTGTACCCATCATACATACTGACACGGAACGGAATTTTGTTAAGTAGGACAGAATCAGGAAACATAACTGTCATCCATGAGGATGGACGAAAAGGACTTGTCCCCAGTGACACCTTGGGGTTCTGCTCTTCACTAAGTAGGGGATGATAATTATCACCTATGTGAGGAGCAGATTTCCCGGAACTTGTACATCATGGCAATGAGTACATCTAGCCAATCTCTTTATTAAATTAAACATTTTCTTCTTATTCTATTATTATGAAAACAAAACACAAATTCTACAAATCACAACCCCCCAAAAAACTGAAGTTTTAACTGAACTCTGTTCTATTAATCCCACTTTATAAAATCAATTTCAAGCAATCCAGAATATCAATCATGATTTCTCCTATTTGAAACATATTGGTGAAGATTCGCAGCTGGAATTCAACCTGAATTAGAGGCAACAACGATGTTGCTAATTATTTTCTTCTATAGTGGTTACATGGTATGCCCCCAACCCCCAACTCTTACTTGTCAATGCCTTAAAGCTCTTTTTAGTGAAGCTTTAGTGAAATTTTATGAGAAGGTAATAAAATGTGAAACATTGAAATAAGAGAACAAGTAAGTTTTCCCTTTTTTCTATATCCTTCAAAATGGAGGAAGATAAGACAAACTTGATCAGCCTGTTTCCTATAGGAGTTTACATTAAGATTTTGAAGCAACAAAGGAACCATTTAGCTCACTGTGAATTAGGCCTAATAATATTCGAAAGGGACTCAGGAAGACTTACTTCTCAAACACAACTGACCTCCTTAGGAGAACTGAGGCTACTGAGGTCACCCTAAAGAAATGCTACATTGCCGGGAGGTAAACAAGGAGTTTAAAAGATTCTTATGTAAAATAATTAAGAAATATTTCATGGGATCAGATACAATGAAGTATCAAAAGATCAGAGAATCTTTAGAACTGGGACAGACCTTGGAGTTTATCAGCTGGCTTATTAGATAAGAAAACTGACACTCAGACATTTGAACAGAACTCTAACATATAGCACTTTACTTTCAACAATGCTATTACATAGGAAATGAATTATACTGATTTTACAAAGGAGAAAATTAAGGCTCAAAGAGTCGATAGCTTCCCCTGAGGACAGAACAAATTAATGGCAAGGCTGAACTAGTCTTCTGACCCCTATATAATCCAAAGCTTTTTTAGTCCTACTTTAATGCATATTTTAATCATGAAGACCACCTGGTAAAGCGAGCCAAGCTTTCATTCTCTCTGCCTGCTTTTATTAGGCTGGTTAAATAAACCCTCAAGTCAGTGTTTTATAATATATTTCTAGATGTTAACTGAAACATTTCCTGTAGTTGAAATACAGCTCTTTGGGGAGGGAGGAAGAAGAATACTGATAACTGGCAAGAACTAGATTAAAGCCTACATCATCTTCTAATTTTAAAAAGTGGGAAAGAATACTCAATCAAACCCAAGGAAACTGGCTTTGAATATCATGCGGCAAATATAATGCATGTACTCCTGCCCAAAGAAGAAACAGCCCATTCCATATGATAATGGTTTTCCATCCACATACCTGAAAGATCTGTATTCCTCGAGTGGTCAACCCAAGAGTTAACGAAGCTTCAATTTCCCTTTTATCCTACAGGAACAAAATATCTTTTGAAGAAAAATACAAATTTTAATCCACAGTGTACAACATTAGAAAGTTGAGAGCAATACCACAAATCAAGGGGATGAAAGTCTCCTTGTTCTTCATTTTTTGGTTGTGAGTTTAACAAACATCATGACTGAATAAACAACATGAGTATGATCATTTCAATATATAAAAGAGTAAAAAGGATTGTATATAAATCTTCTATTACAGGCAGTTTTTAAATTTAACACAATAGTAAGAAAACTGACCTCCGTCTTCATTCCTGGGTCTCTCTCTGTTCTCTTCTGTGTATTTTAAGCATGTTTCAATGATTATCTCTCTATCCCTTCCTCCCTACCACTGTCAACCTCAACTACAAACTCGCCTTTGTAACAAAGGAATACAGTCAAGCAAAATAAAGCAACACTGGCCATGTGTGAAAATATGTCAAGAGATGGGAAGCATGTATAGCCCTTGGTCTGTGGCTACTAGCTCCACCCTGACTTGTACCGATAAGCTGGGTCCTCAGAAATTAGTTGCCATTTCTCCATAGGAGTATAGGGCTAAGTTGGGCAGAGGGGTATATTTCTTTCCAATTAGCAAGACTTAATCAGAAAGAAGTATTTACTAAAGGAGCATACTAAAAACGGCTGGTACAAAACATTCCTACCCCAAAGTCTGTGATACATGCTCCCACAAGTAGATATAGAGTCCTTGGGGAAGTGGATGCAAGCTTAAAGAACCATAAATTTATGTTACATAACCTCAACTGAGCCCTCCTTTTACTCCTCTCTCCTTAACTCACTATCCTACTCAGCACAGTGGCTCTGAAACCTTCTCAAGCCTCCCAAGGCTTCCTTTCTTCTCATCCTCTTAGACAAGAACCTTCCTTCGTATTCTACTGAAAATGTTGTGGCCATTAAATGGCAGCTCCCTCTTCTCATCTCCTCTTCCTCCTGCATTATCCAGATAGCTTCTGCCACCATTTCCTCCTTTACCCCTGTCTCACATGAAAGCCTTCTCCGAGCCAAGGAAAATTTCTCTACAGGGCCAAGTGACCTGAGTTTCTCTTGTCTTCTTTAGGAGATTTCCTTCTATCTTCCCCATATCTGATCTTCAGTCTTTCCCAGTATACCGTCTGCTTCGCTAATAGTTACAAACACCTCCATTCTATTCAGCTTGTGTCACAGATCCAGTATTTACAAGTGCTCCCCTTTCCCCATATGGGTTAGGAAAAGGTGACACAGCTAGGACTTGACTGGGCGTGAGGAGAGGAGACAAGGAAGAAGTTATGCCTTCTTTGATAAAGCTTCCTGGTGACATTTTCCCTAGCTGTATTCACCTAGAGGAATAAAAGGTTTTATAAAAGGTTTATTGCCCTCTGAAGACCATGAGGGTCACCAAATTGTGCCTTATTGTTTCCATATGCAGATGAGAGTCAAAAATTTTAAGTGTCAATATATTCTTATTAAACATTCTTGCTGTATTAGTAAACTTCCTTGTAACCGTCCAAAAATTTATGAGTGTCTCTCCTCAACAATGAACTTTTACTAGGGGGTCCAGGTCCACCTCTAATATTGTGGCACAGTCAATAACTAGGACAAGATCATAGGACCTTGTAGCACACATTATAGGGAAGGACACTGCAGGTGTGGAGTGAACAAAGGATGCCCAGATAAGGCATGGTGACACCAAAGGACAGGGAGCAGAATCCTGCTCACATGGAAGTATTAGTTCACTGGTCCTAGAAATGACTAAGGGTAAAGAAAATGTCATGTGGTTGTTGTTGACTAGTCTATAGAAATATGACTGTCAGTTTAATAAGACCAGAAGTGACCTACTTCACATTCAGCAACTAGGGACAGAGATCTCAGCTTTTAAGGACCATGTAATGAAAGCTGAGGGGCTTTAAATTTCAGGTTTTTAAATTAAATTAAATTTTAAATGCCATTGCATTTGCAGACCAACAAGTGCAGGGATGTTTCCTGATGGGAGTGGGGACCAACAGGCCACAATCAGAAACTCATAAGACAGCAACTTAGGGGTTACAGGAAAATAAGAGTGAAAGCAAGGATGAGACAGGAATAGATTTCTTACTGATCACTTAGAAGAGGGTGCACAAAAAGTTCAAACAGAAACCTGATGGGACATTGTAGCAACGGCTCTTGAGAGTATGGTCTAATGGACCCTGCGGTTGAGACACTCTTTCCCTCTTGAGCTCCATAAGTTTGGGGAGCGCCCTAGGGACTTAATGTTATTGTCAGCTAAATCAGTCCCCATATAGGGGTATAGGGGACTGTCTTTTGTCCCTTTTCAGATGACTTAGGATACTATTTGCACCTGGTTCCATAAAGATGAATTCCTATTGTAACTGGTTCCCCAATGGGGATCTGCAAAAAAGGGGGTGAAGTTCCCAAAGGAAATGGTTTTGGCTGATGAGATTTCTATAGTTCCTTTCCCAACCAAGGTCCACCATAAAATATGCAGTCTGCTTAAGAGAACAATTGGATCTGGCTTTCTAGATGAAGCCCCACCAGAATGGCTTCAGACTTCAGCTATGGGCCCCCCTTGTCATAAAGACGTAGGCTGGTTAACTAGTGAAATTTGATCAAGAAAGCAGAATAGCTCTGGCTTGGGCAAACACTACTTTTGGTATAAATAGACAGTCCAGAAATAGGAAAAAAAATAAAGTCTATCATCCCTCCAGGGGAATTGTGTATATGGCTACTATTATAAGGGGGTGATTAAAAATGCATTTGAAGGTCAGAATGTAGGTAGCTAGTAAAACTGTACAGGAAATTCAGCACCAGCGCAAAAGAGGCCCTTCAGTTCTACTCTAAGACTTCCAAGGCTTCTTCTAAAGCCTTCCCTATTTGGATAATTGAGGGGAGGCTATAGAGGACAAACCATGGAGGGTAAGCATCACGGGCTCTTGGGAATTAGCATCTGTGCAAACTCTTTCAGTAGCTTTTGAATGTTACTGTACATAGGGTCAAAGGTAAGGAAACCCTTGGAGCTATCCAAACCATACTATGTCTATAACACCAAACAATCGTGTTTCACCGCAAGGGGGTGAAAGATATTTTTTTCTCAGTGATGGAGAGGAAGTCAACTGGGGTACTTTGTAATATCAGCTTCTTGCACAACAATCTTGTGTTCCCTGTGAGGAACGTTGATGGCCTAGATCCATCGGTATGGAGTTATTGACCTCATCAATGCTTTTTTCTCTATTCCTGTGACTGAGTTTAGTCAGAAGTAGATTGTTTTTCACCCGGGAAGGAGTCTAGTATTCTTTTATGATCCTTCTCTAGGACAACTTTCAGACAATGGTGGGCAGAAACCTGAAAGAGGCCTCTCTTCCCGGTGGCACTAATGTATGCTACTACACTGATGACATTTTGTTGACTGGTCAGATGAAATTACACTTGCAAAAGCCTTAGATCAGATGTAGCCCATACAAAAGATGAATTCCTACTGTAACTGGGTCCCCAATGGGGATCTGCAAAAAAAGGGGGTGAAGTTCCCAAAGGAAATGGTTTTGGCTGATGAGATTTCTATAGAATGTGAAATCAACCCTAAGAAAATTTAAGAACCAGACTGCTATTTTGGAGGAATAAAGTGGAAGGGGAAAACACAAAGAGTTCTAGGAATGATAAAGAATAAGCTACTGACTTCACTTCCCTATGATCTAAGAAGGAAGTCCTAAAACTTGTACTCTTAAAGTTTTAGAGAACCCATGTTTCCCACTTGGGTATAAATGTGTGTACCTTTTTGAAATGGTGCACAAAACAGGCTACCTCCCTGAAAATCTGAAAAAAGCTTTCCCGTAGTCTCTTCCCTTGGGCTCTTATGATCATGCAAGGCTCATGTTTCAAAAGGTTTCTGTCCATAAGAAAGGGCTGAGTAAAGCCTTTTGGAAGTCACCAAGTAGTGTTCTGAATAAGTGACTGTTAGGCTTCTGGTTCTCAAAATGGCCAATCCTTTGCAACTGAATAGATGACACAGGGTTGTGCAAAGACTTTATCTCTTTGGGCTGAATGATCCAAGTTGTTTCATCCAACAAGAGGTATAGGGTAAAGGAGACTTTCATTGCTAAATGAAAATGTCATGTTAAAAATCACACTAGCAGGGAATAATCAAGTTTGAAGGACACTATTTTAAAGAATGTAAGTTTCATAATTTCATTTTGAACAATTTTAAAAATTGCCTAATAAAAC
Organism: Potorous gilbertii; assembly: GCA_028658325.1. Classification (NCBI taxonomy): domain Eukaryota; kingdom Metazoa; phylum Chordata; class Mammalia; order Diprotodontia; family Potoroidae; genus Potorous; species Potorous gilbertii. Next base: position 428,971,871 of record CM053769.1, on the reverse strand, counting down.
ATCAGAAAGATCAAATAAATTTCTAATGAAACTCCTATAGGAGGTAATTTAAATTTTATTAGGGCTAGGAGAAGCTATACTAAATCCATGGGGCATTATAAAATATTTCATCTGTTTGATTAAGTCATTCAAGAATATTCATTATCTCATTTCCATCTCTATTTTCAATATTATATAAAAATATATTTGTATATTATGTAATTTATTATGTTATAATGTATTATAACATTACCAATAATATAATGTATTATATGTTATATATAAAATAAAATTATATAAAATACTACATCCTGTCACTATGAGTTAAATTATATATTATTACCTCCAAGACTGATTCATAGTAACCAAATAGAAATTCAAACATAAATGTTTAGAATGTGTTATAAATACAATGAAATGTTTGTGGTATGTATATATGTTTTATTTAGAAATGAATGCCTTTATCAAAATTGAAAGTATCTCTTGACTGGAGCTGCAGAACTGACTTTACTCCATTACCTTATACAACCTGTAGTAATGAACAGCGATGTCATCTAGGCGGATGGCCTCTTTAATATATTTAAGATGTGCCTCAGAGGCGGTCAGTGCAAATTGATCTTTGTGCATGTTTGGAATGTGTTTCAGGATGTAATCCTTCCCTCTCTTTGTAATAACCTGTTGAAACAAAACAAAGTTCAATAACTATTTGGAGAAATGGAAAAACACATAAACTATTTCTTTGTTCTTTCTTATTTCTTTTTTTAAATTAAGATGTTTTATTTGTTTCTTCATTTGTTTTTCCCACCAATGGAAAAATTAAGAATGATCTCACCTTTTTAATAGTGGTGTCTGTCCTTTCAAAAGATGAAAAAGTCCAATAAGCTAAAGTACTGAAAGTCAAAAAGTTCTAGCCAAAGGATAATGTCAAACCTATCACTCTTAATTCTATATTCTCAGCATCTACTAAGACAGACTAAGTCAATAAAGACAGTATTGAACTGCTACTACTACTACTACTACTACAACTACCACTACTACTACTACTACTACCACTACTACTGCTGCTGCTGCTACTGCTGCTGCTACTACCACTATTACTACTACTACCACTACTACTACTGCTGCTGCTGCTGCTACTACTGCTGCTGCTGCTGCTGCTGCTACTACCACTATTACTACTACTACCACTACTACTACTACTGCTGCTGCTGCTGCTACTGTTGCTACTACTACTACTACTACTGCTGCTGCTGCTACTACTACTACTACTACTTCTACTACCATCTACTCTTGCTGTTCTTTTAAGTATCACATTTGTATTTTGGTATTTCAGATAACATGGTTCTACAAATCTGCATTTTTGCCCTCTTAAAGAAAAAAATAAAAAATAGCAACAACGTGAACTGGTGAAAAATATTCTTTAAAGTTTGAAAACAGTACCTACCCAAGATGGGAAATAAGCCTCTGGCTCAAAATATTTCCCATAGTGCTTATTCCTTTTGAAGTTTCCAAGATCAGCTTGTAGCGCAAAAGCAGCCAGCAAGAAGTAGGCCTCCTCTTGAAGCATACACTGGGAATGAAGAACTTGTTTTCTCAGGTGCCAGTAGTAATAATATCTCGCTATTCTGTCACTTGGAGAAAAAACAAAAACAAAACTTGGATCTTGATGATCTGATATGTAAAAACTTTTGCCCATTTACTAACAGGCTTTCTGTTTTTGTGAATGTCTACTTTCCTCATCAGGTATGCTGCAACAAGCGCATGACTGAGAATACTCAGTAGTAGAAGAACAAGAGTTTAAGACATAAAATATTCAAGGCCAAAAAAAGTTACTTATTAAAGAAACTTCTTTCATTTGGAAGAAGGGTGAAGCAGGAGCAAATAACCTAAATTTTCTCAGTAAAGCTGAATGGGGGAAGGGAGCAGGTGCAGTGAGAGGTTCAAGGAGAAAAGAAAGGGTTTAGAACAACTATTGTCTTGATGAAACTAAAGAATCAGTTATGGAAGAGTAAAGGGACTCCTGCAGTGAAGGCTCAGTGTAGATAAAATATCTGAAACTACAGTGACTCCAGTCAGGCCGACTACATACTTTTTTTCTCCCTACATGTTTAGCAGTACATGAGTAAGAATAAAGCAGGATTGATGGGCTCAATAGTAGGAAAGGGGTTCAAGAGCTGAAAATATTACAGAGGTGAACTTCACTAGAGGATCAGGATTGGGAAGGGAGAAGAGTAAACAGCAGGGTCAATGTCTTGAAAAAATACTGAGATGGAAGGAGTAAAGATAAGGATGAAAAATAGGTTTAAGAGGAGTAAGTTAGAAATAGAGATAATTCCTTTTAAATTAATTCAGAAATACTAATGGAGAAAACCAAATCACAATGATAATGATTTCTGCTTTAAATTCTATCGACAGCCCATGGATTTCCTCTAAAAACACCTCCCAACACATTCTGGAGCCGTGGAAGCTGCGCAGCAACACAGCGAAGGAGATTTCTGTTCCAGAGAGCCCTGAAAAACCGACCCCAAAGGTCCATCGCGCCCCAGACGGGTGTGGTGCCCGCCCCTGCCCTGGCCGTGCGGCACCGAGAGAAGCAGAACCCAGCAGGCTTCAGGGACGGAATCTCCAGCGGCTCTGAGGGTCCCTCCACCCACAGACGAGCAGGTCAGTGAGACAGATGGGCTGAGAGGGGAGTGGGGTGTCTCCGGGACTTGGATCAGGCAGGAGCTTGGCAGCAGCTCCATTACAAAAGGTCTCTGCATAAACCCCCTGAGGGAACTGAGCCTGAGAGGCGGCCCTGCCCCCACCTGAGAACCAGCAGATAACCTCCCATTTAAGAGCAGTCAAGCCTGCCGCAAAAAGCCCTGAGGCTGGGGAGCAGCATTTGAATCTCA
>CM053769.1:428932145-428968498 GCA_028658325.1 Potorous gilbertii | reverse complement strand
CAAATGGGGAGAAAATTTTGGAACCCAAAATCTTGTGAAAATGAATGTAAAAAGTTAAATAAATAAATTTATAAAAATAAAAAATAAAAAAAAAAAGTTTTGTATCTTAAAGCATAGAAATTTGGATCCTCCTCTTCCCGCCCAAAAGTCCTCTCTTTTCTTATTGTTTTAGCTTATATGATTTACTTTAGGGTGCAAAGATGTTAATGGATGATCAAGAAAGCTAGTGGGTAAAAGTTATTAAACTGTGCACATTCTTTGGTCTAGTAGGATCACTACTGGGCTCATGCCCAAAAGAGATAAAAAAGGAAAAGGACGTATAGGTACAAAAATATTTATAGCAGTCTTTTTTATGGTGGCAAAAAACTGGAAAGTAAGACTTCTTTACCCTGGGGAATGGATGAATAAATTGTGATCAATAAATGACACAGAATACCAATGGTACCATAAGACTGTCATAAGAAATAATGAAAGGAATAGTTTCAGAGAAAACAGAGACTTTAAACTGTTGAAGAGTGAAGTGAGCAGACACAGGACAGCAATTTATACAGTAACAACACAAACAACTTTTAAAGAACTAAGAACTCTGATCAACTGGATGACCAAACATGATTCTGAGGATACATAACAAAGCATGTTATCTACCTCCTTCCTGAACAGATGAAGACTGAGACATATATTTTTTACACATGGCCAACATGGTTACTTGTTTTGCTTGGCAATCACATATGTTACAAGGACTTTGTTTTTCTTTATTTTTTCAGTGGGGGAGGTGTGCAGAAGAGAATATGGATTTTTACTTGAAAAAATTTAATAAAAAAGTCAGAGGGTGACTTTTGGGAAACATCAAGCTTAATTATCTAGAACTCAAAATAAAATGTTTATATACAGTGTTTCCCTTCTCTCCCTCCCCAACCCTCAGGTTGGAGAAAGCTTAAGAGATTAAAAAAATAGTGACTATACAGTGTTTTGATTTGTGTATCATTTAAGAACTAGGTTAGAAATACAGGAAAGTATTTAACCATTTACTAGCCTTAGACAGTTAACCAGTGGCTAAGTAATGTACTTTCAGAAATTTCCAAATTTTCCAATTATTCTTGACTTTTATATAAAATGACAATAATTCATAAGAATCCCATCCATTAAAGAGGAAAGAAGTCTCCATAGTTTTATTTATTTTTATCTCAAGGGATAGGGATGATGACAGAGACTGGATATATGCTTCTACTGGATAAGCGAGTAAGAAATGGGAAGTACCCAGGGGAGGAATTCTCTCTACAATGAAGGGTGGTACTTTTTTGCAACTAAGTCACAGAAAATGACTTTCCCAAGATCACACAGCCAGTGTATATCAAAGGTAGAACTTGAACCTGGCTCTACTATCTGTAAGCTACAAATGGCACAGCATAAAAGCAGATAAATCTTATTACCTATAGACATTCAGCTAAATTTACTTTTCCCACTTTACATGTTTCTTGGGGCTTAAAAACGAATGAGTGAAACACATGACTTATATTTAGGGGTCTATTTTCCTTAAAAGTTTACTCTAAATCATTTTCTATGAACTATTTAATGTTCAAGCGCTATTCAGTAATAAATCCCAGTACAAGTTTTTTTTTAAACATGGTCTCCAAATTGTAACCACAAGTACTGTCTTTACTTATTTGTTCTCCTCCTCTATGAGCAAACTGCTTCTAAAGTTCGAACATGGCACTGAATTTGTGTTCTCATTCCTCGAGATTTCAATGGCAACACTGCCATAAAAATCTGGCTAATGCTGAATTTAAAATATAAAACCAAGAATAGAAGATTCAATGTATGAGAGCATAACTGGCCTGCGATCTGTCTGTATTCCTAGTCTTAATGTTTAAAGGAACCTCAGAAATATGTGATGGAAGGCAGGACCAATATAATAAAAATGACCATTTTACCTAAATTTTACTTTATATATTCACTCCAAATATATTACCAGAATTTTTTTACTGAGTTAGGAAGAAAACATATAGATAAAGGATGTCTAGCAGTACTAGATCTTAAACTGTATGGCAGTAATTATCAAAACTGTCTGGTACTTAAAAATATAAAGGTAGAACAATGAAACAGAGCAGACATACAATTTACAGCTGCAATGACTATGGTAATCCTACGTTTGACTTAAAGTAAAGACTTAAGTTTTAGGTAAAAATTGTTGGAAAAGCTGGAAAGCAGTATGGCAGAAATTGGGCATAGACCATTATATTACACCATTTACCAAGATAAGGTCAAAATGAATACATGACCTAGATATAAAGAGATATATGTTGCAAGAAAATTTAAGAACATGGAACATATTACTATCAGACTTAGGGACAGGTGAACAATTTATGAATAAATAACACATAAAGAGAATTGTGAGGTATAAATGTATAATTTAGATTATATTAAATAAAAAAGTTTTCGTACAAATAAAACAAATGTAGCCAAAATCAGAAGGAAAGCATACAATTGGTGGGGGGGAGATTAATAGTTTTTCAGATAAAGGTCTCTTATCTCAAATATACAAAAACTTTGTCAAATCTACAAGAATACGAATCATTCCCCAAGCGGCAAAGGATACAAACAGTGAAGAAATTAAAACAATTTACAATAAGATGAAAAAATGCTCAAAATCATTACTGATTAGAGAAATGCAAATTAACACAATCTTGAGATATTATTCTACACCTACCAGACTGCCTAAAACAACTGAAGGGGAAAGTGACAAATGTTGGGAAGGATGTGGAAAAATTGGGACACTGATTCATTGTGGGAGAAACTGCGAAATGGTCTAACCATTTTGGAGAGTAATCTGAAATTTCGCCCAAAGAGTTATAAAACTGTACACCCCTTTTGACCCAGCAAAGCCACTACTGGGTTTGCTTCCGAAGATGATAAGGGGAAAAGGAAAAGAACCTCTAACAGTTCTCTCTGTGGTGGCAAAGAACTGGAAATTTCAGGGATGCCCTTCACTGGGGAATTACTGAACAAGTTGGAGTATATGATTGTGAAGGAATACTACTGTGCTGTAAGAAATGATGAGCTAAATGAATTTAGAAAAACACAGATAGACTTGACTAAAATAATGAAGAGGAAAGTGGGCAGAACACATTGTTCATATACGGTAACCATAACATTGTTTTAAGAACAACTTTGAAAGACTAAGTATTTTTGACTATTATAAATACCCAGCAAAAAAACTGATAAACAGAAGTGTGTACAGAATGAGTACACACACACACACACACACACACACACACACACACACGGTAGCCATCTCTAGGGCAGGGGAAGAGGGATAGGGAAGAGAAAAAAAGAAAAAAGTTACACTATAACTTTTTTATACACTTAAAAGGACAATAAGTTGTACATAAGAGATTTACAGTTTCATGTGCAGTTATCTCTTTTTTTCTACTCTACTAGGATATTGGAAATGCTTGTTTCTTTCTTAAGCTCCAGATAAAATAAAATAACTTTTATATGTGAGGAAGCTGAGACCAAGAGAGTAGGGCCCAGAGAATGACTTGCCCAAGGTCACAGATGTAGTAAACAGCTGGTATTTGAAACCAGGTTCTCTGACTTCAAATCTGACTTCTTCCCCTGTATCATGCTGCTTCAGATGGCTTTCCATCATTTTCCTTACAGAAATACATGAAAAAACTATCATTTCCAGATGTAGCAAATTTATCCACAGAGCTACCAAGGCAGATCACAATCTACAATTTAGTGGTAAAGTCCCAAGGAGTTGGCTGAGGCAATATGAATTAAATCACTTGCTCAGGATCCCACAGCAAGTATCAGAAATTAGATCTGATTTATTTTATTTTTTTCTGATTTCAAGCTCTTACTTACCATAGGAGAATAAATATTTTCATTCGTGAGGAAATGTAGGTATAACAGAATGTGCACTAGGCTCAGAATCAGAAGATGTGTTTATGTTCTGCCATTTACTAACTATGTGGCTTTAAGATTCTGAGAAATAAAATGATTTACTCAGTTTCCTTATCTGTAAATGAGGATATGATTCAATTCAATAGGCATTTATAAAGCACTTTCTATGTGTCAGGCAATGACTAGGAATACAAAAGCAAAAATATAAAGTACTCAACCCCAAAGTGTTTACATTACATAGCACATTATACAAAACATGAACCAAGCAAATACAAAATAATTAGGGGAGCATGTTTGCTAATAATTGGTGAGCAGTAAGGAGAGGAGAGAGCAAAAGAAAAGGTATTCAAGATGTGAAATTTGTTCCGAACTATGAATGGCAAGAAGGGAAAGTACTCCATGCCTCTTGCATGGAGGGAGGAGATAGAGTATCATCTATAAGAAACAGCAAATGGTAGGAGTGGCTGCAAATAGTTACTAAACAGCTAGTACATCTGTATTAGCTATTTCAAAGGACCTGTTGTAAGGGCTTGGTATTATTTAACATTACAATCACAATAGGAAGAACAATTTTAAAAATTCTTCTCAGAGTAAATTCACTTGTCTTTCCTGTCAAATATCTCACAAAGTACAAATAATCACTTAGAATAGATTGGTTACAATAAATATTTTGGTAAAATTATTTGGTAAAATTTGGTAAAATACTTTGGTAAAATATTAATAGATATTTTTTAAAAAAAAAGATCAAAAGAGAATATATATTAAATACCTTATAAATTTTGAAAACAAAACCTAAAAATCAAGGTATTAACCCACAATGAAAGCTTATAGGTAATTTTTTTTGGTAGCTAACATTTTTCAAGGATCAAATAAAGATATATCTATGTGCTTTGTAAACTTGTAAAGTAAAAGATAAAACAACTATCACAATCTCTATTTCTGTGCACTCTATCTTCATCGTGACTTGAGGTTTTCCTGACATCTTCAAAAACTGTATTCTGCTAATGATTAATGTCATTGAGAACTGGAATATAGGAATTATAATAAATTAAAATTATAACAAATTATTATAAATCATTAGTGATCTTATTAAAGTTAACATTTGAAACTTTTCTGTAATTCTTTTTATAAAAAGAAATAAAGAATTAGACTAATGTGTCCATACCTTATTAACCTGCCATTTTCCACATAATATTGCACCCGAAAGTGAATGATCATTGGAGGACCAAACTGGTCAATACCCTAAAATAAATAGATATACATATATGTCATATGGATATATGCAGAGTAAAGAAAAGAGAGTTTCAAAATAAGGAGCTTCAAAAAACTGAAAATATCAACAAATCACCTTGATGATGATATGCTCTATATTATGAATTGATGATTGTGAGAAGGAAATCAATTATCCTTTATGAACACTATGCACTATTAAGTCCAGAACATTAAAAACTCAAAAAAGGTCACAAATTGCCATTCCTAACATATCACTTAAATCTAAAGTTAAAATCTGCTATGATCTTTTCAAAGCAATGTCTCTTAATATTTATGGTTCATTTTTTGTTAAATTGATGGTTAGAAAAGTTCCAAAATACCTAAGATTAGTAATAGACCAATGACATTTCAATCATTTGATATTTATAATTTTAACATGACTCATTTCCATTTTTCATTCACAACTGCAGGAGGCCCTACTTTACTTTGTCTCTAATTTAGAACAGCTAAATTTGAAACAGTGAGTTAAATGGAAATAATTTGGCTCATGGGTACAGTCTAAACTCAAGTGATTTTTTATTGCCATACCTTGCTGGCTTCTTTTTTCCATTCTTTTGGACAGTATTTATAAAGTTTCTGTGATAATTCCATGTAAACATGTTCATTATCTGTATCAAAAAACGGGGGAGGAAGAGGGTAAAGAAAAAATGAGTATAACTTTTTTAAAAAACAAGATACAACAGAATAATTGAAAACTAACTTCAGGGGATATGTTAATATACCATAATTCCATATTATTCTAAAAGATATCTTAAGATAAAAGCATTAATGAGATGTTTGGATTTCTTTTATACAGAAGACATTTTAGAAACACAGGCATAATGTACAGAAACTTTTGAGGCCCCCCCCCACTTTTCTTTTATAAAGGTACTAATAGGTACATTAATAATTAAGGTGCATTTAAAAAATACATTTATATTACTATCTTCTGTTTCTTACATAATTATAATTAACTTGAATACCTCACCTGTTCCCCTTCCCAAAGCCATCCCTTACAACAAATAGTATTTTTAAAGAAAAAAAACAGCATAACTGATCAATACATTACAAAGGTCTGCAGTTCTGTGCAATGCATAACACCTGTGAATCTCCTACCTCCATGAAAGGATAGGTTAAGGCTGTCCTCTCCTAGTTCTTCTTTTGAGTTCTGCTAGATCTTTATAATTTTATTATATTAACATGACATTTTAAAAGGTAGTTGCTTATTCCATTTACACTGTTGTAGTTATTATGTAGAGTTTTCTTGGTTCTTCTTACTTCACTCTGTATTGATTCATCATATAGATTTTTCATTGCTTCTTTATACTCATTATGCATCAGCTTATGAATCATTTCATCAGAAGCCACAACTCCAATGGGCTGGCCATATTGTTCAAATGCAAAATATATGCTTGCTGACAAAAACTATTTTATGGAAAACTCACACAGGATAAGCATCCACCTGGTGGTCAGAAGAAGTGATATAAGAATACTCTTAAGAACTCTGGAAGTTCATGGGGGACGCTAGCACAGGACTAGTCAGTATGGCATGCCATCATCAGAGAAGGTGCTGTACACAATGAGCAAAGCAGAACTGAAGTAGCTCAAAAGAAATCTGAGATATGCAAATTTAGAGAATCTACCCCAAATGTTCACATGGCCTCCTTATGTGGGAGAACATTCCCTACCTATGGGAGAACATTCTAAGCTCATTTTGGTCTGACCAGCCACAGCTGGACACACCATAACTTGACTCGAGCCTAGTACAGTGATATCGTTTTGGTCCTCTTAGAGAATGAAGGACAACAACCAATCATAATCATCACGTAAAAAGGCCATACCTTGACTCACTTCTTAAAAGAGGCCTATTCACCCAATGGGTATTGCTTCTCTCAAGGTGAGAACCTGAAAAGAGTCATCTGCATCCTGGGCCATCTCCCATCATCTTAATTGATATCTGGCCACTGGACCCAGATGGCTTTGGAAGAAAAGGTGAGGTTGTTGACTTTGCACAGCCCTTATTCACTCAAATCAAAGTTAATTGCAAGTCATGTCATCATCACTCTGATGTCAAGGTCTTCTTCAAGAATGAAGGATAAACTACAACCTGTGAGTAGTCTGAACTGCCTGAATGGGGCCAGTTCCAGTTGGGCAATTCAGCTTGTCCTCTCCTCTCCTCTTACCTGAAGGTGTTCTGCCCAAAGGAGGGTAAATTCAGATGGCTGAAAGCTACCTAGTTAACTTGGGGTTTACTAGTTATCTAGCCTTCTTTCTGGAAGACTAGGCCTTAAACCCAATTCACTGGATCTCATGGGTTGGACAACAGGTCCCTGCCTAAGCAACACTTCATGGTTATTTTTTGGGCCCTCCAGCCTCAGAGTGAATGTAAATAGTAACTGTTTCTCTTTTGGCCAGCAATCCTGAGGGTCTTCCTCTCCCAGTGTGATCCTTTTCTTTAACGATTAAAGAGGTCATCCCTTGATTCATTTCTTAAAGACGCCCCTGAATGGGCATTGTGCCTCACTCAAAGTGAGAACCTGAAAAGACCTTAGCTTAAAAAGGCCAAGGTCTCACACTGCATCCCGGGCCATCTCTAGTTGATCCAGTCCTGATAAATATCCGACCCCTGGACCTAAATGGCTCTGGAGGAGAAAGTGAGGCTGGTATCTTTGTACAGCTCTCCCGTATCAAATCAAAGTCAACTGCAAGTCATATCCTCATTGGGAACAAATCACAATTCGTCATATACATCATTCCTTAGCATGTATTGTAATATTCTATTATATACGTGTACTACAATTTGTTTAGCAATTCCCTAATTGATGGGCAGCTGCTTTATTTCCAATGGTTAGGTATCATACAAATTGCTACTATAAATATTTTTGAAGTATATGGAGATTTTCTTATCAATGGCTTCCTTGTAGTATAAGCCCAGTAATGGAGTCTTTTCAAAGAGTATGGACATATTTGTCACTTTATTTATATAATTCCAAATTGGTCATACCATTTCATATTGCCACCAAAAACATCTATATGCTAATCAAATCAATCTATCTCCATTCCAACAATGATTTGCCACTTTTGCCAATTTGCAAACTGTCAGGTAAAAACTCAAGAGATATTTTAGTTTGTATTACTCATATCGTTAGTGATTTGGAGCATTCTTCCATGTGGTTGTGAATACTTTGTAATTATTTATAGAATTCATATCTGTTCACTGGAAAATGGCTATTAGTCATACACATACACAATTTGGTTGATGTTCAGTCACATCAGCCTGAAGTTGGATATGGAGTCACTAAGAGTTGACCCCATTGGGAGTTTTCCTGGCAAAAGGACTGGAGTGGTTTGTCATTGCCTTCCCCAGCTCATTTCACAGATGAGGAACTGATGCAAAGATCGTTAAGTGACTTGCCCAGGGTCACATAGCTAGTAAGATCTTTATCTGGTCTTCTGAGTTTAAATATTTTATATTCTTAAGGGAAATCTTGCATCTACATTGGGTTCTCAGTTTTCTTAGCACAGTTATTCTTTTTATTTATTTGGGCTTTTCTGTGATTTCACCTTGCCCATTTACTATTTATCTGATGTTCTTCCTTCTTTTTAATCAGATTAGATAACAGCTTATCAATTTTATTTTAAAGACAAACAGCTTTTAATTTTATTTAGCATTATTTCTTGTTTTTTGTATTATTTATTATTCTTCATTTATTTATATGTATATTTACATTATTTATTATAGTTGTTATTCTTTAGGGTATATTATTATTTCTTTAGGGTTTATTTTAATTTTATTTCCCCTCTAGATTTTAACAGTTTTTCTTTTATACTTATTTTAGGTTTACTTATTGTTTTAAAATTCATTAAAATGCATATGCAGTTCATTAAACCCCTCTTTTTCTATTTTGTTAATGTTTGTACAAACACTGCTTTCCCCCTGGGGACTGCTTTAGCTTTATCATGGAAATTTGGGTATTTTCATTCGTCAGTATGATTTCCTTTTACATAATTATCAAATGTTTCTCTGATTTGTTCTTCAATCCATTACTGTTCAAGACTTCATTGTTGTCTCTATTTGAGTTTTTATCTCTTGTCTGAGGATGCTTGGTAAATTACTACTTTTATGTTTTGGTATATAAAGGATGTGTTAATTTTCTGTGCTTTCTGACATTTGTTTGCAGTATCTCTGTGCCCTAGGACAGTCAGTTTTTTTTTTTAATTCCATGTGGTGCTGAGATTGAACTGAGTATAATCCTCCAGAGAAAAAACAAAACATTCAACGAAAATGAGGATTTTGAAAAATATGATGGGATGATTATTTAAAAAAAATAAAATTAAGGAGTAATAAGCAGGGATGCACTGGGAGAATAGGAAAGGGAGAAGTAGGATGGGTAAATGTCTCACATAAAAGAGATTCAAAAGAGCTTATACAGTAGAAGGGAAGAAGGGGGGCGGTGAAGGATAACACTTGAACCTTTGACTAACAGGAACTGTAAAACAAAGGCTCCATACATACTCAGTTTAGTATAAAAAGTTATCTTACCCTACACGAGTTGGGAGAAGTGGGGGAGAAGGCTGAGTGACTGGAGAGTGGATTGTGAGAGGTAGTGGTAAGAAGCAAAACACATTTGGGAATGGGCAAGGTAAAAGGGGGAGGAGAAAGAGACACAGAAAGACAGAGAGAGAGAGAGACAGCAAGAGACAGAGAGACAGAGAGATGAAGAAAGAGAATAAATGAGAAAAACAGGATGGAGGGAAATATAATTAATAATCATAACTACAAAAAAGTTTTACAGTTTCTCTGATAAAGGCCACATTTCTCAAATATATAGAGAACTGAGTCATTCTCTAATTGATAAATGGTCGAAGGATATGAACCGGCAGTTTTCAGACAAAGAATTTAAAGCTATTTTTAGGCATTTGAAAAAATTCTCTAAATCAGTAATGATTAGAAAACGCAAATTAAAACAACCTTTACATCTATCAGATTGGATAAAATGACAGAAAAGGAAAATCTCACAAAGATGTGGGAAAATTGGGACACTATAGAGGTATAGTTGTGAACTTACTTAAGAATTCTAGACAGTAATTTGAACTATCATCAAGGAACTATAAAACGGTGTATGCTCTCTGACCTAGCAATACTATTACTAGGTTTGTATCCCAATGAGATTTTCTTTTAAAAGTAAAAGGATATGGGCGGAGCCAAATTGGTGTAGTAGAAAGATGCACATATGCTAGCAGGAAAGGTCTGTCGCGCACCAGATGCGGAGCAGAGCCCAGCCCTGCCTTGGCCACGCAGCACTAGAAGAAGCAGATCTGAGCAGGCTTCAGGGACAGGATCTCCAGCAGCACAGATCCCTTAACCCACAGGCGCCAAAGGTCAGTGGGAGGGTCTTCTCAGCTGGCCGAGAAGGGAGCAGGGTGTCCCCATAAATCAGGCCTCCTCAGGTGGCAGAAGTAGAGGCAGGAGTGGATGGGGCTCCCAAAGCAGGCAGTAGCCCGCATTCATTGTTGAAGGTCAAATCATAAACCCCTGAGGGAACTGAGCCCTGTGTGGTGGCCCTGACCCCTCCTGAGCAGTTAAACTTAATCTCACACTGAATAGCAGCCCTGCCCCCAACTAAAGCCCCTGAGGCTTTGGAGCAGCTCTTCTGAATTTCAGCCCCCAGTGCTGGCTTGGCAGAACTGGAGGCAAGGTGATTGTGGAGAAGAAACTCAGAAGTCAAGTAACTGGCTGGGAAAATGCCTAAAAAAGGGGAAAAAAATAAGACCATAGAAGGTTACTTTCTTGGGGAACAAGTGTCTTCCCCCATCCTTTTGGATGAGGAAGAACAAGGCATACTGTCAGAAGAAGTCAAGGCCTCTGCCTCCAAGGCCTCCAAAGGGAACTTAAATTGGGCTCAAACAATAGAAGACCTTAAAAAACAAGTTAACAGCTTACTAGAAGAGAACCAAAAAAATGCTGAGGAAAACAACACCTTTAAAAAGAGGCTAACTCAATCGGAAAAAGAGGTCCAAAAAGCCAATGAGGAGAAGGAAGTTTTAAAAAGCAGAATTAGCCAAATGGAGGAGAGAGTTCAAAAGCTCACTGAACAAAATAATTTGTTCAAAGAGAGAATTGAGTTCAGGGAAATGAATGACTATGAGCTAAACCAAGCAGTTAGTAAACAAAACCAAAAATCTGAAAAAATAGAAGATAATGTGAAACATCTCATTGGAAAAACAACTGACCTGGAAAATAGATACAGGAGAAATAATTTAAAAAGTATGGGACTACCTGAAAGCCATGATCAAAATAAGAGCCTAGACATTATTTTTCATGAAATTATCAAGGAAAACACCCTGATATTCTAGAACCAGAGGGCAAAATAAATACTGAAAGAGTCTACCAATCACCTCCTAAAAGAGACCCAAACAGGGAAACTCCTAAGAATATTGTGGTCAAATTTCAGAATTCCCAGGTCAAGGAGAAAATACTGCAAGCAGGTAGAAAGAAACAATTTGAATATTGTGGAAATACAATCAGGATATCACAGGATCTGGCAGCTTCAACATTAAGGGATCGAAGGGGTTGGAATGGGATATTCCAGAGGTCAAAGGAACTGGGATTGAAACTAAGAATCACCTACTCAGCAAATCTGAGTATCATACTTCAAGGGAATAAATGGTCATTCAATAATATAGAGGACTTTCAATCATTCATATTAAGGAAAAGACCAGATCTGTATAGAAAATTTGACTTCTCAAGAATCAAGAGAAGCATGAAAAGGTAAACAGAAAAGAAAAATCATAAAAGACTCTCTAAAGCTGAACTGTTTGCATTACTACATGGAAAGAAAATATTTATAACTCTTGAATCTTTTCTCAGTATTTGGGTAAATGGAGATATTGTACACACACACACACACACACACACACACACACACACACATAGATAGAGAGTACAAGGTGTGTTGAATCAGAAGAAATGATAGTCACACACAAAAATAAAATAAAATAAAAATTTAGCGGGTGAAGGAGGAAAATACCGGGAGGAGAAAAGGAGAAATGGAATGGGGCAGGCTATAAAAGAGATAAGAAAAATCTTATCCAATGGAGGAGAAAAGGGAGAAGGGGAGAGGGGAAAAATGAAGTTACTCTTTCCATATGTGGCTAAAGGAGGGAATAACATGCTCATTAAATTTGATATGAAAATTTATATCACACCACAGGAAAGTAGGAGAGGAGGCGACAAGTGGGGTGAGGGGAACATTAGAGGGGAGGGCAAATGGGAGAAGGGAGTCACTAGAAATAAACACTTTTGAGAAGGGACAAGGTCAATTGTGGGGGAAAAAATAAGGGGAGATAGAGTAGGACAGAGGGCAATATAATTAATATTACATAACATGATTATTATAGAAGTCTTTTGCAAAACAACACATATTCAGTCTGTATTGAATTTCTTGCCTTATCAGTTGGGTTGGGGAGGGGAGAGGGAGAGAGAGAAGTTGGAATTCAAAGTATTAGCAATGAATATTGAGAATTTTTATTGTACATAATCAGGAAATAAGAAATACAAAGAATGGGGTATAGAACTTTATCTTGCCCTACAAGAAAAGAAAGAAGATGGGGATAAGGGAAGGGTGGAATGTGATAGTAGGGAGGGTACACTGAGAAAAGGAGTAATCAGAATGCAAGGTATTTCTGCAGAAAGCAGGACAGAAGGCAGTGATGGGGAGAAAAATTGGACATGTTACAAAGTGAGGTAAAAGCAATTAGTATTAAAACAACTGACTGAATTAATTACTGAGAATAAATCAATGACAGTTTTAGTTTCGGGAAAAGAATTTTCGTCTAAATTTCCTAGAGGAAAGTAACCTCAGGTAAAATTTGGAATTGATGGAAAAGTTAAGGTTTTAATGGTAAATTTGATTTTATGATTGCTATTTAATCAGGAACTAGAACATGTATAGAAAGGCATATAAGCCATTTAAGATTTGCCTCAAAAGATGCTCCTTAGCCAAAGTGAAATTATAGTCATATTTGAAACCTGGTTATTGGAACTTGCCATTTTTAGATGCTATAGGACTATTAAGTGACTGTTCTTCTGAGTTTAACTCCAGGTATGGATAGCAAGAAAAGTGGTCTGAGCCTCCAATCCATGATGCCAGTAAGCCAGTGAGATGCTGGTATGAACTGATAAAGGTAATCTCATGGGAAGGGTGGGAGAGCAGCTCTTCAGCCTGGGGTGAGGTTGGATTCTCCTGACTCAGTTTCCCCACTGACACCTGACAGACTTTAAGCCTGACTGAATGCAAGTGAACAATCTAATCCTGCCTGGAACTGACATGAAGTTGGGGAGATATTGCATCCCTGCAATGTTTCTACTCTTGGTGGCAATTTCCTATAGTCAAAGGGTTTGTAAGCTGAATACCAGATCTATTAAATTATAGATTACCGGTAGGGGAATATCAGAAGTTAAGTCTAAAATTAAGCTATTAGTTATAGGACTTTAGACCAACAACAATAAGTTAGGGTCCTTTAATTCTTAGTAATACTGTGGAGACAATTAGGTCAAGAGCTTGTGAAGTTAGCAACATGAATATTATTTGTGTCTCAGTCGCTTAATGTTTAAAAACAAAATTATTTTGTGGTCCATATTGTAAATACTTTAAAAAGATGTATCACCTGACCAAAAGCTTGAATTGTTTTATCTGTTATAAACTGTGTTAAAAATGAAAAATAAAATTTAAAAAAGAAGAAAGAGAAAAAAGTAAAAGGATACAGATACACACACACACACACACATGCAGCAGCTCTTTTTGTGGTGGTAAAGAGTTGGAAACTGAGGGGATGCCCATCAATTAGGGAATGTCTGAACAAGTTGTAATATAGGAGTGTGAAAGAATATTATTGTGCTGTAAGAAATAATGAGCAAGATGATGTTAGAAGAAACCTGCAAAAACTTACATGAACTGATGCAAAGTGAAGTGAGCAGAACCAGGAGAAGAGTAATAGTAATATTATGTGATGGTCAATTATGAATGACTTAGTTATCCTCAGGAAAATAGTGACTCAAGATAATTCCAAAAGACTTAAGATGAAAAATGTTATCCACAACCCCAAGGAAATAACAGATGAAGACTACCAGAACATTTAAGTGTATGTTTTTCAAATTTTCTTTTTCTTGTTCCCCCCCCCCCCTTCGGTCTGTTTTCTTTCACATTACTAATATGGAAATAAGTTTTGCATTACTGCATATGTATAATCTATATAAAACTGTTTTATCTTCTCAATGAGGGGGGAGAGAAAAGAGGAAGAAAATTTGGAACTCAAATTTTTAAAAACTGAACGTTAAAAATTGTTTTTCATGTAATAGGAAAAACACTAAAATTAATAAAGTCAGATTTAAAAGAAAAAAGTTTCTTACTGATCTGTCTGTTGCTAATGTCATTATTTGCTACATTTATGCATTTCTGTTATCTGGGGTATTCTGAAAGCAAATAATCTCTTTAGTTGACTATTAAACATCCTTTTTTCCCCATATAGATTTGCAAGGTAAGTCACCCTGGGATGAATCTTAGGATCCATTACTCTTCAGAACCTGTTATTTTATTTCTTCCTATGTTTTCTTGAGCATGCAGAATAATCTTGCATTATTCAAATTTCCTTTCCTTTCTATCTGAAAATCTTTTTCCTGATCGCTTCTAGAACCTGTTTCTGAATTATCAAACTTAACCACTATGTCTCTTGGAATATCTAGTCTTGTTCGTTTTTTGTTTTGTTTTTGCTTTTCTTGAAGATGATCTGAAGAAATTAAACTATTTCAACTAGTATTTCATTTTCTATCTTCAGAAGTCCTAGGTAGTTCTTTTATATTATTTCCTACATTACAGTGTTAAGCTATTTTGTCCTACTGTGTTCTTCTGAGAGACCTATGATCCTTAGGTTTTCTTTTTGCAACCTGTCTTCAAGATCAGTGGAGTTTGCTTACACAGTGTATTTTCTTTTAATGTTACTGGTTTTTGCTTCTTTTCTTCTATGTTGTCCACTTTATATTTGCATTCCCAAATTATTGTTTTCTCTTTCATTTCCTTGGTGAGACTTGCCATTCCTAATTCCAATTTTTTTTTAATTTTTAAAAATTTTGCCCATTCTATGTGCTATGCAGTCCACAATTCTCATTTCTCTTTTGAACTACTCAAGAAAAAAGTGTTGTGGTTCTGTGTTCTCAAATTCCACAGGTTCCTCTGTTTCACCAAGTGTTAAGTCATTTCCTTTGTTTTGCAATATCCATTCACAGATTCCTGAATTCCTTTACTAGATCTGGAAGACCATATTTCCTTCTCATTTTTCCTCTCTTTTTCCTGTTGATTTATCTGTTTATGTTCAAAGTCTTTGATTTTCCGTCCTCCTGAGGTATTTAGTAATTTAAGTCCCCCATTCCTTTATTTTACCTACTGCTCACTTTTTTAACTCTGACTTCTCTCTGATGGTGGAACTGGATGTCAAAGCATCTCAGCCTCTTCCCATGCTGCGCAATTCATGGTTCACTAGACTGTCTCTACTCCAAGTCACTTCTGCGTGGTCAAAAGTGACCCCAGTTGGGTGCTCTGCTTTTCCCCCTCATTGTAGCACAACGTTGCTTAGCTTTCCCCTACCTACCTATTATACAGACAGTGTCCTGTCCTGTTCCCTATGTTCTTTAGCTGACCCACCACTACCATTTCAGTAACCTGCCTTACTATGCTGCAAGGCTGAATGCCTTAGTACCAATAGCTCTCACTGCCCTATTAGTATTAAAGTTGTCTGCTGCAGCATCAGCAGTTCAAAGATTTATAGCACTATTGCTATGGGTTTGTGGCCCTCATAAGGCTTTTGCTCCTGAAGGGTTGTGGTCACACTGGCTAAATGTTGAAGCCTGGGCAAACTTCCACAGCTTGAAGTGAGAGGGTCCATGGTACTGGAAAGAGGGAGGAGGGACCAAAGTATAGAAATGGGTTTTGTTGTAAGCCTATATAAGGCTCTTGGGATAGCATGGGAGGTGGGATGTTAGGTGAGCACAGGGTCAGTATCAGGTTGTTTTGGGTTTTTTTTTTATCTCTTTGTATTCTAAGTGTCCTAGACCAAGCCTGTACAATATATGACTCACCAAAAGATTTTGGGTGGTCTGCAAAAAATGTAGAAGATGTAAAAGAAAGTAAGGATGTAACAAGTGCTTGGTCAATGCCCCACTTAGCCTGCCTTCCACTAGTCACTATTTTGCCTGTCACATAACTAGGTGGGTGGGTTACCATCACACACTCCCTCCTGTTTGTCATGTGACCCATGGCAACCAACCATCATCAGTCTGTCTGTAGCCTGAGAGGAGCAATAGTTGTAACTTTTTGTTGTGATTTTGGTTGCTATTGACACTGAACAGAGACAAAGTGAGTGCAGCCATGCAGCTGACACCCACCATGTGATAAGTGGCAACTTGCTGTGCAGCCATTCTCCAAATTACATGAGTATCTAGTGCTCTCTACCAAGGTCAGACAATCAGTTCTGTATTTCTTTGTATATGAACAACTGCTGTGGAGATTTTTTGGTTCTAACATTAAAGGTTATGGGATGACTTTGTTAAATGGGTGATAAAAAGAAACAGAAGATTTAATCAGAACATAAATTGTTTAATCCGGAGTGGACAGGTACTTGTCCATGAGATAAAATATTGTGCCTTTTTTTTGGCCAAAAAGTAATAGCTATTCTGAAGGAATACAATCTTTGCTGCCATTTTGAATCGTAACATCCTGACTTAAGCAAAATGGACACTAATGAAAAAGGATTAAAATGCCCAAATTGTTGAAAAATCTCAGTGGGGGGCAATGGTTTTTCAAGAAAGTAAACTCAGAAAATGAGGTGGCTATTAAGGTTAGTATTCAGATTTCCAAAAAAATTATTGCTGATGGGAAATCTTTTATTCAAGGTGACTTCGTAAAGAAGTGTTTTCTGACTGCAGTTTCTGGATTCTATCCTGATAAAAACTGTTTCTGAGAACCAGTTTAATCATTAATTATATCTTTACTTGGAAAATGAGCTGCTACAAATCTATTTCAAGCCTGAAGAAGTTTAGCTTATTTGAATTTTGGCTCCTAGATATTGCCAAGTTGTACAGGTCTAGTCCAAGACCACGGACACAACTGAAGTTTATCACCCATAATTACCGTCTGAGACATTTGATAGGTTATGGGAATCAGAGAAAATGTCTAGTCCTCCACTCTTTCCTGAAGGACACAAAACTATTCCTAGGAAGTTCTGATAGGCTGTTTACAATATTATGACACTGACTTATAATAATAATTGTCATTATTTCAAAATATTTTAACAGCTAAATGAATTCATAGCTCCCTCGAGACTACCTTATTGTACCTGTCTTGTCTCAGGTCCTACAACAACCACCATTTTCTTCTTTATCATCTTTGGCAATGTCATAGATAACTATTCCCCAAACTGGGGATTGTTTTGTTGGATGTTTATTTATATTATGCCACTTAGATATTTCTTAATGTTATGTCTTCTCTTCTTCTACTGTCTTGTTTGGTGATCTCATCAATTTCCATGGATTCAAATATTACTTTTATGCAGACTCCTAGATCTGCATGTCCAGCTCTAATCTTTCTTTTGAGATTCAGTCCCCTAAATTCAACTGCCTATTGGACACCTTGAACCGGATGTCCTATAGGCTTCTCAAATTCAACATGTCCATAATAGTGTCTCTCAACTTCTCTATTTCTGATGAGGACACCATCATCCTCCCAGTCATCCAAGGCTTGAAATCTTGGTATCATTCTTTACTCCTGACTCACATCCACCACCCATACTGATCTGTTATGAAGTCGATATTTTCAGGTTCGTGACATATTACAGTCTCATAGCTTCTACCCTGCTACACTGGCCCTCATCATCTCTTGTCTTGACTCATGTTGATTCCACTGCCTCAAGTTTTGTTCCACTCTACTCCATCTTCCACTAAGCTTAGTAAAGTGATTTTTCTAAAGAACAGGGCTCCAGGACTCTCCTTATCACCTCCTTAATTATTGTTGCTGTTGTGTTTGTCCTTTATTCTCAAAGAGGACCATGACATCAAGATGATGACATGACTTGCAGTTGACTTTGATTTGAGTCATGGAGGGCTGTGCAAGGTCACCAGCCTCACTTTCTTCTCCTGAGTCATCTGGGTCCAGTGGCCTAATATTCACCAGGACGATTGGAGATGGCCCAGGATGCAATGTGAAACCCTGCCCTTTTAGGCTAAGATTTTATTATATTCTCACTTGGAGTCAGATGCACCCACTCAATGAATAGGCTTCTTTAAATAGTTACTCAAGGGATAACCCCTTTAATAAAAAATAAAAAAAATCAAACTGGGAGGGGAAAACCCTCAGGGTTCTTGGGTAAAAAAAAAATTATGATTTAGTAATTACCTAATATTACATTACATTTTAGTGTATTGTGGATTTTGCTATGTGGAAAGTGAATTTTTTGTTATTTTTTCTTAGAGTTGAGCTTTCCAGGATCCTTAGCCATAACAATCTCTTGTTCACAGGTATTAGATGTAAGTTTCACAGATATGGTTCAAAACATCTCCACCAATCTTGCACAGAATTATATAATGATGAATCACCTAAACATCTACTTGGCTGCACAGTGAGATACAGGTATAAGGAAACTAAGGTTACAGGGTTAAGTGACTTGCCCAGATTCACACATCTAGTAAATGTCTGAGGACAAATTTGAGCTCAGGTTGATGAGTCCTAATTCCAGGCCTGTCACTCTCTCCTCTGCCCCATCTCCTTGTCTCTTCCTCTTACATTCTTTAAATAATGTAACCTCCATTAAATTCAGCATGTAGGAGCCCTGTCCTCTGCGTTTGTCAAACTTAGGTATAAGACAGACAAACATAGCATACTTGAGGGTTGCTAACACAGGTTCACTCTTGATTTGGTCAGACAGGAAAGACACTGAGAAGGGGTTATCTTACTATAATCTAGTCTAGTTTTCTCAGAAGAGGACTGCTGATAACAGGAGCAAAACTCCTACAGCATTCCCTGATCACCCTTCTCAGAGTGGCAATTACCCCTACATCCTGATGGGATCAACTGAGACAGGCACAACTTGCGCTTCCCTTGAATTCCTTTAATCCTCAATGGGGGCCAGTTGAGGCAAACACAGACTCCCCCCCAAGCCTTGATGGAGCCTGATCAAAGCACGCCCAGCATTTGTGCATTCAACCCTAAGATTCCCCATTCACTGATCAATGACTACCTCCTTTAGAGGGCATCAGACAGAGAGGGCATATTGCTAACAACAGCCTCACAAGCTTACATCACCTCCTTAATTAATACTCTAGTGGTTCATAATTATCTCTAAAATAAAATTTAAAAATTCTATTTGGCTTTGGAAGTCCTCTGATACCTGATCCTTTCCTACATTTCAAATCTTATTACACTCTGCCCCCTAACCCCACCCCTCCACCATCTCCTCATATTCTACAGATGCAGCTACACTGGCTGTTCTGCAAACAAGACACTTTCCTGACTGTGCTTTTTCACTGATTATATTGTAATGCTCTCCCTCTTCATCTCTCCCTCCTGATTTCAATGACATCCTTCAAGACTCAGCTCAAATCCCACCTTCTTATATAGCAAGTCTTCCACGGTCTCCCCAATTAGAATGTGAGCTCCTTGAAAGTTGGGACATTTTTCTCATTTTTTTTTTTGGATCCTCAGAACCTAGCATTGTACCTGGCATCAAATAAGTGCTTAATAAATAATTGCTCGTTAAGGTACAAACTGAGAGTGCTTTCCATTTCTTTTATTAGTGATTTTGAGCATTTTTTCCACACAGTTGTTGACAGTTCAAGGTGTTTCATTTGATAACTGCTTATTCATATTCTTTGACCACTTACTAACTGGAGAATGGCCCCCACTATTATTTGTTATGAGCACAGAAGAATGTGTACATATTTCAGAAGAAAAGAGCATTCTGTTGGAAATATTGAAAAAAAAAACTGCCCATGGTTAGTTTTCATTTCATAAGGATAGGGCCCATATCTTGTTCTTTGTACTCCTTCACAGTATGTAGTTAAAGGTGGTAATTGCCCTATGTTTATCAGGATATTTCAGAATTACTATTCTTGTTATATCATTTAAGTAAATGCCTTTTTTAAAAATCTAATTGAGTCTACAGGTAGATTATTAATGAGATGGATATTTGGAGACCTGTTGTGGGCCACAGTCAGCCATAGGAAACCTGAGGTTTCACTTTTCAGGGCTCCAAATCATGAACAGGAGTGCCAATTTGGGAGAGTATACCAATGGAGATGCTACATATGCATTATCAAACTTGAACCCCACAACATCTAAGGTGAGTAACATAAGCACCAGGGTTTCCTCTTACCCATTAAAAACAAATAAGAAAACTGAGGTTCAGAGCGGGTAGGCTGACAGAATAATACAAATTAAAGATCTTGAAGGTTCCTTATAGATCATTTAATCCAATGCCTTCATTTCATAAGAAAACTGAAGTCTAGAGAAAGTTAGTGACTTATCCCAGATCATAATGCTGGAGCCAAGATGCATATATCCATGTCTTGTGATTAAAAATGAGTGAATCAGACATATTTACTCTATGGTGTATCCATATGAAGAACAATGAAGTGTTCTTTTTAAAAAAAAAAAAAAAGGCTTGACTTGCTGATGAACAGCGTAAATTGGCAAAATTTTTCAAAATGATTTCAAAATGCAAAGTCAATTGGAAGTAACTCCAGGAAAAGACCAAGAATAATAAATATTACTGGACAGGTACACGAAAAGGGGACTGAATTCTATGCTATACTCTTCCACAGACATATGCAAGGTATTCTACATACTCCAAATGACAATATCTGCTACATAAATTACAAATAAAAAATCAGCCCTATATTTCTAAAGTGTATTAATATTGTTCAGCTGAGGGAAAAGTCTAAAATATTTTGTATAATGGCAAAAATTGCTGTTATACATGGTCAAAAAAAAAACTTCAGAGAGAATAAAGTAATCTATTTCTTCCTGAGTGTTTTTTAAAATGAAAATAAAATGAAAATATAAAAATTCTGTATTTACAACTGTTGTTCATCTGTTTTCAGTCATGTCCTACTCCCAGTGACCCCATTTGGGCTTTCTTGGAAAAGATACTGGCATGATTTGCCATTTATTTCTCCTTTCTCAATATACAGATGAGAAAACTGAGGCAAATAAGATTAAATGACTCACCCAGGGTCAGAGAGCTAGCAAATAAGGCCAGATTTGAACTAAGTAAGATGAGTCTTCCTGACTCCAGGTCTGACACTCTATTCAGTGTACAACACATAGCTCTCCATTACAACTGTAGCCCAGATAAAACAAAAAAAAATGAATATTTGTTGAAAAATAAAATATACAAATATAAGCAGACATATTTATGTAGTAATCAACTTTTATTTTCAGACTGAAAAATAAAATTGTAAGTAATCAATAGATCCACTATTTAGGGCTGATTAGATGAGGACAATTAATGTGGGGATGAAAACTTACTCTGTATGACACTGAGTCCAAAGAGATGGCAATCTTTTAGCCTCAACAAATCACACACCTGGACAAGTAATTGATGACAGAGTACTTTAACCTGTAGGAAAAAATGAAGACCTAAGATTAAAAATTAAGTCCAATTCACAGTGTAAATCAAATATGCCTATAGGTCAAGCTGACATAAGAAAATGTCTGTTACTCCATAGCTAATCTTTTAACTGTTTTATCTGGAAAACACAGTAATTTGTTGTTCAGTTGTTTTTGAGTTGCATCTGACTCTTCTGACCCCATCTGGGGTTTTGTTTTTTGGTTTTTTTTTTTGGTGAAGATACTGGAATAGTTTGCCATTTTCTTCTTCAACTCACTGTACACATGAGGAAACTGAGGCAAACAGAGTTAAGTGACTTGCCCAAGATTACACAGTTAATATTTGAGGTCAGGTTTGAACTCAGGAAGATGAGTTTTTCTGACACCATGTACAAGCACTCAAATCTACTGCTGCCACCTAGCTACCCCATAGAAAACACAATAACAGCACATTAAAATGAAAACTATTAGAAATCTTACACAAAATTAATAAATTTTGTGACATACAAGCAAAGCCTTACTCCCAAAAAACATTGTATAATACCCTTCTGAGATGCTCAAAATGTCTACTCTTATTACTATGAACATAAACTAGATAAATACTCTTTTGAGTATTTATCAGCTTCTAAAATACCATCTACCATATAAAGGAGCTTGTTAAAAATAGAAAGCATGATGTGTACTACATCTTCTAAATGATAAGCATCCAACACGAATGAGATCGTGTAGAGTTACTTTAAGGCCAGAGAAGGAAAAATTATTTTAAGTTTTTAAATTATGGCTTGATAGTTCAGTTGAATGATCATGTTAAACTTGACTTTATTTTGGGCAACCTCAACCTCAACTAGTCACATAAAAAAATGTTATAATACTACAGGCCAAAGTAAAGTGTGAATAAAATATCACAGAAGAAATAAAACTTACTAAAAAAGTTCTAAAATATATTTAACTTTTTAGAAATATTTTAAGTTAAAGGTAATGTTTAAATATATTTAGGCCTTAATGTACACTTAAAAACATTAATAAAAAACATGTGTTTCTGATTTCAAAATGAAACATTTTCAAAAATTAGGCTTATAGTACTGAAAAAGTAATGATATAGACCAGAAAAAACCAACAAGAAATTGGAAAAGTAATGTAGAACTGAAATGTCAAATATGCGGCTTCCAACAGTTCCAAGTACAGATCAAACAAGATTAAAATGTAATTGGGAAATATTTAACAAAATAAAAAACACAGCACAACAAAGATAATGTTATTTTATGGTTTTCTAAGTTAATATGCATTCAATCGGTGTTTGTATCTAAGCCTGAAACCACTGGTATACAAGATTCTACAAAATGATACATTCCACTTTTAAGATTCAATGTGATGTCATATGCAGAAGTATCTAGAAGATCTGACCATCTACAAGGAATCCCTTCAACTTGATCCCCAGGGCCTGGCACAATGTCTGGCACATATCAGTAACTTAACTGGATCTCATCTATGATAGTGAAAAACATATTTGGAGAGCATGCATGTCTCTGCTTTATCTTTACTGAATGTTTATAATCAAAGAGTTGTTGAACAAGGCTCTGTGTATTGTGGTACATTTTTAGGAATTATGTTTATTATTTTGATATATACTTGGGAGATATCTTCATGGAACAGAGCCTTCATTTTGTTCTATCAAATCAAATGTGTTGTTTTTTTTAACAGTCAACAAACAAGCACAGTGGAATATTGTGTTCTTTATATCCTTTAGTCATTGCTTTTATGGCAAAAATTTAGTCTGCTGAAAAATATACTTGAGAAAAAGTTGACTATTTCTGGCACATGAAGACTACTCTGCATACAGTCTCATAAAAATTATATCCAATCAAACTTTTAGAAAAAGTCATCTAGAAAACATTTGGTTGAGGTGAGTATATGAAAGATCACAGCAAAGCCAAATTTTTCAACATAAAGTCCAGCAAAAATTTAAAAAGAAAGATCACTGAAGAATATTTGTTTTTAATTTTAAAAAACAGATCACCCATCTAATACAGAGGTACACACACAAAAAAAGACAGTTGGCCTGCAGAGTGGGAGAGGAGCTGCACCACGGAAGTAAATGTGAACTCAGGTAAATGTAGAAGAAATTGGCAGAGAATGGCAGAAGGATGGGCCAGGGAAGTTAGTAGTAGTTCCCACAAATGGACTTGAAACCAGCAAGTGTTCTGAACGGTGGAGATAGCAAATTAGCATGATTTCTATTAATTCAGAACCTGAAGCAAAACTCAACCCTAACATGTCAGGAAAGAAATGGGAACCAAACCAGCCCACATAGGACACTGTGTATAGAACAACTTGGCACCTAGGTCAGGGGTACTGGGCAGAAGACCTTGGATCAGTGGGATCTCCAGCACCCCACTGAGGCCTGTCAGAGCTACAGCACAGGGTAGAACCAACTCCCAATTAGGTATTGTGCAAAGAGAAGATGGTAGACTCCAGCCAAGGTCAGAAATCATAACGTACTAACAGAAAATAGAAAACTGTAGCCAGGAACTGAGACAGAAAGTGGGGCGTAATAACAGCCATGTTATCTGGATAGTCAAGTCACAATGACACCTATACTACAGAAGGGCCAGGACAAAAACAAACAGAAAGCCCTACCCAAGGCAGGTACCCAAGGGCCAGAGTACAAAATCTCAAACTAAAACTAAGAACAGAAATTAAAAATATAATTGAACCAGAAAATAATACAATAAAGATTTATTGTGGATAAAGAGAAGCCCACGGAGCAGAGAAAAATAACAGCTACCCCAATGAAAACTACAAACAGAAACTAAAAAAAACAATTTTCTGAAGTTCCCTCCTCCCATTGTTAAGTTTTACACAGAAACTCCATTTTGATAATGAACTCAAGACTAGTCACACTCATTTTTTCACTCCTCTCTGCTCTAAATCTGATTCTGTGGTTGTTTCCACTATGCACCTATCTAGATACCTTCTCCCTGCAACTTTTCAGCTCCTTTTTGTACACTATCTGACCCATTTGAACGGAAGCTCCTCAAAGGCAGGTACCATCTTTTTGTTGTGTTTGTACTACTACACTTAGCACAGTCCTGACAAATGGCAAACTCTTGATAAAATGTTGGTTGACTTTCCAAGAAGTTCCAGAATGGCTTAAAATGACTAACACAAGAAATTTTTAAGAAATAAAGTTGGAAGCAAAATGACAATTCATGAGTAAAAAATTGGAAAGAGAATAAATTAGCTGAGAAAAGAAGAAAGAGAACTTTAGCCAAGTAAAGACTTCCTGAAAAAAAGGAATGGAGCAAACAAAATTCAATGACTTCACAAGAAAAGAAGAAAAATATAAATTAAAAGATGGTAAAGAAGAAACTGTAAGTTATCTGCTATTTAAAACAAGTAACTTGAAAAAGCAGGTCAGGTATTTAAGATCATTGATTTTCCTGAAAACCATAACTTAAAAAAACTGTATACTACAATTCAAGAAATCTCAATTATTATATAAGGAGCAGAAGTAGAAGTTAAAATACAAAGAATCCATTAACATCTCCTAAAAAAAGTACAAATTGAAAACATCCAAAAACACAGAGTTTAAGTATTAAGAAATAAGAGTGAGAATTACACAATCCATTAGAACACTACTATAAAAAAACTAAAAGTCTCAGAATGTCACTTTCTAAAAGGCTTACAACCAACAGTAAATTATTCCTGAAAAACTGACTACAGAGGGGAAAAATGATCTTTAATGGAATAGAGAATATCCATGCATTCTTAAAAAACATGAGGAGAACATCTGAAATACATACACAAGACTGAACAGAAACACAAAAAGGTAAATAATTTGAGTAAGTGGAAGGGGTTAACAAACCAAGGATGAATTCTAATGGACAATTAATAATTTTAATACCACTGTAATACAACTGAAAGAGATCTAGATTTGGAGTCAAAGGGCTTAAGTTCAAATCCCATCTCTGAAACTTTCAGCAAGTTGCCTAAATTCTGTGTGACCTTTAGTAAATCCTATCATGTTGCAGAGACTCAGTTTCCTTGCCTGTAAAATGAGGGGTTTGGGTGAGACTGCTTCTAAGGTGTGACCCTGCAATCTTGCAAAAAGGGGAAAAAGGGAGAAATGTCTCTTAAGACATTTCAAGAGTCTTTCAGGCTCACAGGAATTAAATAAAAGACCCAGAATATGGGTGTGACTGTGTTCTCCGTTTTGTAGGTTTACAAGATAAATAAAAAGGAGAGGGAAAGAAATTTGGGAAGAAATGAGGAAGGAGAAGGAGAAATTATTTCACAGAAGTGGGGTGTGCCAGCAGAGGGCTTAGATTTGAATCACAGAGAGAACAAGAACTTTGACACTATGATAGTAAAAAGAACTTTTATTGAACAAAAACAAGTTCAAGTTTCTAGTATCACAGGGAAGCCCAGGAAAGAAACCCTATGAAATTATATATAAAAGCATCTTCCTGTATTACATGACTGAGGAGAGGTGCTTAATCTTTGTGTGTATAAAAAAAACTCTGGCAGTCTAAAAAAACTTCTGAACCTCTTCTCAGAATAATCTTTTTAAAAGCATAAATAAAATACATAGAATTACAAAGAAAGGCAATTATTACTGAAATGCAGCCATCAAAATATTTTTTTAAAACCAAATTCATGGACCTTAAATGAAGTATCCTTGCCTTTCAATGAGGCAAAGTAGAGCAGTACCTTTTCATGTAAATCTCCCCAGAGTATACTACATAAAGAGAGTATTTCTAACCCCTGAAAAATAGTTGTTCTAATATATTTCCAGATCCTTGGAAAGGGGCTATGAAATATTTCAAATACAAAGTGAATAAAAAATACTTTAAAAAAAAGTTTTTTATCTTCCTGATGCCTATTATAAAGACAAGTAAGTTCATATCTTTACTATTCGGTTGGATTTTAGGTAAAACTGGTAATTTTATAGAATGGCCTATAATCATGGCTCTATAGGCAACTTTTGAGGGGTTAACAATCATTTTGATCAAGCACATGCATCACTCCTTTAACCAAGCACACATATCATTCAGTTAGTTCAGGGGAGTCAGCACCCTGAACGTCAAAGAAAATATAGAGAAGTCAAAGATCAGCAGGCATGGTTTCCTCTGACTGACCATAATCAATACATCCATCACAATTCAACACACAGGTCCAACTGCCTGACCACAGTTACCAGAGAGGGAAGCACAGACATCTGGGTTCTCCAAGTCAGAGAGGGGGTGCTCCTTAGCAGCTTTCCAGAGTCTCTCATCACAAACCTTTTTTTAAAAAACCAAGCGTCAAAGTAAAACCTCAACTCAGAGTATTTTATACCTTTTGTAGAGCCAGAGGGCATCACAACCCTTGAGAACCAGTGCCTCACTAACAAAAGTCACGGCCTTCCCACAAATCTTCCCTAATCAAACTCCCCTTAAAGGGCAGGTCCATTAATGGTTTAGGAAGATCTTTAATCTCATTAAAATAATTAACAATACAAATACATACACTGTTTCTAGTTAAGGAAACTCTTGTTTCCGTAGTTTACTCCTAGGAAAGACTCTTGATTGATAAAGGCAAGTTTCAATCAAAGGCCTTATACTTCTTGATTATACTAAAACAAAACCAGCAAAAGATCCTATTTTGCTTGTCATCACAATAGGTTAGCATTTCAGACATGAAAAGCATCTGTCAGATATACCAGAAGCTTCTCTGGGTTTATAATAAATTGATGAGAAGGAAAGATACTCTCTCTATACGTTAGCATTCCTCTGTCTTAGCTCTAGCCCAGTTAGAGATTATTAGAGCAAAACTCATCAAAGACAGAAAAGCAGATATTCAGTGGTTGGGATCCTCCAAGAAATTACTGAAAAGCTTTTCCTAATCTTCTCCAGACTTAAGTCCTGTCCCACACCCATAACAACTCTCTTTCAGCCCGAGTGTGATCTCAGCGTTTATGGAGAATTCTTATGGGGCAGGTGATCACACGGTGGTCTGAAGAAGGGATACAAGAATACACTCAAGGCCTCTCTCAAGAACTTTGGATTTGACTGTGCAACATGGGGAGACACTGGCACAGGACCTCTCAGCATGGCATACCCATGTAAGAAAAAGTGCTGTGCTCTTTGAGCAAAGCAGAATTGAGACATACATAGTAAACACAGGATGTGCAAATTTGGAGTATCCACTTCAAAAATACATACAGACTATCTGTGCCCAACCCGTGGTAGAATATTCCAAGCTTGTATTGATCTGATCAGCCACAGTCAGACACGCTGAAACTTCACTTTATCATGGTGATGCCATTTTGGTCCTCTTTGAAAATGAAGGACCAACAACGAACTGATCTCAATGTTGTATGGATGACCTCTTAGCAATCCTTTTTATTTTAACAATCACCTTTAAACCACTGTTCAGTTCTTACAGCAATATCCAAACCAAATATACTTAGGCCTATCCCTGCCTGCAAATGTATACTCAGTCTGTGTGAGGTAAGTACGAATTCAAGTCAACAGGCTCTATCCTAGATCTTCTCCCTTCCAACCCTATACTTCATAGCCTCAACTTCTCTAGTTATAGCCCTGTGGCAGGGGAAGACAATATGCTTCTATATTGGGGCAAGTGCTCATTCAGAACACAGAGCATAATACGTAGGACCCTTTGTAGATCACTTTTTCATTCAGCTCTACCAAAACAAATTCTCCTCAGTGATATGGACCCTCCACTCCAAAGGTCCACACCAACCATATGGGGATAAATTAAGGGTCTCTACTCCAAGGTAGTCCCTACCAATAATGGCTGTTTAATATGATCTGCTTTTTTTGTTGCTGTTATGGTGGGAAGGTCCATGGGGGTTAGTCCTTGTATAATGTGTAAATATTCCCTGTCTGGTTCCAGCCCATGCAACCTTGGGGAAATCTGTTTCTGGGCATGTGCTACTAAGGGGGTCTTAGTGGATAGTGAAAAGTCTTCTATTTGACTAGAGAGAAGAATTGTTGACTAAGAGGCTGGTGAGAAGGAACTAAAGTATGAAAAGACACTATACCTCCCCTACACTACCCACCCTCACTGGTTCTGATTCTAATTCTCTTGACTTCAGCACCATTACCTCAGCTTGCTTGTCATATTAGAACATCCCTTTTTCTTTTTCTCTCTTTTTTTAGATCTCTGCTTTTTATTTTTAAAAATTAATTTATTTATTTTTAGGTTTCATCACTTTTATAAGATTCTGAATTCTAAATTTTTCTTCCCTCCCCAAGACAGCATGGAAGCAGATATATTACAAGCTATGAATATGCAACATAGTAGACATATTTCCACATTAGTTAGAACATCCCTTTTTCTACAGGGGCTTTCTTACCCTGGAATATCCATTCTATAGGATCCCTTCTTGGACTGGTAAATGCCTTCAGTCATCCTTCTTTCTCTCCCAGTTCTGTTTCAGATTCTTTGGACTTTGAAACTATGCCTCAACATGGGGCCCCTCTCTCCCCTTCTCTTCATCTCCCACCTTTCAGCTCCTTTTTATGTGTTCTTCCCCCACTGGAATGTATATTCCTTGAAAAGAAGAAGACTCTTTGTGCTTGCATCTGTATCCTCAAGTGTTTTAGCACAGTGCCTGGGACATAACCAATAGTTCATAAAGG
The DNA here is from genome assembly GCA_028658325.1 of Potorous gilbertii. Classification (NCBI taxonomy): domain Eukaryota; kingdom Metazoa; phylum Chordata; class Mammalia; order Diprotodontia; family Potoroidae; genus Potorous; species Potorous gilbertii. Next base: position 428,939,040 of record CM053769.1, on the reverse strand, counting down.
CTTACTGACTGACTTTATACCCGAAAGGCTCTTCTAGGATGTTTCCCCAAGAATGAAGTAAGAGAAAGGTGGTGGCTCTGTCTCCCACCTGACTATGATGATTGTAAGTAAACTGCTACTGACCCTTGTATCTATTCTTTACTTCTTCTTGTTTTATTTTTCAGTTGTCTCTGATTCTTCATGACTCCTTTGGGGCTTTCTTGGCAAAAATATTGGAGTGGTTGCCATTTCCTTTTTCATCTCAGTTTACAGATAAGGAAACTGAGACAAACATGGTTATGTGACTTGCCCAGGGTCACACAGCTAATGAGTGTCTGAAGTCAGAAGAAATAGAAGTCTTAAGACTTCAGGCCCAGAACTCTATCCATCGTGCCACCCGGCTGCCCCTTATTCTTTCTTGATCCTATGCAAATAAGTATTCTGGAATGGAAGGATCCAGGCAACTTAATTAGGACAGGAGATTCGGAGGTCCCTCTAAGAGTTGGAAATGTATGCAGCAATAGCAGTCTCCCAGAGTTGTAGTAACTAATAGTAGTTGACATAATTTCCAGTGATCACCTAGTGATTACTATTCATCAGCCAGTCACAAGAATTTATTAAATGCTTATTATGTTCCAGACACAGTGCTAAGCACAAAGGGATACAAAGAAAACAAAGTTAAAAAAAAAAGTCTTTTTGGGGGTGTGTATGTATACATACGTACACATATATGTATAATATATGTATGAAAATATATCTGTGAGAAAGTGTGGGGGTTGGAAGGCTGAATAGGAGAAGATTGAAGGATCTTCCATTGTCCAGGGACGCCAAGCATAGCTGTGATGACCAGACACATCCCAGGATAAGGTGACAGGAAGAAGAAGCTGACACTCACCTGGTGAGTACAGTAGCAGAGGCATGGGGACCCTGCTAGCTATGGGCACTTGTAGGAGAACAGAGTAGCTAGTTTCAATTCCAGGGCAAAGAGAACAACTGTTAATTTTCAGTCACCAGAGGTACTGCAGGAAGCAAGCATTTGTGGGTCAGCATGGCTGGGGCCCCTAGTCGTAGTTTAGGAGTAAAGAGGAGAGCCTAAGTTTGGCTCCATGACACACCTCAGCAAATAACAGTAAGAAGGTCCTGAGGCTTAGGGCATCATTCCCCATACCTTGAGACTAAAACTTAATTATACTAATACCTGTTAAAAACAGACAAGTAAACAAAAAAAATGAAAATGAGTAAGTAAAGAAGAAAGGATCCAATCATAGATAGCTACTATGAGGATAGAGATCAGGGTCATATTCAGAGGGAAAATTCAGAGGAAAAAAAATTTCCTTTTTCAATGAGAAACGTCAAATTGTCCCAAGCACAAAGAGTCCTTGAAAGAACTTAAAAGGTACTTTAAAAATCAAATAAAAGACATAGAGAAAATTTCTTTTTTAAGGGCAAAGCAAATCAAGAAAATTATGAAAACAAAGACAACTGACTAGAAATAGAGAACCAAAAACTTAAGGAAGAAAATAATTCTTTGAAAATTAAGAATTGGGCAAGGAGAAACTTATGTCATTCTAAGACACCAAGAAATAATAAAACAATCAAAAGAATGAAAAAAATATAAGAGAATGTGAAAACTCTAAGAAAAATAAATGATGTGGAGAACAGATTGAGGAGAAATAATATAAGAATAACTAGACTATCTGAAAGATATGATCAAAAAAAAGAACCAATATTGCAAGAAATTATCAAGAAAAATTGCCCTGGAGTTCTAGAACAAGAAGCCAAGCAGAAATGGAAAAAACAAACCTGAAAGAGATCCCAGGAAGAAAACTTAAGAGAAATAACATAGCCAAGTTCCAAATCCCCCAGGTGAAGGAGTAAATACTGAAAACAATAAGAGAAAAACAATTTAAATATCATAGAGTTAACATAAAGATTATATAAGACCTAGCAGCTATTATGTTGAAGGACTGTAGGTCTTGGAATACTGTATTTCATAGAGCAAAAGATCTGGGGTCACAACCAATGGTAACTTAGCCAGCAAAGTTAAAGAATGAAAAATCCTGAATGAAAAAAACAATTGGACATTTAGTAACTGAAACACTTTCAGGTATTTGCGACAAAAAGCAGAACTTAATGGAAAATTCAACATATAAGATCCAGAAGAAAAATAAAGTAAACATTAAAGACCAATTATAAGGGAGTCAATAAGGTCAAATTGTTTACTTCTTATATGTCAAAACATTATCAGTACATTTATGACTTATTAAAAAAAGTATTGAGTTTATCTGTGTATTATGGGGTGCATGGATAGATAAAAAGGAATAATTATCTCACAAAAATGAGGCATAAGGGACGGAGCCAAGATGGCAGAGTAGAAAGATGCATGTACTCTAGTTCTTCCTCCACAGCCAATAAAATACCTGTAAAGAATGACTCTCAACAAATTCGAGAGCAGCAGAAGCCACAGAATGACAGAGTGGAGGAGACTTCCACCCAGGGTGACCTGGAAGGCCAACAGGAAAGGTCTGTCACACAGGAATGTAGGGGAAAAGGGGATAAGCAGGGATGGGGGGATGATGGAAGGGAGGGCAAATGGGAGGAGGGAGCATTAGAAGTAAACACTCTTGGGGAGGGACAAGGTCTAAAGAGAGAATAGAAAAAACGGGGGCAGGACAGGATGGAGGTAAATATACTTAGTCTTACACAACATGACTATTATGGAAGTCATTTGAAAAACTACACATGTATAGCCTATATTGAATTGCTTGCCTTCTCAGGGGGGATGGGTGGAGAGGGAGAAAGGGAGAGAAGTTGGAACTCAAAGTTTCAGGAACAAATGTTGAGTATTGTTCCTGCATACAACTGAGAAATAAGAAATACAGGAAATGGGGTATAGAAATTTATCTTGCCCTACAGGACAAAAGAGAAGATGGGGATAAGGAAAGGGAGGGATGTTAGAATGGAGGGCAGATTGGTGGAAGGGGTAATCAGAATACTTGGCATTTTGGGGTACGGGGAGGGGAGAGATAGGGAAAAAATTTGAAACTCAAAATTTTGTGGAAATGAATGTTGAAATTAAATTAATAAAATTTAATAAATTAAATTAATTAATTAATATATAAATTAAACAAATTAAATAAATAAATAGATTGATTTAATTACTTAATATATAAAAAAACAAATGAGGCATAAAAGAAAGAAATGATATAGAAGAAGCTAGTAGGGGGAGGGTGGGTAGTGCTGGAACCTTACCATCATCAAGAATGGGTTAAAAAGGGGACAATATATATCTAGAAGGGTCCAGAAGTCTTCTAAATTCAGAAAGAAATAAGAGGGCAAAGTAGGATAGGGTGAGGGGAGAGGACAAGAGAAACACTCTTAGAGGGATAGATAGATTAAGGAACAGGAGGGCAAAGTAGAGGGTAGAAGTAAAATAATGGAGTGAGGAAGGATAGGGTAAATAGGGAAAGAGAGAGTGGAAAAATAGGAAAGAGGAAAATATACCACAAATAATTATAGCATAGATTGTGTATGGGATGAATTTACCTATAACAGGAAATGGATAGTAGATTAAAAATCTGAATTCAGCAATACACTGCTTTCAGCAAACATTATAAAAATGAGAGATATACACAAAGATAAAATAAAGGCAGGAATAGAATTAACTATGCCAAAAAAAAAAAAAAAGTAGTGGTAGTAACCATGATCTCAGATAATGTTAAAGCTAAAATAAGACTTAATTAAAAGAAAAAAATAAGGAAATGACACTCTGAGTCAGCAAAATTATTCAATAGTTTTAACCATTTAAAAATAACTAGATAGCATAAAATACCCGAGAATATACCAGCCAAAACAGACGTAGGAATTAAATGAACATAAAGATAAAACACAGATTTAAATAAATGGGAGTAATATGTTGTTCATGGATAGGAAAAGCTAATAAAAATTTTTAAATGACAATTTTACCTAAGTAATCTATTTAATGCCATCCCAACTAACTTACTAAAAAATTATCTTCCTGAGTTAGAAAAAAAATAATAGCAAAGATCATTTGGGAGAAAAGATCAGGAACTTCAAAGAAACAAAGGCAAAAAGATGTAAAGGAAGGAAAATTAGTAGTATTAGACCTTAAACTATATGTAAGGTGAGAGCATTGCTCTATTGTAAGTTGTATAATTTTGGTTATTTTAAATTAAAAGCTTCTCATGTAAATAAGAACAACGTAGTCAAGAATAGAAAAATGCAGAAAAACTTCTACTATTTGACAAAAACTACAGGGAAAAAATTAGTATGATGGAAAGTAGGCACAGACCAATACATCACATCCTATACAAAGATAAGGTCAAAATGGGTACATGATTTAGACAAAAAGGGTAAAACTATAAGCAAATTAGGAGAGCAAGGAATAGTTTATCTATCTGATCTATAGAGAAGGGAAGAACGCATAACCAAATAGGAGATAGAGAACATTATGACATGCAAAATGGAAAACTTTGATTGCATCAAAATAGAAAGTTTTCACAAAGTCTATGTAACCAAAATTAGAAGGGAAACAGAAAGATGAGAAACAATTTTTACAGCCAGCGACTCCAATAAAGGCCTCATTTCTAAAATATATAGAGAACTGAGTCAAATTTATAAGATTACAAGTAATTCCCCAGTAGATAAATTACCAAAGGATAAGAACAGGCAATTTTCAGAGGAAGAAATTAAATCTACGGTCATATAAAAAAAAGCTCTGAATCACTACTGATTAGAGAAATGCAAATTAAAACAATTCTGGGGTACCACTTCACATCTATTAGATTAATATGACAAAACAGGTACATAATAAATGTTGGAGATGATGTGGGAAAATTGGACCATTAATGATGGAGTTGTGAACTGATCCAACCATTCTGGTGACCAATTTAGAACTATGCCTAAAGGACTATAAAAATGTTATTATCCTTTGATTCAGAAACACTAATTACTACTAGGTCTATATCCAAAGAGATCATAAAAAAGGGAAGAGGACCCACATGTACAAAAATATTTATAGCAGTTCTTTTGGCGGTGACAAATTTAGAGTTCAAAATAAAAGTGAATGTTGAAAACTATAATAAATTAAAGAAAAAAGTGAGTATACACATTCATGGGAAGAAGACCACTTCTGTCTCTTAAGGAATGTTTTTGTGAATTCCAAGGTCTTTTAGTGTTTCCAAACTCCAAGTTTTAATGCAGAAGATCTTCACAGTGTCGATACACATTTTACTGAAATAAATGCTACTTATTATAAGTTAAAAAAATTTCCACTGCTTATTGGTTGTAAAAATAAAAAATATGCATCTATGCACATAAATATACGTATATTTACTTATGCATAATCTGAAGGGGAACAGCATTAGCTGAGGAATCAGGAAAGACCTCCTACAGAAGGTAGTGATTAAAGCTGAGTGTCAAAGACAGCCAAAAAAGCTAAAAGGAGAAAGTAAAAAGAAGCATGAAGGAAAGCATGAAAGGCACAGAGATGGGACACACAGAATCAAGGCAAAGCAAGTAGACTGGTATAGCTGGATCATGGAGTACTTCAAAGGAGTAAAGATTGGAAAGACCTTTAAATGACAATCAAAGGATTTTATATTTGATCCTGAAAGTAAATAAGAAACCCACTGGGGAAGGTGGGATGGAGGTTGGGGGGGAGGAGGTAGAAGTAGGCATTGAGAGGGGGAAGGATGATAGTGTCAGATCTACATTTCAAGAAAATCACCTTGCGGGGGAGGAGCCAAGATGTCAGAGTAGAAAGATTCACATATGCTAGCTCTGAACCCACAGCCCATAAATTTCCTGTAAAAAGAAATCCCAACAAATTCTGGAGCAGTGGAAGTCGTGCAGCAATGGAGTGAAGGAGATTTCTGCTCCAGAGACCCTTGAAAAACCGATCCCAAAGGTCCATCGCACACCAGACTTGAGTGGAGGCTAGCCCTTCCCTGGCCGCACAGCACTGAGAGGAGCAGATCCGAGCAGGCTTCACAGACGGAATCTCTGGCGGCCGCGAAGGTCCCTCCACCCACAGGCGCACAGGTCAATGAGAGAGCTTTCTGGACTGGCCAAGAGTGGAGCAGGGTGTCTCCATAACTCAAGCCCCCTCGGGAGGCAGCGGCAGAGACAGGGACAGCAGCAGATCCGGGCTCCCCAAGCAGACAGGAGCTCAGATCCATTACTGAACGTCTCCGCATAAACCCCATGAGGGAACTGAGCCTGGGAGGAGGCCCTGCCCCGACCTGAGCACCAGAAATTAAGCTCACATTGAATAGCACCTAGGCCCACCGCTGAAAGCCCTGAGGCTGGGGAGCAGCATTTGAATCTCAGACCCCAAGCATTAGCTAGGCGGATCTAGGTGGGGGTGGAGAGGAATCTCAGAAGTCAAGTAACTGGCTAGGAAAATGCCCAGAAAAGGGAAAAAATATAAGACCATAGAAGGTTACTTTCTTGGTAAACAGATATCTCCTCCTTTCCTTTCTGATGAGGAAGACCAATGCTTACCATCAGGTAAAGAAATAGGAGTCAAGGCCTCTGTATCCCAAACATCTGAAATAGATATCCAATGGGCTCAGGCCATAGAAGAGCTCAAAAAGGATTTTGAAAATCAAGTTAGACAGGTGGAGGAAAAACTGGGAAGAGAAATGAGGGAGATGCAAGAAAAGCATGAAAAACGGGTCAATACCTTGATAAAGGAGACCCAAAAAAATGCTGAAGAAAATAACACCTTGAAAAATAGGCTAACTCAATTGGCAAAAGAGGTTCAAAAAGCCAATGAGGAGAAGAATGATTTCAAAAGCAGAATTAGCCAAGTGGAAAAAGAGGTGCAAAAGCTCACTGAAGAAAATAGCTCTCTCAAAATTAGAATGGAACAGACGGAGGCTAATGATTTTCT
>CM053769.1:428860832-428931645 GCA_028658325.1 Potorous gilbertii | reverse complement strand
GGGGGGGGGGGGGGGGTCTCATGAGAGCTCTGCGGTTTAGAAGCCCTCACCTTTACCTGACCCAAGACTGTTCACGTGAAAACCAAGCTTACACCCCAACAGTTTATAGTATCAGTCTATACTTAGATCATGTATCCATTTGGACTTTATTCTTGTGTATAGTGTCAGGCATTGGTCTATGCCCAGTTTCCACCACACTATTATCCAGTTTTCCCAGCAATTTTATCAAACAGTGAGTTCTTATCCCAGAACCTGGAGTCCTTGGATCGATCAAACAGTAGATTGCTATATTCATTGACTACTATGTCTTGAATACCTAGCCTAAGTGGTTTTGATGATTGCTGCTTTATAATACAATTTAAGATCTAGTAGGGCTAGGCCATCTTCCCTAGCACTTCTTTTCATTAATTCCCTTGATATTCTGAACCTTTTGTTCTTCTAGATGAATTTTGCTATTATTTTTTCTAGCTCAAGAAAATAATTTTCTGGTAGTTTAATTGGTATGTCATTGAATAAGTAAATTAATTTAAATAAGATCGTCACTTTTATCATATTAGCTCAGCTTACCCATGAGCAACTGATGTTTTTCCAATTATTTAGATCTGACTATTTGTGCGAAAAGTGTTTTGTAACTGTATTCATATAGTCCCTGAGTTTGTTTTGACAGGTAGACTCCCGCATATTTTATAATGTCTACTGCTTTTCTTTAGCCTTGGCATTCCCTATGAAATTAAGATACCTCACTCAATGTTGTCTCTTCTAAATAATGTATTTTACTATGTGAACATTTAGGAAGAAGTTACTAAGTGGTGTCTCAGTAGTTATTTTGTTGTCTTTGGTTACTGTATTTATGTTTGGATAGGGTGGGGGGAGAGGTCTGAGAAGCAAATAATTTCTTCAAGTCTTTCTTTCTAGAAATAATTCAAGCACTTCTTAATTTTATTCATCAAGCTTTTTTTCATTTATAATTAGTCTCATTTGCCTGATAGCTAACCAAGAACTACACCTTGAGCTCCCCTTCCTCTTTGAAAAACATTATTCTGTCCCCTCCAGTTATTCCTGCTACTTTAGTTTATACTACTTAATTTCCTTCCCTTTTTATCTGTGATTGAAGGTGCTTTTTCCTCCAGGTTGCTTGCAAAATTTGTTCTCAGTGGAAATATTAAACTTAACTAATTTCTGTCTTGGAGTTTGCAGTTCAGGGTTTTGTTTGGGTTTTTTTTCCAAGGTGATCTGTGAATTCTTTTTTGTTTTCTACATTCAGAAGTCATGGATAGTTTTATTGTATAATTTCTTACCCAAGTATTATGGTTTTTTGACTTGTCATGTTCTTCTGGGAGACCTATAATTCTTTATTTGTCCATATATCCTGCCTTCATTGTTTAGTATGTTTTACAGGTACAGAAATCATAATTTCTTCTAAGGTTACTAATTTTTGGTTTTTTCTTCCCAATTTTTTTTAATTTCCATGCATCTGCATTCCCAATCCTCTTTTCTCTTTGGTGAGATTTGTCACTGTGGACTCAAGTTTTTATATTCTACCAATTATTTCTGCTGTGCAGGACATAAATTTTGCTCTCATAATTCTCATTTCTCTTTTAAACCATTTGGAAAAAATCTTGCTATAGTTCTACGTTGGGTTGGTAAACCACAGATTTCTCTGCCAATTCATTTTCCTTAGACTTGCAATATTTATTCCAAGTTGCCTAATAAAAGTTACCTGGAGCCAAGATGGTGGTGGTTCCTCAGCTAACTGGTAATTTTTCTTTTTTTATTTTCCCCTATCGCTCATGTTCTGACTCCCTCGTTTCCCTAACCCTGGATCTCAAAGTATCTCAGGCTTCTCCCATGAACAATTCATGGTTTACCAACCTCTGTTTCTACCCTAAGAGGGATCTTTTTCTTAGGTTTGGTGGAGTGCCACTCAACCCTATATATGCGCCCTGCCCACTTTCCCTGTGTTCTTCCATTCTCTCCCCAAGTTCTGCTGAAGCACACAGCATTACATCATGCTACTTCAGCCTGAGTAAATCTGTGCCATTTCAATCTCTGTGGTACTTGGACAAGGTGGGTGACCAGGGAGGTCTGTTACAAATCATGCACAGGCTTATACAGCCCTGCTGCTGAAGGTATTGCTCGTGATGGGGAAGGAGGTATCGAAGGAGTGTGTTAGAGATTTGGAATTAGCTTTCTCTGCTATTAGCTGCTCAAGGTTTTGTTTTGTTTTTTTTTTGTACCATGTTTGTCTTCTAAGTGTCCTAGACCATGTTCCATGGAGTAGAAGCCAAGTGGAGCTTCTAATGGAAAATGGAGTAGATACCCTACATGATACTTGCTATAGTTATACAGGAGCTAATGGCATCACAAACATTGACTGAAGCAGAAATTCACTTATGGAAAAGTTGATAGAGCCACCTGGGATTACATGAGTTCCATTTCAAGAGGGGATCTGACAATATGAATGTTGTTAATATAAAAATTCATGTCTACATTTGCCTCCATTATGCAACTATATAAAAGATGGGAAACAGGCAGTTTTCACTATAAAGGACAGGAAAGATCAAAATACGATATTTCAAAAAAAAAAAAATAAACCCTTGCTTACAACCAAGAATAAAATATTCACTAAAACCAAGTATAGCCCTACAGAAGGGGGTGGAAGAATCTTAATGAAATAAAGATTTTCAAACATTCCTAATGAAAAGATCAAAATGGAATAGAGACTTGTATATAGGAGAGCTGAAGAGGGAACAGGTACCCCCTGAACCTTGCTTTCAGCTGAATTTAACAAAGAAAGTTTGAACTCTCTCTCTCACACACACACACTTACTGAATACACACAAAGAGTGCGATGTACAAATACAATACGTTTAAGAGGGAAAGGGTGAAGGGAAGAAGGTAAAGGAGTAATTGTAAGTAAAACACATCCTCAGCATTAGAGGGTGCAACATAAAGAGGGATTAAAATAAAAGAAACAATGAAAAGTGGCTATCAAGAGCAGGCAAAGGGAAGAGATGATGGGCAATAGAGTGGAAACATTATTATTTATGGATCAGGTGAATTAGGTAACCTCTTTTACATTCTTCTCTTTAAAGAGGGTAAAGAGAGGAAACAGAACATGAGAACTGGATGGAGGGAAATATACAATTAATAAATCACAATTGTGAACAAGAATGAGATGAACTCACTCATAATATAAAAGAGATGAAGTAGAAAGTAAAGACTTTTTAGAATTTTATTTGAATGAAAATTTATGAGTTAAAATGAGAGGCTGGAACAAAATGCTTTATGCTATGTTAATGTTTATCACATCATCATCTTCATATATATCTACATCAAACACAGCACAACATTTACACTTTTAAAGGAAAATGTAAGTGAAGTATAGGGAAAAATATAGGTAATAGTGGGGGGAGGGTGTTTCAAGATACTCCTTTTCACAAAAAGACAAATCTGACAAAAGACAAACAATAAAGGAAATAAGAACCTGAGCAAAACTTCAGAAATATTAGAGATGATAGATCTCTGGTGGGTTATTAAATAGGAAAAAGAAAGGAGCTAATATTTTTCTCACCCATAATGGAAACTTAACAAAAATTGGCCAAGTACCAGAACTGAGGTGTCAAACTTGTGGCACCCAAAAATCCTAAGTGTGACGAACTGGATAATTCAGAAATGTATAAGCTCTCCTCAGCAATGCAATGATCTAAGGCAATTTCAAAAGACTCATGAGTGTAATGGTCATTTGAATTGGAAAATCTTTTCTATTCATTAATAGGCCCATTTTGTCACAAGGAGCCTGTGGTGGGAGGACTTTGCTGAATGGGTGGAGCAGGAAGAGGCAGAGCTAGAGCAGAGCTGAGAGGAAGTTAATCTTGACAGCAGTCAGAGGTAGGAAGGATAAGTGATTTTGAGATTGTGATTTTGTTTAAGAGAGCCTGCTTGGGATGAGTATAATGGACCTGGTTTGTGGGAAGCCTCACAGGGGGAAGGCTTAGGGACGGTGTTATCCTCTGCACTGGTATTGTGTATAGATTTTCTACTTTTGCTATGATGGATTTGGGTGTGAATAAAAGTTTTAGTTCTGCCTTCCATGTGGAGTCTGGTATTTTGTGATTCAGAATTGCACCATGATATTCCTGGCTGCCATGGTCACTGTGAATATTGCATTGGTGCTACAATGGTGGAAAATGCTATCTACATCCAGAGAAAGAACTGTGGAGTCTGAATGCAGATTAAAACAGAATATTTTTCCTTTTTTTTCGTGGTTTTTCCCTTTGGTTCAAATTCTTCTTTATAACACCACTAAGATGAAAATATGTTTGATGTGATTGCATATGGCCTATATGAGATTGCATGCCATCTTGGAGAGGGGGGAGGCGAAAGAAGGAAAGAAAATTTAAAACTCAAAATCTTATAAAAGTGAATGTATCAGTAATCACCCCAACATACACAGGGTGGGGGCCCTGCTACCACAGGTTCTTTGATCTTCATTCATAAAAGGAAAGGCAACTTTTGAAGGGTTAACAATTTCATTAACCAAGCACATGTATCAATCCTTTGACCAATCATATATATCATTCACCTAATTCAAGGGAGTCAGCACCCTGAAATTCAAAGACAATACAGAAAAATGAAAAGATTAACAGATATGGCTTCCTCTGCCTGACCATATTTCAACAGACAGGTATAGGTCTGACCATATCAGAGAGGGAAGCACAACATCTGGGTTCTCAAAGCTGAGGGGGTCTCCTTAGTGGCTTCCCACAGTCCTTATCTGACATTCAAACCTTCTTACCAAAAATTAAAACCACAACTCAGAGTATTTATCCCTTTCTTAGAGCCTGAGGGCAGCACAACCTAGTGCCTCAATAGAAAAAAACAAAAGGTACCTGGGACCCTTCTACAAAAAAACTCCCCTAATCAAACTTCCCACAATGGGCAGGCCCATCAATGGGTGGGAAAGATCTTTAATCACATTAAAATAATTAACAATACAAATACACACACTTCCTAGTTAAAGAAACTTGTTTCTGTACTTTACTCCTTATTGAAGATTCTTGATTGATAAAGGCAAGATTCAATCAGAGGCACTCGATTATACTAAAACAAAAACAGCAAAAGTTCCTATTTTGATTGCCATCACAATGCAAAAAACTAAAAGTAAATATCAAAAAAAAAAGAAATGTTTAATAGAATAGATAAAAATACAATAAAACATAGACAATGTTGATTTGTAGTTTAAAGTCAATATGTGGTCCACAGGGATCTGTTTCTATTTATATTTGGCATCACTGTATAAGATCATAAAATCCTCACAAATGCAGAAGAGATGCTAAAAATATCCTTCACAAATCACAATGCATTAATATTATATTTAATTCTTAGAATTAAAAACTAGAGACCAAATAATTATCCAAAAAGAATTGATGATAAAAAGAAATTGTAGAAACAATAGAAAATGTCATCAAAGAAAATGACAATAAGCTAAGTGACAACAATAAGATAATATGCCAAAATTTAAGGGATACAATTAAAGCAATAAAATGTGAATAGGGCATGCAACTTAAAATTATTGAACTGATGAAGGAGCTTTTTAAATAGGAGCTTTTAAAATATACACACATATTAAGTAAAAATAGATGAGTATTTCAAAAGATAAGAAATCTAGACTGTTCATAGCAAAAAAAGGAGTTGAAGAATTAAAAAGAATTGGAAAATAAGAGAAATTTTTTTTTTTCAAATTTCATGCCAAGAAAACTTAGTGGTGTAATCATTACACCTGCCTCCCTCAGTGGAACTTTCTACAGTCAATGACACTCTGCTTGGACTCATTTCTCAATAATAAGCAAATTCTCATTCATTTATTTTTCTCATCCAAACATCTAGCTATCACTGTACAAATATTAATTCCAATCCCCCATTCATACCCCTTTAACCCTATGGCCCCCCAAAGTTCCACTGCATTCTCTATTAACTTTGTTTTCACCTAGAATATTTTCCTTTCTTACTCCCTACATCTTCTGGCTTTCACTGAGACCTGGATTCCTCCTATTGACTACCCTTTTCAATACTGACTGTACTTTAATTCATGTTTCCTTTCTCTTTGGTCATGGTGGGATGTCAGATTATTCCTTGCTCCCCAAAGCCACTTCTACAATGTTAGGAATAGGACTTGACTTAGGCCATTCTGCTAATGGTTTAGGTTCAATATTGGAGCAAAACGAGATTCTCTCAAGGAATCGCTTCCTACCTCAGACTTTAGAACTCCTTAAAGTTTGTTCAAGTCTCAGTTCAGGTGCCACCTCCCATTCAATGCCTTTTCTGTTCCTACACATTCTCTCTCAAATCCCAGTTGTCAGTACTATTCTAATTAAATTTCTTTCTATTTACTTATTTGAGTATGTAATATATACATACAATCCCATGCCCAATGATATAGGCTGGAATGGTTTCATTTTTGCCTGTGAATCCTCAGTATCTGGAATAAAGCGCTTTCCATATAATAAATGCTTATTAAATGGTGAATTAAAGTAAGTGAAGTACTAAACTAGCTGAAAAGGGAAGGTGTACAATGTGGATAACGGTAATGTAGTAACAAAGATCAAGATAGTAACATCTATTTAACAAGCATCCTTAATTACACTCACATTGCTAGGTGTTGAGGGCAGGGAAAGAGTAGAGAACCAAGGACTCAGTAAAAAAATGCCTCTTAGTAGCCAAAATATATAAGATCATTTGAAGCCATTTTGTGCTGACTGAAAAAAAAAGGTCCTCAAAATCTAGTAACATGACCCTTTAAGGTTGATACAGTTCCTATCTCACCCAAAGACAAAATATTACCTTCCACTTGCCCTGGAGGAGTACTATTAAGTGAGCTAGGATGTATATGAAGGCACCCAGATAATTGGAGAAGTTCAGTAAGCAATCTGCAAGAGAAATAGATGAATGAATGGAGACTAAAGCAAAGGAATAAAATAGAAGACTGGCATGTTCATATTAAGCTGTCAGCAGAACTCCACGTTGACACTGCCACCCAAGGAAAAGGTCTAGAGCAATCTGATCTTTGCTAAATAGTTCTTTTCAAAGAACTGATATAGTGGGCTTTTTTTCTTTCTTGTTTAACCTCTTCCTTCTCTCTCCATGTCCTGGAGGGCTTATGTTAACTCCAAAGAAGTTTTTTTTTCAATATTTCTAAGTGAGATGACACCTTAAGATAAAATTTTAATTAATCAGAATTGATTTGGATTTCTGTATTTAATTATTGTGATCAAAAGAAGGACAATGATGCCAAGGTATATGGACAAAGGAAAAAGATGTCAGACACATCTGTCATTATTGTTGAAGTCATACTGACTGGGAGGTCTAGTGGAAAATGAGAAAGAACCTAGGTGATTTTTAATATTACATAACTCCCTGAAAAGCTGGGAAAAGATCAAGCCAGGTGAATCTGTCTCTAGACCAAACTGAAGACATCTTAAGTGAAGGAAAAGAGAAAAGTCAGACCCATGGGAATAGCTAAACAGAAGAATTGAAAAAAGGTAGTTCCACCTGTGTGAGTCCCATGTAAGAGGGAGTAGTAAGTTTTCCCAATAAAGTACCCTTCAACATCCTACAACTGTTCCATGAATACTAAAATCCAGACAACACATTTGACCCTGAATAGTAACCAACACTCCTATACTGACAAACTTTTAACAAGTTTAGTTATATGGTTTATGCACATAAATTACAAGCTGTAACCTAAAGCCAGGAATAGTGAAAGCAGTAAGAAGCAATTGCTGACAGTGGGGCAAAAGTCATAAAATTTCAAAGCAGGCAAGAAAATAAAAAAATCAAATGACTAGAGATGGAACACTAATTCATTGCTGGTAGAGCTGTGAGCTGATCCGACCATTCTAGAGAGCAATTTGGAACTATACCCAAAGGGCTATAAAAATGTGCATACCCTTTGACCCAGCAATATGGCTTCTAGGGCAGTATTCCAAAAAGATCATACAAATGGGAAAAGGACCCAGATGTACAAAATATTTATAGCAGCTCTTTTTTGTGGTGGCCAAGAGCTGGAAATCGAGGAGATGTCCATCAACTGGGGAATCGCTGAACTAGTTGTGGTATATGAATGTAATGGAATACTATTGTGCTATAAGAAATGATGAACAGGAAGACTTCAGAAAAACCTGGAAATACTTATATGAACTGATGCTGAGTGAAGTGAGCAGAACCAGGTGAATATTATACATGGTAATAGCCACAAGATGTAAGGACTATTTCTGATAAACTTGGCCCTTGACAGCAATGCAACGACCTAAAACATTTCTAAAGGACTCATGATGCAAAATTTCATCCACATCCAGAGAAAGTACTGTGGAGCTGAATGCAGAATGAAGCCAACTATGTTCTCTTTTGTTATGTTTTGTTTTTCTCATGCTTTTCTCCTATTCATTTTAATTCTTCTATGAAACATGACTGAAAGGTGAAAATAAGGTGAAAATGTATTTAATAGGAATGTATGTATAGAGCCACATAAGATCACATGCCATCCTGGAGAGGGAAGGGAGAAAATTTAGAACTTATAGAAATAATTGCTGAAATGTGAAAACAAATAAATTAATAAAGTTGAGGGAAAAATCAAATGACTATTCTAGTCAACAGGTATCACTTCATTTTTTTTTTCAGACTGTCAGTTCCTAATAGGGAAAGTTTCACTAGCAATACATATCAGCACAGTCTCCTCAATTTATAATCTCTTGGGGCACTGAGAGATTAAGTGACTTGCCCAGGGTCACAATACAGAGACAAGATTTGAACCCAGTTTCTCCAGACTCTTAGGTAAACTTTCGATTCACCGTTTCTCTGTACTGTCTCTCTAGTGACAGTCATCACTATACTATAGTAAAAAAAATTTTTTAATGAATATCAATTATTACAGTATGTAACACTAAAAATCATAAGTCATAAAAGATTAGATTTATGTTATATGAGAAAGGTAGAGTATATGACACATTTCAGAAAATTCCAACCCAAAGGATACACTTTTTTAAAAGTCTTTCACCAGCACCATTATTTCTGCAATAGCACTAGAAAACAATTTCCCAAAGTCTATTTAGGTGAGTGTTTTTTGAACTGTATTTCATAGAACTCTTTTGGTTCTCCAGGAATGTGCATACAAGAAAAAATTCTAGTGCTAGTGATATTTTTCTTCAGAACTCAAGCATTCCTGGGAACACTGATCTAGAGCTGGAAGGAACCACAAAGACCAACTCTTTCATTTTCCAGACAAGGAAACTGATGCCAAGGAGATTAAGAATTCAAAATTATAAGGTATCAGAGATGAGATTTAAGTCCTGAGTAGTCAGTATTTTGTTGCCATTATTTCTCAAAATGTTCACTATAAGAATTAATTTTTAGCATGAAAATGATGATTCCATTTTACTCTAAAATTTTCCTGATCTGTCTTCATATTGATAATATCATATCCCCAAACTAGCATTTATAGGTTCCATTAATAATATTTCAAGTCCAAAAGTGTTCCAAGGCTAAATGAATAACTATTTACTACATGGGAGACATTATACTGAGCGCTAAGGGTACAAATAAAAAGCTCCTGCCCTCAAGAAGCTAACATCAAATAAGTACAGCCAGTACCTATGAGAATAGTAGCCAAGGAAATGCTTGGTCTAGGAAATCTCAAGGGAAATAAATGGATCCATAGGACAGTTGACTGATGTGCTTTTTGTAGAAGCAACAGTAGTGCTGATTTGACTGCTGTTTCCAGAGCAAGAGGTGGAAGGAAGGACAATGGAAGGGGAACATACATGCACAGATGGCAAGAAGAAGGGTGGGGTGGATGATAGAATA
Source organism: Potorous gilbertii (assembly GCA_028658325.1). NCBI lineage: Eukaryota > Metazoa > Chordata > Mammalia > Diprotodontia > Potoroidae > Potorous > Potorous gilbertii. The sequence goes on along the minus strand of CM053769.1, from coordinate 428,921,784 downwards.
GGATGTGAAACATGACATGGTCACAGGCAAGCTAGACATAGTAAGTTACAGTAATTTCTGCTTGCTCACTAATAAGGAAAATTCAGCTGTATGGCAGGAGTTCTCATGAGTTAATTAACTACCCCAAGGAATGTTACTGTAGATATATGTTCATCTGAAGACAGATCCCCAAAATTAGAATATGGGAAATATTGAAAAACTTTTTTTATCTTAATAACAAATTTTTTTTATCTTAATAACAAATAGTTAACAAATATCTACTAAGTGCAAGTTGTTATGCTATGCAATGGTAATACAAAAAAATCATGAGAAATGTTTCCTACTCCCATGAAGCTGATACCCTACCTGAGTAAACAAGACATGTCTATAAGTAATATATGTGACAGCAAGCAGCACAGACAGTAAGTTGCTACAAAAGTACAGTAGAGAGGTAAGAATACTCAAAGTTAATATTAACAAGCAGAACTTCAAAGAAAGGTTTGTTGTGGCTTGATGTTGGCCTTAAAGGAAGATTAAAACTTATATGTCAGACACAGAAAGAAAGTAATATTCCAGGCAGGAGAGAAGGATGATGAGCAGCATTTATTTAGAAAGTGGAAATAAGGTTGAAAAAATGGTATGGTTCAATAGGAGCAAGGGTTCTGAAGAACAATTTGAAAGTTTTAGAAATATCTTTAAAACAACAAAAAAAAAGGTTTTATTGATAATCTTCTGATTCTTACACATTATCAATACCCTAAGTATCCTATCCCTTCTCCATCCCAGAGAACCACCCTATATAACAGATGGTATTTTTTTTAAGAGTATTGATCAATACATTGAAAGAGTCTAAAAAACACTGTGTGTAATAACTGTGGACTTAACTAGTCGATGAGAGGATGAATTAGGAATGAACTTTCCCATCTCTTCAAAAGAATTCTGCTGAATATTTATAATTTTGTCACATTTACTTCTGATTTGGGGGGAGGGGGGTATAGTTAAGTTTTATGCATTAATGTTGTAGTAGTTACTGTGTATATTGTCTTCTTGGCCCCCTTACTTCACTGCATCAGCTGATATAAATCTATGCCTCTGCACTTATCACACACATTATTTCCTACAGCACAGTAATATTTCATTACAATAATGTACCACACACTTTGTTTAGTCACTCACCAACTAATTAGCATCTAATTTGGTTCCAGTTTTCACCTATCAGAAAAAAAGCTCATAAATATTTTTGAGTACAAGAAGACTTTTATCTTATAAATGGCTTCCTTGAGGGTACATGCCTAGCAATACAATTTCTGGTTCAAAGAGTATGGACATTTTGTTCATTTTATTTGCATAATTCCAAATTGCTTTAAAAAATGGTGGCACCATTTCACAACTACAGCAACAAAGAATTACTGTCCTTATCATTCCACAAACCCTGCAACATTGTTGTCATTTTTGCCCAATTTCAGGGTGAGGTAAAATCTCAGGGTTGTTTTGAGTTGCATTTCTCTTAATCTTTAAACTACTTATATATTAGGAAATGACTAAGTCATAAATACCTATATTGTTTATATGTCTAGGATAACAAATCTTTAACCAGGAAAAATTTGATACAAACTAGGTTTTTTCCCATTCAACTTCACTTCTTCCCTTAAGCACATTATTTTATCTATACAGAATCTTTTCAAATTCAAGTAATCAAAGTATATGATCTGTTTTTCTTTTAGTTTTATAAAAGTATAATCTTTAATGTGAAGATTGTATAACCATGTAGAATAGACATGGAGCATATAAGTTGTTTGTCTAAGCCTAATTCTGCCAGAAAGCTGTTCAGTTGTCCCATGAATTTTTATAAAATACATAGTTTTTTCCTAAGTAAGTTTTACTTTCTACTTTATCAAAAACTGGGTTGAGTTCTATTATATCTGATTCTCCCTTCTCTACTCTATTCCATTGATCTATTTTTAAAGCCAATACCAGATAGTTTTGATAACTACGCCTTTATAATATTGAGTGAGGCCTGGACCACTCCTCAACCATTCCCCAAAGAGATAAAAAGGAACAATTGATTTTAAAAACTAAGAGCAAGAGAGAAAAACTGGGGAAAGAAACAAGAGCTATGCAAGATAATTATGAAAAGAAAATAAAGTGATGTAAAAGAGTTACAAAAAACATTGAAGAAAAGAACCACTTAAAAATCAGGAATTTTCTAAAAGGCTGAACAGCTACAAGACCCTCACTAAAAAAAACATCTTTAAAAATTAAAACTTGTGAGAAGCCAAGATGGCAGAGTAGAAAGATACACATACGCTAGCTCCGAACCCACAGCCTATAAAATACCTGTAAAGAAGAACTCCCAACAAATTCTGGAGCAGCAGAAGTCACAGAACAACGGAGTGGAGGAGATTTCTGTTCCAGAGAGACGAGAAAAACCGACACCAAAAGTCCATCACGCACCGGACCCAGAGTAGAGCCCAGCCTTGCCCTGACTGCGCAGCACTGAGAGGAGCAGATCCGAGCAGACTTCAGGGACAGAATCTCCAGCAGCCTCACAGTTCCCTCCACCCACAGGCGCAAAGGTCAGTGAGAGAGACTGTTTGGAGGGCCGAGAGGGGAGCGGGGTGTCTCTGTGACTCAGGCCCCCTGAGGAGGCAGCAGCGGAGGCAGCAGCAGACAGGGGATCCCAAAGCAGGCAGGAGCTCAGATCTATTGTTGAAGGTCTCTGAATAAACCCCCAAGGGAACTGAGGCCCTGGGGGCAGCCATGCTCCCACCTGAGCAGCTGAACTTAAACTCACACTGAATAGCAGCCCTGCCCCCACCTGAGCACTTGAACTTAATCTCACATTGAATAGCAGCCCTGCCCCTGCTAAAAGTCCTGAGAAAATTTAAAAATTCTGGGACTATCTGAAAGCCATGATCAAAAAAAGAGCCTAGACATCATCTTTCATTAAATTATCAAGGAAAACTGCCCTGATATTCTAGAACCAGAGGACAAAGTAAGTATTCAAGGAATCCACCGATCACCGCCTGAAAGAGATCCAAAAAGAGAAACTCCTAGGAACATAATGGCCAAATTCCAGAATTCCCAGGTCAAGGAGAAAATATTGCAAGCAGCTAGAAAGAAACAATTCAAGTATTGTGGAAATACAATCAGGATAACACAAGACCTAGCAGCTTCTACATTAAGGGATAGAAGGGCATGGAATGATATTCCAGAAGTTAAAGGAACTAGGACTAAAACAAAGAAATTGTTGACCACTTTCCCTAATGAATATTGATAATAAAAAAATTGAATGAAATATTAGCAAGGAGATTACAGCAATTTGACAGCAAGATCATACACTATGACCAGGTGGAATCTATACAAGTATTTAGGGTTAGCGCTAGTTCAATATTAGGAAAACTATCAGTATAATTGACTATATCAATAATAAAACCAAGAAATCATCTCATTATCTCAATAGAAGCAGAAAGCCTTTGAAAAAAATAACATTCATTCCTATTACAAAAAAATACCACTGGAGAGCATAGGAATTAAATTAAAAGGATAAGTAATATTTATCTAAAACCATCAACAAGCATTGTCTGTAATAGGCACGAACTAGAAGTCTTTCCAATATAGTCAGGGGTGAAGCATTATCCCCTCTATGTTTCAATATTATACTAGAAATGCTAGCTGCAGCAATAAAAGAAAAAGAAATCAAAGGAATTAGAACAGGTAATGAGGAAGCAAAACTCTCTGCAGATGACATAACAGTATACTTAAGGGAATCCTAAAGAACCAACTAAAAAACTGTTTGAAATAACTAACAACTTTAGCAAAGCTGCAGAATTAAAAATAAACCCACATAAATCCTCAGCATTTCTATATATGACCAACAAAGCCCAGCAGCAAGAGAAATTCTCTTAAATTTATATAAATATATAATCTAATATATTTTATATATTTACATAATGTAATATAACATTATATTACATATATAACTTATATAATATAAATAACTGTAAACAATGCATATTATATGGGAATCTACCTGCCAAGACAAATCCGGTAACTATTATAAACACAATTACAACATACTTTTCACACAAATAAAGTCAGATCTAAACAACTGGAAAAAATATTAAATGCTCATGGCTGAGCCAGTATAACAAAATAATTACAATTCTACCTAAATTAATCCATTCATTCAGTGAATACCAATCAATGACCTAAAAATTATTTTATAGAGCTAGAAAAAATAGTAACAAAATTCATCTGGAAGAAGAAAAGCTCAAGGATATCAAGAGAATCAATGAAAAAAAACAAAAGTGAAGCAAGATGGTCTAGCTTTTCCAGATCTCAAACTGTATCATAATACAGTAATTATTGAAACAATTTGTTAACTGGCTAAAAAAGAGTAGTGGATCCATGGAATAGATTATATACACATTATATTAATTTAGTATATATAAACTCAAAAGATCCAAGCTTTTGGAAGAAAAACTCATTATTTTGCAAAAATTACTGGGAAAACTGGAAAACAGTATGGCAGAAACTAGGTGTAGATTAACATTTCATTCCACACACTAAGATAAGGTCAAAATGGGTACATGATTTGCATATAAAGAGTGATACCGTAAGTAAATTAAGAGAACATGGAATAGTTTATTCATCAGTTAGGACCAAGAAAATGTAGAGAGTACTATAAATGGCAAGATAAATCATTCTGATTAAATTAAAAAGGTTTTGCACAAACAAAACCAATGCAACTAAAATTAAAAGGAAAGGAGAAAATTTGGGAGAAATTTTTGCAAGAAGTATCTCTGATAAAGGCCTCATTTCTCAAATATATAGAGAACCAAGTCAAATTTATAAGAATGCAAGTAATGGTCAAAGAAAATGAACAGGGAGTTTTGAAACAAAGAAATCAAAGCTATATAATCATGTGAAAAAATGCTCTAATTTACTGATTAGGGAAATGCAAATTAAAACAACTCTGAGGTACCACCTCACACATATCAGATTAGTTAATGCAACAACAAAATAAAATGATAAATGTTGGAAGAGATGTGGGAAAATTGGGTCACTAATGCACAGTTGGTAGAGTTGTGAACTGGTCTAACCAGTTTGGAAAGCAATTTGGAATTATGCCTGAAGAGCTATAAAACTGTGCATACCCTTTGATCCATCAATACCACATTCCTAGGTATATATCCTAAAGAATTTCCTAAAATGGGAAAAGGACCTGTTTGTATAAAAATATTTATACCAGTTCTTTTTGTGGTGGCTTAAGAACTGAAAATTGAGGGAAATAACTAAAAAGTGTGTATGATCATGATGGAATATTACTGTGCTATAAAAAATAATAAGCAGAATTTCAGGAAAACCTGGACTTACATAAACTGAGGCAAAGTGAAGTGAACAGAAGCAGGAGAACACTGTACACAGTAACAACAATATTGTATAATGAAGAACTGTGAATGACTTAGTTACTCTCAGCAAATACAATAATGCAAGACAATCCCAAATGACTCATGATGAAACATTTTCCACCTCCTGAAAAAGAACTGATATTTTGTGAATACAGACTAAAGCATGCTATTTTTCACTTTCTTTCATTTAAAAAAACATTTTGGTCTTCTTATACAAAATGACTAATATGGAAACATTTTACATGATTACACATACATAACCTACATCTGATTGCATAACCTAACAGGAAGGAGAGATGGGAAAGAGAGAAGGATAGAATTTGGAACTCAAAACTTTAAAAAGAAAACAAATATTTAAAAAAATTGTTTTAGAATGAAATATGGGAAAAATAAAATATACAAAAACAGACATTAAGAAAAAAATCGACACTATAAAAAATAGAAATTGTAAAATATCCAAAAAAAAACTGACCTGAAAAAATATAACCATTTAAAGTATACGAACAAAAACAAATGCACCAAAAAAGCAAAAGAATCAATGGACCTTACTTTAGTGTATTAATTTGTACCCATTTTAAATCAGGGATCAATGTTATCTATAAAAAGACTAGAGACCTTTCCAGTAAAAACAGAAAGCACAACAATAATATCCTTCATCACAACTACTGAATTACATCTAGAAATCAGCTACAGTGGTAAGACAAGAAAAAGAAATCAAAGGCATAAGGATAAGCAAAGAATACAGTACTACAGCTTTTTGCTAATGTGATCTTCTATTTAGAGATTTTTAAGGAATCTACTAAAATTAATTTAAACTACTTTAGCAAAATGACATAAAATAAATCCTTAGACTTTATTACCTTGTCTATATACTACAAATGAAACCTAGCAGAAAGAGAGAAATTCTATTTAAAGTAATTACAGAAAACAAAATATCTGGAAGCCTATCTATAAAAACATACATAGGAACTCTATGAATATAAGTACTGAACACTACTTATAGAAATAAAGACAGACCTAAAAATTAGAGAAATATTGTTTGTCGTTATGATGTACCAATAAAAATGGAAACACCAAACAAATTAACATATTTGGTGCCTCACCAAAGAACTGCTTTCTATTTTGAAGAAAGATAATTTAAGAATCATTGGAATAACTAAAAACCATGAAGAAAAAAAGGGCCCAGGATAATATTTCAAGAAATCAAAGAAAAACTATACAGCTATCTCAGGACAAAAGGACAAAGTAAAAAATGAACACTGGTCATCTCTGAAAAAGAAATTCCAAAACAAAAACTTGCAGAAATAATATAGTCAAAATCCAGAATGCCTACATTAAGAAAATACAAGCAGCCAGAAATAACTCAACTACCACGGAGCCACAATCAGTATCACAAAAGATTTAGCAATTAACCTCTACAAGGAGTTGAAGGCTTGGAACACAACATTCCAGACAGAAGGCAAAGGAACTAGGATTACAGCCAAGAATAACTTATCCAGCAAAACTGACTATAATCCTTCAGAGGGAAAAATGGATATTTATTTAATCAAATGATTTTCAGGTACTCCTGATAAAAAGACTAAAAGTGAATAGAAAATCTGACATTCAAACACAAGCCACAGGAGAAATACAAAGAGGCACACATGAGTGAGATATCACAAGAGGGAAAATGATGCATATGAAGCCTGAGAATTTTATTGCTATGGCTGTTAAAGGTCAAGTGATAGTATTATGATGGGATGGTCTCAAAAGACTAAAAGGAAGGTGAAAAAGAGGGTTACAATGGGTGAGGGGGCATGGGAGAGGAAAAAAATGGGAAAAATTATCTTACATAAACTTCTGTGCTCACCCTTCGTTGCCAAAGAAGACCATGCCATCAGAGAAATGATGACATGACTTGCACTTGACTTTGTTTTTGAGTGAGGGAGGGCTATGCAGGTCATCAGCCTCACTTCTCTTTCAGAGTCACCTGAATCCAGTGACCAGATATTCATCTTGTTCAATGGAGAAGAAAATGGAGAAGGGGAGAGGGGAGAAGGGGAGAGGGGAGAAGTGAAGCTACTCTCTCCACATATGGCTTAAGGAGGGAATAACATGCTCACTAAATGTAGTATGAAAATCTATCTTACATTTCAGGAAAGTGGGGAAAAGGCAACAAGTGGGGTGAGGAGAATGACAGAAGGGAGGGCAAATGAGAGAAGGGAGTAACTAGAAATAAACGTTTTTGGGAAGGGACAAGGTCAAATGAGGGAATAAAAAAAACAAGGGGGGATAGAGTAGGATAGAGAGAAATATAGTTAGTATTACACAACATGATTATTATGGAAGTCTTTTGCAAAACTACACATATTTACTCTATATTGAATTGCTTGCCTTCTCAGTGGGGATGGATAGGGTGGGAGGGAGGGAGAGAAGTTGGAATTCAAAGTATTAGAAACGAATGTGGAGAAGTATTATTACATATAACCAGGAAATAAGAAACACAGATAAAGGGGTATAGAAATGTATATTGCCCTGCAAGAAAAGAGAGAAGATGGGGATAAGGGAAGGGTGGGGTATGATAGATGGGAGGGTATATTGAGGGAAGGAGTAATCAGAATGCAAGGTATTAGGGGTTTGGGGGAGGGGAGAGATGGGGAGAAAATCTGGACATGTTACAAAGTGAGGTAAAAGCAATTAGTATTAACACAACTGACTGAATTAGTAACTGAGACTAAATCAGAGACATCTTTACTTTGGGGAAAAGAACTTTAGTATAAGTTTCCTAGAGGTAGGTAACCTTGGGTAAAATTTGGCATTGATGGAAAAGTTAAGGTTTTAATGGTAAAGTTGATTTTATGATTGTTATTTAATCAGGAACTAGAACAGGTATAGAAAGCCATGTAAGCCACTTAAGACTTGCCTCAAAAGATGTTCCTTAGTCAATGTGAAATTATAGTCATATCTGAAACCTGGTTATTGGAACTTGCTATTTTAAGATTCTACGGGACTATTAACTGACTGTTCTTCTGAATCTAACTCCAGGTATAGTTAGCAAGAAAGGCAATCTGAGCCTCTAATCCATGATACCAGTAAGCCTGTAAGATGCTGGTATGAAATGCAAAAGGTGATCTCATGGGAAGGGTGGGAGAGCGGCTCTTCAGCCTGGGCTGAGGTAGGATTCTCCTGACTCAATTTCTCCACTGACACCTGGCAGACTTTAAGCCTGACTGAATTCAAGTTGGCAATTTACTCCTGCCTGGAACTGACATGAATTTGGGGAAATATTGTTTCCCTGCAATGTCCCTACTGTTAGTGGCAATTTTCTATAGTCAAAAGGTTTGTAAGCTTAATACCAGATCCATTAAACTATAGATTGTCGGTAGGGGAACATCTGAGGTTAAGTCTAAAATTAAGCTATTAAATGGCTCAGGACTTCAGACCAACAACAATAAGTTAGGGTCCTTTAATTCTTAGTAATAGTGTGGAGACAATTAGGTCAAAGGCTTGTGAAGTTAGCATATGTAGTTATTATTTGTGTCTCAGTTGGTTAATGTTAAATAAAAATTCATTAGTGATCTATATTGTAAATTTAGGGTTAGGGTGCTTTAAAAGAAGTATCACCTGACCAAAAATTGGAATTATTTTATGTGATATGAACTGTGTTAAAAATGAAAAATAAAAAAGAAAGAAATTATCAAGAAAAACTGCCCTGATATCCTAGAACCAGAAGGTAAAATAGTCATTTAAAGAATCCACTGATCACCTCCTGAAAGAGATCCCAAAATCAAAACTCCAAGGAATATTATAGCCAAATTCCAGAATTATCAGATCAAGGAGAAAATACTGCAAGTAGCCAGAAAGAAAGAATTAAAGTATCATGTAACCACACTCAGGATTACACAGGACCTAGAGGATTCTACATTAAAGGATCAGAGGGCCTGGAATATGAAATCCCATAAGGCAAAGGAACTTGGATCACAACCAAGGATCAACTCCTCAGCAAAAACAGCACCATATTTCAGGGGAGGAAATAGACATTCAATAAAATAGGCACCTTCCAAACCTTCCTGATGAAAAGACCTGAGCCCAAGAGAAAATTTAATCTTCAAATACAAGATCTAAGAGAGGCATAAAAAAGGTAAACAGGAAAGAAAAAACAAAATACTCTATTCAATAAGGGGAAACTGTTTTATCTCTACATGGGAAGATGATACTTGTAACTCTAGAGAACTGTATCATTATTATGACACTTAGAAAGGGTGTACATAGAGGTTGTAGTATAAGTTGACTTTGATGTGATGATAAAAAGAATTAAGGGGTAAAAAAAGGATTGAACTAGGAGAAAAGGTAAGAAAGAGACAGAAAAGGGTAAATTACATCACACAAAATGGCGCAAAGACCTCTAACAGTAGAGGGAAAGTACAGAGGGAGGCAAGCATTGTTTGAACCTTACTCTCATCAGATTTGGCTCAAAGAGGGAATAAAATATAAATTCACTTGGGTATAGAAATTTTTCTTATCCTATAGGAAGAAGGAGAGGTAAGGAGAAAAAAAGGAGAGGAGCTGATAGAAGGGAGGACAGATTAAGAAAAATCATAGTCAGAAGCAAAACACTAGTGTAGGTTGAAAAGGAGAAAGGAGAGAAAAAAATAAATGTGGGGAAATGGGATGGAGAGAAAGACAGTCAGAAATCATAACTGTGAAGGTGAATTGAATGAACTCTCCCATAAATTGGAAGAACCCACACTCTTAGAGACGTTAAGTGAGTTTCAGGAAGAAATCGACCATAAAACTATACCTTCCCCTCACAGAACTAGATAATTCTAACCACAAAACAAACAAGAAAAAAAGTTAGAGAGGTTGAATAGAATTTTAGAAAAGTTAGATATGGTAGACATCTAGAGAACACTGAATGGGGATAGAAAAGAATGTATTCTTTCTTAGAAGTACATGGCATCTACACAAAAACTGACCATGCATTAAGGTATAAAAATCTCACAATCCTATGTAGAAAAGCAGAACTATTAAATGCATCCTTTTCATATCATGATGCAATAAAAAGGACATGTAATAAAGGGCCATGGAAAGAGAAATTAAAAATTAAGTGGAAACTAAATCATCTAATCCTAAAGAATGAATGAGTCGAACAACAAATGATAAAAATAATCAACAATTTCATCCAAGAGAATGACAATAATGAGACAACATACCAAAACTTATGGGATGCAGCCAAAGCAGTTCTTAGGGTAAACTTTATATCTCTAAATGTTTACATGAATAGAATAAAGAAAAAGGACATTAATGAATTGGGCATGCAACTAAATAAGCTAGAAAAAGAACAAATTTAAAATCCCCAATTAAATACCAAATTAGAAATACTGAAAATAAAGAAGATTGAAATTGAGAGCTGGTTCTATTTAAAAAAAGATAGATAAATCTTTGGGTAATTTGATTAAACTAGAAAGAAGAAAACAAAATTACCAGTACCAAAAATGATACTAATGAAGAGGAAAACAATTATTAAGCTCTATTTTGGCCCACTATATGCCAATAAATCTGACAATCTTAGTGAAATGGATGAATATTTACAAAACTATACATTGCCCAGATTAACAGAAGAGGAAATAAAATACTTAAACCCATTTCAGAATAAGAAATTGAACAAGCCATCAATGAACTCCCTAAGAAAAAATCTCCAGAGTCAGATGAATTTACAAGTGAATTCTACTAAACATTGAGAGAACAATTAATTCCAATACTCTATAAACTATTTGGGAAAATAGGTGAAGGAGTTCTACCAAATCCTTCTTTATGATACAAATATGGTGCAGATACCTAAATTGAGAAGAGCCAAAACAGAGGATGAAAATTATAGAACAATTTCCCTAATGTATATAAATGCAAAACTTTTAAATAAAATACCAGCAAAGAGATTGCAGCAATATATCACAAGCAGCATACACTATGATCTGGTAGGATTTATACCAGGAATGCAGAGCTGCTTCAATACTAGGAAAACTATCAGCATAGTTGACCATATCAATAACTAAATTAACAGAAATCATAGGATTATTTCAATAGATGCAGAAAAAGTTTTTTAAAAAAATACAGCACCCATTCATATTAAAAACACCAGAGAGCATAGAAATAAATGTTGTTTTTCTTAAAATGATAAGTGGCATTATCAAAAACCATCAGCAAGCATTATATGTAATAGGGAAAAGCTAGAAGCATTTCCACTCAGGTTGGGGTGAAACAACAATGCCCCTTATCACCTGTTATTCAATATTGTACTAGAATTGTTAGCTTTAGCAATAAGAGAAGAAAAAAAATACAAGGAATTACAATAGGCAAAGAAGAAACAAAGTTATCACTCTTTACAGATGTCATGATGGTATACTTAAGAGAATCCAGTAACAAAAACTACTTGAAATAATTAACAACTTTAGCAAAGTTGCAAGATACAAAATAAACCCACACAAATCATCATTTCTTTATGTTCCTAACAAAGCCCCAGCAACAAGTGATAGAAAAAGAAATTCCATTTAAAGTAACTGTAGATGATACAAAATATTTGGAAGTCTACTTGCCAAGACAAACCCAGGAACACAATTACAATATACTTTTCATACAAATAAAGTCAAAACTAAATAACTGGAAAAATATCTCTTGCTCGTGGGTAGACCAAACAGAATAAAAATGAAAATTCTACCTAAATTAATTTACTTATTCAGTGCCATACAAACTACCAAAAACTTATTAGACAAGAGCTAGAAAAAATACTAATATTCATCTACAAGAACAAAAAGTCCAGAATATTAAGGGAATTAATGAAAAGAAATTCATAGGAAGGTGGCCTCGCCATACCAGATCTAAAATTGTATCATAAAGCAGCAATCATCAAAACTATATTTGGTACTGGCTAAGATATAGAGTGGTACATCAGTGGACTAGGTTAGGTTCAAAAGACAAAGTGGTCAATGATTAGAGTAGTCTACTGTTTGATAAACAGAAGATTTCAATTTCTAGGATGACAACTCACTATTTGACAAAAACTGCTGGGAAAAAATTAGTATGGCAAAAAATAGGCATAGACCAACACCTTACACCATATATGAATAAGATCAAAGTGGGTACATGAATTAGACATAAAGGATGACACTATGAGCAAATCAGGAGAGCAAAGAATAGTTTACCTGTCAGATTTATGGAGAAGGGAAGACTTTCTTACCAAACAAGAGAGAGAACACTATGAAAAACAAAATGGATAATACTGATTACATTAAATTAAAAAGTTTTTACACAATCAAAGCCAGCACAACCAAGAATTGAAGGAAATAAGAAAATTGAGAAACAATTTTTATAGCCAATGTCACTGATAAAGATGCCTTACTTTTAAAATCCAATTTATAAGAATATAAGTCATTGCCCCCAGTTGATAAACGGTCAAAGCATATGAACAGGCAGTTTTCAGATGAAGAAATTAAATCTATCTATAATCATATGAAAAAATGCTCTAAATCACTACTGACTAGAGAAATATAAATTAAAACACCTCTGAGGTACCCCCTTATACGTATCAGATTGGCTAATATGACAAAAAAAATGATAAATGTTGGAGATGATAAAGGAAAAACTGGAGCACTAATGCACTGTCAGTAGAGTTAAAAACTGATCTAACCATTCTGGAGAGCAATTTAGAATTATGCCCAAAGAACTGTAAAACTGCATAACCTTTGATCCAGCAATACCACTACTAGGTCCATATCCCAAAGAGATCATAAAAATAGGAAAAGGACCCAAAAAATATTTACAGCAGCTTTTTTTTGTGGTGGCAAAGAATTGGGAATTAAGGGGATGCCCATCAGCTGGGGAATGGCTGAACAAGCTGTGGTATAGAAATGTAATGGAATACTATTGTGCTATAAGAAATGATGAGTAGGCTAAGTTCAGAAAAAGCTGGAAAGACTAAAATGAACTGATGCTGAGTGAAATGAGCAGAACTAGGAGAACACTGTACACAGTACAAGCAACATGATGGAAAATGTTATGTATATCCAGAAAAAGAACTATGGGGTATGAATATAGATCAAAGTCAACTATTTTGTGTGTGTGTGTGTGTGATTTTTCCCTTTTGTTCTGACTCTTCTTTCACAACATGACTAATGTGGAAATGTTTAACGTGACTGTACATGTATTACCTATATCAGATTGCTTACTGTCTTGGGGGAGGGGAAGGAAGAGGGAGAAACATTTGGAACTCAAAATCTTATGAAAGTCAATGTTGAAAACCACCTTTACATGTAACTGGAAAAAATAAAATAGGGAGGAGAAAGAACAGCAAGTTATGCATAGTAAATCTGTGGTTTTATGTACAGTCATTTTTTATTGCATTATGCTATGGAAATGCTTGTTTTATTCCACAAATTAAAAATAGTTAAAACTTTAAAAGTTCCTGTACTTAAACAGTTTAAATACATATTAAATAGTTCCTATTCTCATTTTTTCATACACTGAATTGGAAGATACATGAACAAAATTGGATTTTGTCCATTTGATTGGAGTTAGGGAGGAAGAGATCGAAAATTCATGTTATATTAGGGTTTTTTTTTGGTAAAATGGTAACATATGATTTAGCCTATTTATATGTTATAGCAAAACTCTACTATAATTTTACAATTACTAAGACCATTTTCAAATCTGACTTTTAAAAAATAAAATAAAAAGACTGGATCAAACATAAATATATGTCAGGTTGTGTTAATTCTAACCACTACCAGTTCACTTTTTCTGCCTCAGTTGAAAAAAATTCTACATAGCATTAGCACTTAATGAAGCTTATTCCAAATAATTGTTAAAAAAAAAAATCCCTTCTCAGCAGAAAAAAGAAAACATCTTTCTAAAGAGCTCAAACAGTATCATAAATACACTTTACAAAAATGTAACATGAAGCTTAGTTCCCAATTTGAGGTTTTTGATAAATCTCAAAATAACTATGCTTTCTATATGTTCCATCTGGGGTCCAGGTATCATGCACATACAAAGGGAAATCTCATTGAGATCATTCAAATCTCAATTTCATATCCTTTTTACCACCTGGTATATATTAATCTCTTCTTGGTATTAGATTTCATGCAGTAAAGTAATTGCTTGCAGATTTTATACTAAAATTCCTTTAGAAATCAAAATGTGCAACTTCCAAGTTCAAAATTGCTTTGCCTCACAAAAGATAATATTCCTTCACACTAAAATCTGAGAGTTTTATAAAAAAGACTGATTAATCTGAAATCTTTCATTTCCAGCATTATTCTTAAAGTCTATCAAATAATCATAAATTCTGAAACCCAAAAACTTTAGTACCATTGCAAAGGAAAACTGGAAACAAAATGCCACAAACTAGAAAAATTAAAGAGCATAATTGACTTAAATATTTTACAAGAAAATCCATTAATTCAGTAACAATTTTAAAGAATTTGGAGACAAAGTATCTACAGCCAGAATATCCAATCCAGATTGAAAATCTGAATTATACCAACATTAAACTTTGACAAATTCATGTTTTCATTTGTACTATTTTATTCATTTTGTATTATGCATTTTTTTCAAAAGCTTCTTTGACCAATCCTGCAGTGTCTTAAACCTGAAAAACTCAAGAAATACAGTGTACCAAAAAAAGGGGTAGAAGAGAGGAGAAACAAATATTTCCTGCACACAGAAACTTTTTTGGAACATTCCAGTGGTCAATCAGTGCAAGATCTTAATCATCCCCTTCCCTGCCCCCACCAAAAAAACAAAAAAAGTCCAGTTCATATTACAAGTACACTGCTTGGCCACAGGCAGCTGGGGGCTCAGTGGACAATACTGCTCCTTCACAGGGTTGGAGCACATAGTGGGAGTTATATGAAAGTTTAGTCTCCTCAGAGAAGATAGCATAAGTCTAGTCAATTTTCCAAAGGTGTGTTTTTATGTGAAATATGAATTTAACATCTGTAAAATATACTGACATCATTCAGATATCATATTTCTCACATATATTTATAATATTCTGACCTATACTTTATTGTCCAAACCACAAAAGCTTAAATTTCTACCAAATTTTAAACAAGAGGGCCAGAGTCAAATCATCTGTCTTTCTTCTGCTCCTTTCTCTTGCCACTCTTAGGAAGGCTTTAGAATGGGATGTTTATAGGACTTGATGACTATTTAAAAATATTTTCTTCAAAATTCTCAAAAGTCCTGTTTTGAAAAACTCCACACTGTTTACTGCCACTGAATGCAAATGTATGGTCCTATTTTAAAACAAACACATAATAGACATATATCTCAAAATAACCATGATTTCTGAGGGGAAAAAAAGTTTCCCCACAGAAAGTTTTGAGGCAGTGAAATATCAACTCGCTGAAATCACTGAAAGGAAATGACTAACATTCTTGGAAAATGAAGCCACTGGCAGCTTTCTCCAACATAATCCCCAAAACTCTGCCCTGTGGCAAAAGAGTATTTTGTGTATAAATAAATAAATGTAGATAGATTCTTTCAAAGCTAATAAATAAAATATCTGGGGTTCTCCCAGAAAGGCTATTAGGATTATATGTATTACAGAGGAAATCCCAAGAAGACATGACATTTACTGTGCATTCTGAGATCAGATTCAGAACCAATGGAAGGCAGAACCTTAAATTTAAATGCCATGACAAATTTTTGATGGTTTATTATGGTTTCCTTTAGCACTCTGAAACAATGAATTCGCTGGTTCAATTGGACTCCAGAAGAAAACAAAGGATTTTGTGATATGTTATTAAATCCAAACACATCCTTGGGGAGAGGAGGGGAAGGGAGGGCGGCAAAAACAAAGAAAGTTGAGGAAGTCCAGAGACTAGAGTCTACTGAGACCATATCACACATGAGTGACTTGAAAAACTGTGGCTCTTCATTTCACGAGCAAAATATACTTTTGCAGGGCAGTTTTTCCACCAATTCATAGCTTCAAAACAAAAACCCACTATTAACATATTCCATGGCAGAGACTCCACTCTTACTTCTGCGCAAAACACATTTCTTCAATGCACTATTTCATCCTGCTAGACAACTTGACACAAATAAAAATATTTGCCACTTCACTAGTAAATTGCTCTAATTCCTGCCATGTTAATTTCCGAAAGCACCCACTGTCCAGTACGGTGGGGTCCTCGGCCTCCACACGTGCAGTCCTGCTGACTCGGTCTATCCTGGGTCTCTCCAACACTCAGCATCAGCTCCGGAGGGTGCGGGTTACTACCCCGAGGAAGACCCACGGCTTAGCTACCCAACACCCACCTCCAGGTCCCCCAAATTAGGCAGAACAGCTTTCGGGAGAAGCAGCTCCCTTGCAACCACTTTAAAGAGCTGCCTCCCCGCTGGGAATATCAAGGCAAATGACAGTTTTGGGTTCCTCCCACATGTGACACCCCCTTCTCCCCTATCTTCCAGCTCTAGGACTGTGGTCGGTATAAACTAGGCTGTTGGAGCGCCCAGCGGGACATGGCTAACATTTTTTTCGTGAGCCCGGAGAACCCGGGAAGGGAAGGAGGAGGGAAGGAAAAGCGGGGGCGGGAACGCGGAGTTGAAAGGAGGCAGC
Organism: Potorous gilbertii; assembly: GCA_028658325.1. NCBI lineage: Eukaryota > Metazoa > Chordata > Mammalia > Diprotodontia > Potoroidae > Potorous > Potorous gilbertii. Next base: position 428,904,792 of record CM053769.1, on the reverse strand, counting down.
GACCAAGCAATAAATAGAGCCTCATTTCTCGAAGGTAGCAAGTCCCCAGCACCGCCTGCCTCCAGCAACCTCACCCCACTCCTAGGACTTGGGCACAAGGCTAATGCATCCCCCCGTCCCAGGGATCTGCTGGGAGCAGCGAATTGGTAAACAGGCAAAACAAGCCTAAAAGCCAAGGGGTGGAGGGAGGGAAAACAAGGGTGGAGGAGAAAAAGAGATATTTCTTCCTCCGAGGCCCGCCAGCTTTTCCCACTTTGAAGCACCCCCTCCCCCCTCCCCAACCCTCAAAGCCCTGCTCTACCGCGTCTGCCAGGGGAGCCAAACAGAAACTGTGTGGGGCCCATCAGGGCTCGGATGCAAACAGCACCGGACTTCCCCCACCCCCATTGGGGGCCCAGTCTTCCACCTCCCCTACCTTAAATAAATGCGAAGATAGGAGGCATCAGAAACTCCTTTCGCTCCTCTCTGCCCAGGGCTTTCCTCCACCTCCTCCCCGTCTCGGTCTCCTCCGCCTTCAGCCTGGGTAGCGATCGCCCCGCTTCCGTCCCGCCCCTAGTCCCTCCTCTTCCACGTCTTCTCCCTCAACTCGTCACTAGGTGGCCGCCGAGCTACATGGGAGCTCCTGGGGGACGGCACGTGGGCGCCCCGCCAGCCCCGCCCCCGGGACCGTACCAAGTGCCTTCTAAGGAGGAGCCTTCGGGAAACAGAAGAAAGGAGAAGGACGCCCTGCGTCTGAGCTTTAGTCAGCGATGGATCCTAAATCCTGAGTGTAGCCACAAGTTGTCACTCTTCGGAAATGGGCGATGTTGGCAATGTAAGAAATGTTCCTCACTTTAACAGAACAATCCTTGGGATCGCCCCCCTTCTAGATAGAGCCTCCCCAGGCTCCGCTCTTTCTCCTTAAATGTGAGTTCGGGCTGGGAGGTTTCGGTGGGCTGAGTGTTTGACCGCCTGTTACTGTAATTCCACGAAATTCGGGGCGATAACTCAGAGGAAGTAGCAAAGGAGGACGCTGTGCCTTCCACAGTTATGATCCTGCAACAACCGTCTTTACAGAGCAGAGCTTCTGAGTATCATGAAGTATGTTTTACAGGGTCTGTAAAAAATGAACGCAGCTCCCATCACTCTCTGGGGGACAGAAAGGATATTTTAAATGCCTCACGCCCCTCTACTATTTATCAAATGGTTCAGGATACCTTGAGGAAATTCAAAGACTGGTTACATTTAGGGATGAAGTCTCCTTGAGGAGCAGGGACGCTGGAAAAGAAGAATTTCTCTATAATTAATCTCCTATTTGTAAGTTTTTTTTCCATTAGAATGCCAGCGCCTTGAATGCAGGTACTTGAATCTCTGTCTGTCTCTGTCTCTCTCTTCTGTCTCTCTCTCCCTCCCTCCCTCCCTCCTCTCTCTCTCTCTTTCTCTCTCTCTCTCTCCCCCACCTCTCTCTCTGTGTCTCTGTGTCTTACTGTCTCTCTCTGTCTCCCTCTGTCTCTTCTCTCTGTGTCTCTGTCTCTCTCGTCTCCCTTTGTCTCTCTTTGTGTGTCTCTCTGTTTCTTGCTGTCTCTCACTGTCTCTCTCTGTCTCCCTCTCTGTCTCTTCTCTCTGTGTCTCTGTCTCTCTCTTCTCCCTGTCTGTCTCTCTCTCCTGTCTCTGTCTCTTTCTCTCTACCTCCTCCCCCTCCCCCTCTCTTTCTCCCCCTTCCCCTTTCTCTCTCCCCCTTCCTTTCTCCTCTTTAAATCCCAATGCTCAGTGCAGAGGCTGACAGCAATAAGAACTTTCTGATTGATTGCTACATTAAATCTGATTATGTCTGTAACTATAAGGGAGTAGTGAAGAAAGTGGACAAATGGAATCCCTAAGCTAAGAATGGAGCTGAGTGGATATCTAGAATTACCCCATCCTTGGAGTATTCATCATACCTTCAGGTATGATCATTCAACATTAACAACTGTAGCTCCAACCACTTACTTTCCTACCTTCCCAGCTCTTCTTCCTTTCTTGTCATTCTGCATTTGACCTAGTCCTGGTCCTAGTGGACCCATAGACAATGGAAATCAAAACCCCTCAAAATGAGGCCTTCACAGAGGACATCAATGGGTGTGATGACTCAGGAGGAAAAACTGAGGCTGGTGACCTTGCACATCCCTCACTCAAAACAAAATCAAGTGTAAGTCGTGTCATCATTTCTCTGATGACATGGTCTTCTTCAAAAAAACGGAAGAACACAACAACACATACGATGGGAGTGAATCAAGAGAAGGATGCAAAGATAAATTATGTTGAATAGGAACCAACTTTAAAACAATTAAAACTTTAAAAATTAACTTTAAAAATCATACTGCTTTTTTTTTTCGAGGGAGTTTACACAAAAATTAAAATCCACCAGTATTAACTGCAGGTCAGTCCATTTCAGCAAACCTTTTAAAAACATTTGCTGAAGGTACTTGCACAGTATTGGGCCTCCCTTTCCTCCCCTCCCCTCAAAAAACAAAAACAATCAACAAAAACCATTAAAGGAGTTTATATTCTATTGGGGAATACGTAGAGGCAAGATAAGTAAATAAATGAAAGATCATTTGAGGAGGGAGGCAGCTGACAACCAGGAAAAATTCCTTTGGGAGCTAAGTAAGCCTTGAAGAAATCAAAAACTTCCCAGTGGAGAAGTGAAGCAGCCCAAACCAGGCTTGGGATTGCAGACACCACAAGTAGACCAGTTTGACTGGAATGCAGAGTACATGAAAGGGAGTAATGAAATAAGGCTGAAAGATAAATTGTAGCCAGATGGCACAGAACTTTAAATACCACAATATTTTAAATTAAATGTATTTTATTCTAAAGGCAATAGGTAGCCACTGGAGATTGATGAGCAAGGAAATGACTAAGTCAGATCTGTACATGCCCATATGCCTTGTTCATCCAGCAAAAGATTAAGGGTATATAGTATCTATTTCCCTGTCCAAACAATCACAAAATTAAAGGCTAAGAAAAACGTTTTTAATAGATAGGATGTGAAAAGATGCTATCCACCTCCAGAGAGAGAACTAATGAACTCAATACAGAGTGAAAGTATACTTGTTAAAAATTTTATTTTTGCCTTATTTTGTTTCTGGTTTCTTTTGCAACAATGGCTAATATGGAAATGTTTTGCATGACTTTGCATGTATAATCAATATTAAATCTTCTCAAAGAGAGGAAGGAGGGAGATAATTTGGGACTCACAATTTTTTTTTTGGCCTCAAGGAGGTTCCAATTTAATGGGGAAGATAGCATACTTACAAATATATACAAAGCAAATTACATCCAGGATAAATATGAAATAATTAATAGAAGGAAAGTACTAGAAAGGATTGAGGAAGGCTTTCTTAGAAGATGAGATTTTAGTTGGGACTTAAAGGAAATCTGGGTGGTCACTAGTTCAGGTGGAGGAGGAAGAGCATTCCAGGCATGAGGGATGGTCACAGTGAATGCCTGGAGTTGAGAGATGGATAATTTTCTTGTTGAAACAGCCAGAAAGCCAGTATAACTAGACTGAACAGTACTTGCTGGGGAGTGTTAGAAGTGAGCCCATCTAACAAGCCTTCAACAATGGGAGCTCATAATTTTTAAAGATGAGTATTATGAAAAAATTTTACATTTAATTGGAAAATATTTTACATAATAAATAAAAATAATTTAAAGAAAATAAATGATAGAACTTCCAAGATGATGAATTAGTCACTTTCTCCAAAATTGCTTTATCTTCCAAATAACATAAAATAAAGTCCAACTAAGGCAACAGAACACACACACACACACACACACACACACTCTCATGGCACATACACACAGAGAGAAATGATGTACCAGAGTTTGTTGTTACTGTTCAGTCATTTTCAATTGTATCCAGTTCTTCATGGCCCCATTTGGAGTTTTCTTGGCAAAGATATTGAGAGGTTTGCCATTATTTTTCTCCAGATCATTTCACAGATGAGGAAACAGAGACAAACAGGATGGAGTGAAGTCACTTCATCTGGGCACTCCAGAGTCACACAGTTAGTAAGTGTCTGAGGCCAGATTTGAAATCAGAAAGATGAATTTTCCTGACTCCTAGCTGCTGCAAAATGAAGAGTAATTGTAGTCAAATCCATAAGAAAAAGACGACAAGAGAACTCAGATAAGGTAAAATCCTAGTGAATAAACACTGACATGATAGGACCAAGGTTCCTATTTCTTTGCACTAGGAATTTGTCTTGTAATTAAATGGTTTTCTTTAAGTAAGAAAAAAAGGAATTAGTTTTCTAAAAAGGCAACAAAGCTATCCCAGGGATTTGATTAGCCCCTGCTTCCTTTTTTGCAGGTTTCTGGCTCCCAAAAGGCAAAAAACTACACCTTTGTGGGAATTATTCTAGAAAAGCTATGTACCTTGATTCATATACATATGTGTGTATGTGTATGTGTGTGTATACATGTATATATGTATGTATGTGTATACATACGTATATCCATCCCATACACACACATATATACACATAAACATACTTGCTGAATTGACTGTCCAATAATTTCTAAGTACCTCATTTTGTCCCAACATTGAACCTAAATTAATAGAGTTCTAGCATTAGGTAAACTCCTAACCCCAACATTTGGCAAAGTTGGTGGGTGATCAGGAAGAGATGATCTGGAAGCATGGCTCACATCACAACTGAGTTGGGGGAAGGGCACTGCAAATACAGAAGTCAAGTTGATCAAATGGTGGGACACTGTATAACTCCCTAGTAAAGAGTCCTTTTGCTGCTTCAGCGTTAATTGTTGACTACCCTGGAGACATTTAACTGGTTTGGCATATGATATTCTGAAAGGCAAAGCAGCTTAGATTGCAATTCAGGATCAACTACCCAGCAAAACTGAGCATAATCTTTCAGGGGAGGAGATGGACATTCAATAAAATAGGGGACTTTACATCATTCCTGTTGAAAAAACCAGAGGTGAATAGAAAATTCAATTTTCAAATACAAGACTCAAGCAGAATAAAAAAGTTAACAGGAAAAGACAAAAAATGTTATTCAATAAGGTTAAACTGTTTACATCCCTACATGGGAAACTGATACTTGTAACTCTTGAGAACCATATCTTTATTAAGGCATTTAGAAAGGATATACACAGAGAGAGGATGTGGGTATGAGTTGATTTTGATGTGTTGATAAAAAATAAATTAAGGGGTAAAAAAGAGGATTGAACAGAGAGAAGAGGAAGGGGAGGCAGAATGGGGTAAATTACATCACTATCTATTGCAGTGGAGGGAAAGAAGAGAGTGGAACAAGCATTATTTGAACCTTACTTTCAGTGGATTTGACTCAAAGAGGGAATAACATACACATTCAGTCAGTTATAGAAATCTATCTTACTCCATAAGGAAGTAGGAGTAGAAAGAGGAAAGAAAAGGGAGCGGTGGATAGAAGAGAGAGCAGAAGGCAGCTAAGAAGTAGTGGGGGAAAGGGGAAAGAAAAGAGAGGGGAGTTGATAGAAGAGAGGGCAGATTGAAGGAGGTGGCAGTCAAAACAAAACTCTAGTGAGGAGGGAAAGGGAGAAAGGAGAGAGAAAAACATAAACAGGGGAAAATAGAATAGAGAGAAAGGCACAGTAATCATGACTATGAATGGGAATAGGATAAACTCATAAAATGGAAACATATCAGAGTGGATTAAAAAGCATAATCCAACAATATATTGTTTACAAGAAACACATGGAGTAGAGAAATACACACAGAGTAAAGATAAAATGTTGGAGCAGAATCTATTATGCTTCAGATGCAGTAAAAAATGCAGGGATAACAATCCTAGACACAAAGCAAAAGCAAAAATAAGTTCTAATTAAAAGAGATAAGGAAGGAAACTAAATCTTGCTAAAAGGTACCATAGACAATGAAGTAATATCAATATTAAACATATAAGTACCAGATAGAATTACATTCCAATACTTACAGGAGAAGTTAAGTGAGTTACAGGAAGAAGTAGACAAAAAAACTATACCAGTAGGAGACCTCAACCTTCCACTCTCAGAACTAGAAAAATCTAACCACAAAATAAACAAGAAAGAAAGAAGTCAAGGAGGTGAATAAAATTTTAGAAAAGTTAGATATGACAGACCTTTGGAGAAAATTGAATGGGTATATTACGGAATATACCTTTTTCTTGGTGATACATGGCACCTACACAAAAATTGACCATGTATTAGAGTATGAAAACCTTGCAATTCAATGCAGAAAGTCAGAACTATTAAATGCATCCTTTTTAGATCGTGATGCAATAAAAATGACATGAAATAAAGAGTCATGGAAATATAGACTAAAAATTCATTGGAAACTAAATAATCCAATTCTGAAGAAGTGGATCAAACAACAAATCACAGAAACAATTAATAAAGAGAATGACAACAATTAAATAACATAGCAAAACTTAATAGGATGCAGCAAAAGCAGTTCTTAGGGAAAATTTTATATCTCTAATGAATAAAACAGAGAATGAGGAGACTGATGAATTGGGCATGCAACTAAAAAAAAACTAAAAAGAAAAGAACAAATTCAAATTCTCCAATTGAATACCAAATTAGAAATTCTTAAAAAACCAAGTGACACTAATAAAATTAAAATTAAGAAAACTATTGAACTAATGCATAAAACTAAGATTTAGTTTTATGAAAAAAAACAATAAAATAAATAAACATTTGGTTTAAAAAAGAAAGAAACCCAAATTTCCAGTATCAAGAATGAAAAGAACAAATTCACCATAAATGAAAAGGAAATTTAAAAAATAATTAGGAGCTATTTTACTCAACTGTATGTCAATAAATCTGATAAGCTAAGTGAAATGGATGAATACAAAAAAAAATGTAAATTGCCCAGATTAACATGAAGAAATAAAATACTTAAATAAACCCATTTCAGAAAAATTGAGAAAGCCATCAATGAACTCCTTAAGAAAAAATCTCTAGGGACAGATGGATTTATAAGTGACATTTTGTATCACCAAGGCAATATTCACCTCACCAACAGCAACTGTAAATATACCAGCATAGTTCTGAATTGTAAAGTATAACAGACTCTCCATAGAGAAGGCAGAGGAAAAACATTTATTCAGACACCAGAAAGCCAAATCCCAACACCAGAAAACCAAATGCATCATAATAACCAAGAAGTCAACACACATTCGTACTGCAGGGGACAAAGTCATTTCCAAGCTTTCCCCCATCTGCCCGCTGGGGCCTTTCTACAAGCAAACACTCACAAGACTAGCTGTGCCTACCTGCCTGCATTCTCTCTCCTCTGCCCTAATTACTCTCACCAACTTCTTCCCAGTTCTGTTCCATTCTTCCTGTTCTACCCATTCAGCAATCTCCTCCCACCACATGTGACTTAAGTTTCCATATGATTTAAACAGGTCACATGGGCCTATTAATGAATGGGAAAGATCTTCACATTTAAATTACCATTACATTTGGCCCCAAGATCTTTTCTATTCATTACATAGGTCGGTGGGGAAACTGGTATCAACAGAACTATAATAGGGATAACGAATAAGCATATAAAGTAATGTATTAGGCAACTGGTGTCAACAGAAATTTTCAGCAATATAACAGGGATCACACAAAATAAGCACATAAAATAATATCTTGGGTTGGGGCTTAAGCACAAACACCACATCATTCCCCCTAGAATGAATGGAACCTAACATCTTGGGATAAGAGATGAAGGTCTCTTCTTGTATAGCTACTTCCACAGGGTAGAGCGTATTAAGTCTGCAAAAAACAAATCTAGCAAACAAGTTTGACAGACAAAAAGCTAAAAAGAAACAAGAAGGCAATAATCAGAAGCAAGGTAGGTAGGGTCAGCCATGCTTCTGGAGTCAATGAATCCACTATCATAGCTTCATTCATGGTAGAATATATGAATTAAGGGTACAATTTGGTAATCATCTTCTCCTGAATAAACAACAGTTATGGTATTATCTTTCCCATGTGCTATAATTTCCATAGCCTTTGGAATATTTTCTCACCTCTGTCCAGGGACCTAACCTTGGGTACTCCTCTTTACCCCTAAGTCATGGCCTACAAAGCTCTCACAAATGCTTTTTGTCCCAGTGGTCCCTCCTGTGTCTGCAAACTTCCTCCCTCCCCTTTATCCTGGAACAGAAACTAGGAACACTACTCTCCTTCAAGTGCCCACAGCCAGCAAAGTTCCCAACCCTCTACTATCATATTCACCAGTTCATGCTAGCTCCTTCTCACTGGCCCCTGCCCAGGACCATGTCTATTTAGCTCAGTTATGTCTGGCATTCTGAGACAGCAGAGGGTCCTTCAATCTTCCCCTTCAGATTACTCACGTTGTCTGTGGGGTGAAAGCTCTTGAGGTTGAAGTTCCTCTGGACCCAGATGCCCCCAGGGCTAGTTGTTTCTTGATTTTGTGGAGATGTCCTGGAGATTTTTGCACTTTACTTGGGTTAAACCTCCACTCCTGGAGATTGATTCTTTCCTGAGGCCCTCTCAAGTTGTTTTAGGAAGACTACTGCTTTGTCTCTACTTTTATTTTTTTCTGCCACTCTACATTCACTTTGAAATAATATTCTGTCTGTGTTTGTGGAGGATAATTTAATTTACTGACCTACTCTGCCACCTTCCCAGAATCCTCCAAATCATAAACTTTTAACAACCACATAAAAGATTTCTCCAAATTACTGCTAAAAGAAATGGAAATTTATTCAGCCCTCAGGTGTCACTTCATACTCAGAAAATTGAAAAAAAATGTAAATTGGAATACTCAATGGTGTAGGAGTTTTGACAAAGCCAGACCACTAGTTGGTAGAGCTATTAATTTATCCATCCTGTCTGTATATCACTTTGGAATTAGCCAGGAAAATAGATGAACAGGTTCATGCATTTTGACCCATCGATCCAGCAAGGAGCCATATACTCCCAAGGATGTGAATGATTTTTTTTTTAAAGTTTCCTACACATTAAGATAGTAGTTCATTTTGTAGTGATAAAGAATTGGAAACAAAGCATGTGATATGTGAATGTAAAGGAATGTTACTGTGTGCTAAGAAACTATGAATATAACAAATGAAATGAAGCACAAAAAGGCTAATAAATTTATGCAAAATGAAGTAAGCATAAACAGGAAAACAATATAACAATGAATACAATACAATTAGAAAATCACAGCCACATAACAAGTGAAACTAGCTGCTATGAAATAATAACAACCATTGTTGGTCCCCAAGAAGAGAAAACCTATACCCCAGCCATTTTCATTCACTTTTTTTGGAAAGAGAGGGAAACTACAGTTGCATACATTATGGTCAGCAACATTTTAACATGTTTACTCATACGTGTTGTGAACTGTTAAATTTCAGCAATTAATATCTCTCAGTTGAGTTTTTGGACAATGGAAACTTTATAAATGGATCAGTACAGCGTCTCTTATTAATAATAAAATTTTGACACCAAGGGACACAAACTTAATGCAAAATAGTTCAAAAGGGAAGTCATTATCAGTTATGGGGCCAGGAGGGGAACAGAATAAACATTTATATATGTTCCAATCACTGTGTTAAGTGCTTTTTACAAATATTATCTGATTTGAGACTCACAATCATTCTGAAGGCTGCATTTTATTATTATTATTTATTATTAATAATTATCCTTATTTTACAATGAGGAAACTGAGCCAAAAAGAAATTAAGTGATTCGTCCAGGATCACACCGCTAGTAAGTAGCAGAGGCCAGAGTTGATCTGAGGTGACTCCAGGTCCAGCACACCACCCACTGCCCTACCTCTAAGATTTCATGTAGAAGGTGATACTTCAGCTACATCTCTACAGTGAGATCTCATGATGACGAGGAGGGCAAGAGCAATGTATATTAAGACTGGATTCACAGGGTAGGGTCAAGTTTTGAAGGATATTAAAAACTAAAAATAATTTTATCCTAGAGTAAACAGGAGTCACTAAAATTTATTAAGAGGAAAAATGACACGGTCAGGTCTTCATAGGATGAAAATCACTTTTTCTGTACTGTAGAGGATGGACTGGAGTGGAAACAGTGGGAAAGGAAACCAGTTTTCTGTGAGAGCAGAGACAAGAAGTCAGAGGTGAAAGATATGCAAATTACTGATTAGAGATATGGGGTGAGGGAGAATGAAGAGTCTAGGATAATACCTAGGTTATGAACCTGGAAAATCTAGGAGAATGACACTGTAGCAGAAATGAGGACATTTAAAAGAATGGTGAGTTTATTGATGGAAAGAAAATGAATCAATTTTTGGACATGTTGCTTTTGAGATGTCTCTGGGACATGCAGTTGACCAATAGGAAATTGGTGACATGTGACAAATTCAAAGAAACGACTGCTTAGACACACATGTATAGGTATTGTGTGTCATCTACATAAAGATGATAATTAAACACGTGAGAGTTAATGGGATCATCAAGAGAAAATGCAAAGGAAGCTGAAAAGTATCGGTCAGACAATGAAGAGGAAAACCAGGAGAGAATAGTGACATAAAAACAAAACAGAAACATAAACTCAGAGAAGAGAGAATGTCCAGGAAGAGATCCTAGTCAACAAATGTATCCGATAAATTGAGGAGGGTGAAAGGAATCATCTTCAAAAGAATTGCAAACTGAACAATCATATAAAAATGACCTAGATTACTAATAAAAATGTAAACTAAAACATGTAGTTTTCACTTCCTATCTGTATTAAAGATGGTAAGAAACAGAACAGGCAACATTGGAGGAGTTGTGGGAAAGCAGATGGAATGGTAAATTATTTTCAACTATTCTGGAAAACAATTTGGAATTATGGGAGAAGAGTGACTGACTCATTCATTTTATTCTGCGTGCATACTCTAAGTATGATGAAGACAGAAAGTCCCTCTATGTTCCAAAATGTTCAGATCAACATATTTTTTGGAAGCACAGTGGACACACACCAATTAGGTGAACAAATGATTATATAAATATAATAGGATGTTAATTTAGAATTCAGCAAAAAATGAAAAATAGAAGGAATTCAGAAAAACCTAAGATTATTTGTATAAATTGATGCAAAGAAAAATAAGCAGAGACAGAAGAATAAGCATAATAATGTAAATGAAAAAGTACTAAAAGGAAACCAAACTCTGATTAATTGTAGTTACTATCTTTTCTCCAGAAAACAAATGATGAAGAATATATCTTTCTTTGGAGGGATTATTTTTTTAATATATCTAAAATTAATATAGTATTTTTTGAAGAAAGAAAGGAAGAGAAATGGAGAGAGCAATTCCCAATTCATTTTCCTTTCTTGGTTATACAAACTACTTGAACACAAAAAGCAAACAGAAAATAATCCTACTTTAACATTTGGAATACCAAATATAAGTGAAGAGCTTAACATAGGGGAATTCAGATGGAATTCGTTAGCCAACATAAATAGTTTTAACAAACTTTATTATTATTCCCAAGGGAAGGAGAACAGCTAAGGATAATCCCCACCCTCTAGTCAAAGATTCTGAGCCCTCAAAGAGCTAATATGATATAAATGGGAGACTGACCAGCAATGAAGGTATTTTCCAAATTACTTAAAAAGGAGTGAGGAATGAGGAGCAGGGAAAAGTAAGGAACGAATTGTATCAATCCTCTTAGCAAGAAGATTGCCCAGGGAAGATTACAAGCACAAACATAGGAGATTTTATTAAAAGATACATGGCCTGGAGAAAAATGATGGAAGAAGTAGCAAGGTGGTTATGGCAGCATCAATTGGGTGGTACAAAATTTAGAAATGGATCCTTGGCAACACATTAATGTCTAAAATGGCAAACACATGTATCAATAGATAAATTCAGATATCAATATGACAGTCTTATTTCTGGGTTTCCCTCTGAAAAAATTCAAAGGAGACTCCCATTACTGCAGAGATATGATCCAACCCTTTGCTACTCTTTGTCCAAACTAGACCCTTAATAATATATAGCAATCTTTTTATTCATTTTTGATGAATCCATATCACATTGCCTGTTGTGGTTCTTCCAAATATTTTCCTCTCTATGTTGCTACCTCCACTCCTCTACTTCTTTCTCTAAGGGGCAGCTAGGTGGTGCAGTGGATAGAGCACCAGTGCAGGAGTCAAGAGGACCTGCATTCAACTCTCACCACAGACACTTGACACCTACTGGCTGTGTGACCTTGGGCAAGTCACTTAACCCCAATTGCCTCATCTCTGATCATCCTTCAGATGGCTCTGGAGGAGAAGTGAGGCTGGTGACCTGCACAGCCCTCCTTCACTCAAAACAAAGTCAAGTGCAAATCATATTATCATTTCTCTGATGGCATAATGTTCTTTGGTAACGAAGGATGAACACACACACACTCACACACACTTTCTCTAAGCAAATGACCTGTCCTCTCTTTACTCCATGCATTCACCTAGGTTGAACATATTTTCACAGTCACTTAAATTTTTTTTAATTTATGGAATAAAACAAGCATTTCCATAACATAGTACATTAAAAAGATGTTTGTGCATTCACCTAAGCTAAACATTCCCATAGTCACTTTAAAAACATTTTTTAGTTTATGGAATAAAACAAGCATTTCCATTACATAGTACAATAAAAAGATGATTGTACATGAAATCTACTATGAGCAACTTGTCATCCTTTTCGAATATATAACAAAATTTTCGTGTAAATTTCTTTCTTTTTCTTTTCTTCCCAACTTCCCTCCCCCATCCCTTGCCCTGGAGATGGCTACCACTGGACACAAATAGGCATACATACATATATATGTATATATACGCACACACATATATAGGCATATGTGTATTGTATGTATATATATGCATATAAAATTATTCTATACACATTTCTATTTATCAATTCTTTCTCTGGATGCAAATATTGTCTTTCTTCATATATCCTTTATAGTTAGTTTGGGTACTTATAATAGGCAAAATAAGTAATTTGCTTAAAGTTGTTCTTAAAACAATATTGCTGTTACTGTGTACAATGTTCACTTGGTCCTGCTTATTTAACTCTTCATTATTTCATGCAAGTCTTTCCACATTTTTCTAAACTCATTGAGCTCATCATTTCTTATAGTACAGTAGTATACCATCACAATCATGTACCACAACTTGTTCAGTCATTCCCCAACTGATGGGCATCCATGCAATTTCCAGTTCTTTGCCACCATCAAGAGAGTTGCTATAAACATTTTAGAACATATAGGTACTTTTCCTTTTTCCCTAATCATCTTTGGAAATAGACCAAGTAATGGTATTGTTGGGTCAAAGGGTATAGATAGTATAATAACTCTTTAGGCATAATTCCTGATTGTTCTCCAAAATAATTGGATCGCTTTATAATTCCACCAATAATGAATTAACATCCCACTTTTTTCACATCCCCTCCAACATTTGTCACTTTCCTCTTCTATCATTTTAACCAATCTAATAGGTATAAAATGATATCTCAGGGTTGCTTTAATTTGCGTTTCTTTAATTAATAATAATTTAGAGCTTTTTATAGCATTAAAAATCGTTTTGATTTTTTCACTGGAAAACAGCCCATTCATATCCTTTGACCATTTATCAACTAGGGGATGATTCATATTCTTTAACCAAGTTCTGTATATATTTGAGATACAAGACTTTTTTCTGATTAACTGTCTATAAATTTCCCCCCAATTTTCTGTTTTCCTTCTAATCTTGGCTATATTTGTTTTATTTGTACAAAATCTTTTTAATTTAGTGTAATCAAAATTATCCATTTTACACTTAACTTTGCTCCCTCTTTTTACTCATAAATTTTTCACCTATTCATAACCCTGATATGTAATAAGTCCCATGTTCTTCTAATTTTCTTGTAAAATCTCTCTTTATATCTAGACTATATATTCATTTTGTTCTTACTTTGGTAAATGTTGTGAGATATTGATCCATGCCCACTTTCTGCCGCACTGCTTTCCAGTTTTCCCAAGAATTTTTTTTTTACTAAATAATGAATTTTTATGCCAAAATCTTAAGTCTTTACACTTGGCAAATACAAGGTTATTATGTTTATTTGCTGTTGTAAATTGTATGTCTACTCTGTGCCACTAATGTAACTTTCTATTTCCTAACCAGCTATCAGATAGTTTTGATAATTATAGCCTTAGAGTTTAAGATCTGGTACTGCTAAACCTTTATACTTTTTAAAAAATATTATTTTCTTTGATATTCTTGACTTTGTTTTTCCAAATGAATTTTGATATTTTTTTCTAATTCATTAAAATAATTTTTGGCAAATTAATTGGGATGGCATTAAATATATAAATTATTTTGAGTAAAATTATCATTTTTAATATGTTCACCCTGCTCATCCATGAAAAATTAATATTTCTCCAATTATTTAAATCTGATTTCATTTGTATAAAAAGCTGGGTTTTGTTGTCATACCTGCATTCCTGGTATAAATTCCATTTGCTCATAACGTATAATATTTGTAATATGTCGTAATCTACTAAATCTCATCTAGGATTTTTTAATCCATACACCTTTCTAAAAGTCCCTTCCCCATCCCATCCCCCAGTTTTCTTACATCTCTAGAACTTTAGAAGACTTTTAAAGCTCTTCAAATGTATATACTGTTTCCTCTTCAATCCAAATGAGAGTAATATTCCAATATTAGTAGCTCTCCATTTTCACCTGGTTGCTCCGTATTGGTTCTTCCTTTCACACCTCATTTTTATGAAATGACTGCTCCTTTTTAACTGATCTCACCCAATTTTGTTTTTAGAATCACCACATCATATGCAAATCAGCCATAACATTTCTTTCAGACTCCCTTAGTATGATAACAGTTTTAAGAAGACTATTGCTACTAATAACCCCCAGCCATTTTACACTGTCTAGAGTAATTTTAAATGGGATATAGATGTGTGTGTGTGTGTGTGTGTGTGTGTGTGTGTGTGTGTAGCTGTTCCTTCTTGCAGAGTTTTATTTAAGATATATAGGAATGCTGAGGATTTATTTGGATTTACTTTATATCCTGCTACTTTGTTAAAATTATTAATTGTTTCGCCTAACTTTTTAGTTGAGTCTTTGAGATTTTCCAAGAATATTATCATATCATCTGCAAAAAGAAAATAATTTTGTCACTTCATTCCTATTCTGATTCCTTCAATTTCTTTTTCTTCTCTTATTCTATCACTAGAATTTCCAGTACAATATTGATGACAGTGAGTATCCCTGTTTCACACCTTATCTTTCTGGGAAGGTCTCCAGTTTATCTCTATTACAAATAATGCTTGCTGTCAGTTTTAGATAAATGCTTTTTATCGATTTAGGAAAAATCCATTTACACCAAAACTTTAAAGTGTACTTAATAGAATTGAGTGTTCAATTTTATCAAAATTTTCTGCATCTATTCATAGAATAATTTTTTTTACTTTTATTGCTGATAAAATCAATTATGTTAATAGTTTTTCTAAAACCATCCCTGCATTCCTGGTATAAATTCCATTTGATCATAAAGTATAATATTTGTAATATGTTGTAATCTACTAAATCTCTTCTAGTGTTTTTGAATCCATATTCATTAATGAAAATGGTTTATAATTTTCTTTCTCTGTTTTTATTCTTCCTGGTTTAATTATCAGTATCATATTTGTTTCATAAAAGGAGTTTGATAGAATCCTTTCTTTACCTGTTATCCCAAGTCATTTATTTAATATAGAAACTAGTTGATCTTTTAATGTTTGATAGAATTCACATGTAAACTCTTCTGGTCCTGATACTTTTCTCTTGGAAGGTCATTTATAGCCTCTATTTAAATATTCTATTTCCTCTTCTGCTAATCTAGTCAATTTATATTTTTGTTAATACTCTTTCATTTTACTTAAATTATTAACTTTATTGGCATACAATTGGTCAAAATAACTTCTTATAATTGCCTTAGTTTCATCTTCATTAGTGTTATTAACCCTTTTAATTTTTAATACTAGTGATTTGGTTTTCTTCTCTTTTTAAAAAAATCAAATTAACCAACTGTTTACACATTTTATTTTTAAAAATAAAACTAAAGCCTATTTTCATATTAATTCAATGGATTTTAAAATTCTCAGTTTTATTAATCCTCCCTTTAATTTTTAGGATTTCCAATTTAGTGTTTAATTGGGGACTTTTAATTTGTTCTTTTTCTAGTTTTTTAAATAGCACACTCAACTGGTTAGTGTACTCTCTCTATTTTATTGATGTAATCATTCAGAGATATATATATTTTTCCACTAATCACTGCTTTTGCTGCCATTACAAGATTTTGAATTCCAAATTTTTGTCTACCTATGGCCTCTACATGTATAATCATATTAAATGTATTTCCACATTAGTCATGTTGTGAACAAAGAATCAGAACAAAAGAGAAAAACCAAAAGAAAGAAAAGAAAACCAAGAAAGAGAAAATAATATGCTTTGATCTGCTTGAGACTCCATTGTTCTTTCTCTGCATGTAAACAGCATTTTCCATCATGAATCCCTTGGAGTTGTCTTAGATTATTGCTTTGCTGAGAAGAGTTAAATTTACCAAAGTTTGTCATCACACAATGCTGCTGTTGCTGTGCAATGTTCTCCTGGTTCTGCTCGCTTCACTCAGCATCAGTTCATGTAAGTCTTTCCAGACTTTTCTGAAATCTGACTGCTCATCATTTCTTATAGAACAATAAAAGTCAATTACATTTATATACCACAACTTGTTCAGCTGTTCCCCAGTTGATGGCCATCCCCTCAATTTCCAATTATTTATGACCACAAAAAGAGCTGCTATAAATATTTTTGTATATATGGGTCCTTTTCCCTTTTTATGATCTTTATGGGATACAGATCTAGTAGTGGTACTGTTGGATCAAAAGATACAGTTTTATAACCCTTTGCCACCCTCCTAATCTTGATCTATACACCTTTCTAAAAGTCCCTTCCCCACCCCATCCCCCAGTTTTCTTACATCTCTAGAACTTTAGAAGACTTTTAAAGCTCTTCAAATGTATGTACTGTTTCCTCTTCAATCCAAATGAGAGTAATATTCCAATATTACCAGCTCTCCATTTCCACCTGGTTGCTCTATATTGGTTCTTCCTTTCACACCTCATTTTTATGAAATGATTGCTCCTTTTTAACTAATCTCACCCAATTTTGTTTTTAGAATCACCACATCATATGCAAATCAGCCATAACATTTCTTTCAAACTCCCTTAGTATGATAACAGTTTTAAGAAGACTATTGCTACTAATAATTACTACTATTGACATCATTTTCATATATTGTAAGTAAACAGTTTGACTTTAATCATTGCCTTACATATAGTCATATGAATACCTGAAATTCTTTTACTTCATCAGATGTCCTTTTTTTAATTCAAGATTATACTCAACTTTGCTGGATAAGCTATTCTTGGATACAACCTCAACTCCTTTGCTCTTTGAAGTATAATATTCCAAGACCTATGGTCTTTTAGTGAAGAAGCTACTATATCTTGTGAAATCCTGATTGTTTTTCTACAGTATTTAATTTTTTTTTCTTATTTGCAATATTTTCTCTTTAAGCTGGGAATTTCAAAACCAAGATCTCTTTCAGATGGTAATCAGTGGATTCTTTTTATTTCTACTTTACCCTCTTGTTCTAAAACTTCAGGGCAATTTTCCTTAATTCCTGGTAATATTATATCCAGATTTTTTTTTTTATCAAAACTTTCAGGTAGTCTGACATTCTTATATTGTCTCTCCTTGATCCATTCTCCACATCACTTGTTTTTCTAATGAGATATTTCAGATTTTCTTCTTTTGTTCTAGTTTTATTATATCTTGGTGTCTTATAATGTCATTTGATTCCACTTGACTGATTCTGGTTTTCAAGGAGTTATTTTCTTCCTTAAGAATTTTGTATCTCTTTTTCTAATTGGCTAATTTTCTTTTCATAATTTTCCAGGATTGTTTTTTCCCCTAAGTTTTCCTCAGTCTTTCTTATTTGATTTTTGAATTCCTTTTTATTTTCTTTTGCTTTTTGACTCTTTTTCCAATTGATTAACTTTTTTTCATAATTTTCTTGAATTGCTTTTATTTTTTTTCTAATTTTTCCTTATTCTCTCTTATCTGATTTTTAATTCCTTATTTTATTTTATTTTTAAAAATTCCTTTTTAAGTCCTTTTAAGATTTCTTTTTGGACTGGTGACCATTTGACATTCCTTTTTAGGTAGCAGTGGCTGTTTTTCTGCTTCACTATCTTCCTCTGTGTTATGAACCCAGATTTTTTATGCCAAAGTAGCTATCAGTGGTCAAGTTCTTTTTCCTTTGCTTATTAATTTTTATTTTTACTGTTCCAAAAATGTTCTTGCTGCCTTTGTAATTGGTATTGCACTTATTGGCATGTGGTCACTCCTCCTCACCCACAGCCAAGGCTAGGGATCATGTCTGGTCAGCACTGCTGGGCCTGACTTCCAGAAACAACAAGGGGTCTTTCAATTTTCCCTCATTCTGCCATTTGCTCTTCTTTAGATGAAAATTTGTGAGGTAAAGTCCATGAGGTGAAATTTCTTGAGGCCGTGAATGATATGAAAGTTGAAACCCAGTTTGCTTCCCTCAGGGCCTACTGCTGATTGATTCAGTGGAGTTAGCCTGGAGGTATTTACACTTCACTCAGACCAAACCTCATCCTCTAGAGTCTTCTCAAAGAAACTCTAGAATTCTTAGGACAACGACATTACTACTTTATTTTTGCTACTCTGTGTTCATTTTGTGGTGATTTTCTGTCTTTTTGTAGAGGAAATCTAGGGAGCCTAGACATTTCTGACCTACTTTACCATCTTCCCTGAACGCATCATCTTCCACAGCTACCTTTGATGTCCTTCTCGTTTTTCAAGGAACAGATCAGTTACCAACTTTTCAATGAAGCTTTTTTCGATATTTTCAGCTGAAAGCGAACCCTTCTTAAATTTTTTACATCACTTTTTTCAGTACCTCTCCTTTGCATCTATTATATTTGACCTTGTATCCTATCAATTTTTGTATTTGTTTGACATCTCCTCATTCCTCCCTATATTGTAAACTCATGTTTTTCATGTACTTATTACAAATTGGTGTTTAGTAACTGTCTCACTTAATAAATGTTTGTTGAAAAGAATGTGTGCGTAAATGAATTAAAGCATTTATTAATTGCTTACTGTATGTAAAGTAATGTATTAAGTCTTGGGGTATACAAACAGAAAAGTAAGCTACTCCTTTCTCTCAAGGAGACCACATTCTAATGGAGGAGACAAAGCAGATGGAAGGTTTAAGGCATGATGCTTCTTCTTTAATACAATTTTCACTCATAAAATCATATCAGTTTCTGAGGCTGAACAATTTGACAATGCCAAAGACGTTGGTGGCAAGAACTTTATTTTCTGGGTGTTCTGTAACTGGACCTGTTGAGAAGTTGCCAGTCTGCAGCACCAACAGGAGTTGCTTCTCAGAATGTTGTTGGTCATTTAATTTGCTTGTCCCATGGTGCCTCCTGTTTCTCCCTCAAGGTATATTTTGTTGGACTTCCTAGTCTGTGGTGAATGGTTGATTCTTCTTCACAGGAGTTGCTTCTCTGGATGATGGCTAAAAAGACTGCTTTGGAAGCAGAACTTGTGGCCTGGGATGTTTGAATATAACACAGAGAAATAAAAAAGAAAAGGAGAGGCTGAAAATCTAATGACATGTCAGTGACCAGTAGATAATTATTTGTAATTTGTTCTTTTTTTTTATAAAAAATAGTAATATTTAATTTTTCTCCAATTACATGCAAAAAAATTTTTAGCATCAAAAGTTTTTTTGAGTTCCTAATTCTCTCCTTTCTCCTCTCTGTCTTCATTGAGAGGGCAAGCAATTTGACATAGGCTATACATGTGCAGTCATACAAAACATATTTCCATGTTAATAATGTGAAAGAAAAACACAGACAAAAAACCCAAAACCTAAGAAAACTAAATAAAATAAAAAATAAAGTATGCTTCTATCTGCACTGAGACTCCTTCAGTTCTTACTCTAGAGATGGAGAGCATTTTTCACCATAAATCCTTCAGAATTGCCTTGGATCATTCTATTACTGAGAACAGTTGTCATTCACAGTTGATCCTCATACAATATTGCTGTTAACTGTGTACCATGTTCTCTCGGTTTGGTTCACTTCACTTTGCATTAGTTTTATGTAAGTCTTTCCAGTTTTCTTGAGCATTCTGCTCATCATTTATTACAGCACAATAATATCCTATCACTATTGTATACAACTTGCTCGGCCATTCCCCAGTTGATGGACATCCTCTCAATTTTCCGTTCTTTTTCACCACTAAAAGAACAACTACAAATATTTGTGTCTATGTAGACCCAGTGGTGGCATTGCTGGGTCAAAAGGTATACATGGTTTTATAGCCCTGCAGACATAGTTCCAAGTTGTTCTCCAAAGTGACTGGATCAATTCACAACTACAACAGTTCTAATGCACTGTGTCTCAATTTTCCCATATCCCCTCTCACATTTGTCATTTTCTTTTTCTGTCATTGAAACCAATCTGATATGTATGAAATGGTCTCTGAGAGTTGGTTTAGTTTATAATTCTCCAGTGAATAATGATTTAGAACATTTTTTCATATGATTATAGATAGCTTTGATTACTTCATTTGAAAACCCTATTCATATCCTTGAATCAATTGGGGAGTTGCTCTTATTTTTCTAAATTTGACTCAGTTCTCTCTCACTTGAGAAATGAGGCCTTTATCAGAGAAACTTGCTATAACATTTTTTTCAGTTATAATTACTGTATCTTTCCCTCCATAATATTTTCATCCTAGTTTATCATACTCTCACTCTCTTTTCACCCTGTCCATCCTCAAAAGTGCTTTGCTTCTGACTGTACTCCCCAATCTAATTTCCCTTCTATTAACTCCTCTTCTCTTATACCCCTCAGAACCTACTTTCCTAAGATAAATTTGTATACCTAATTAAATATGTATGATATTCCCTCTTTGACCCAATTCCAATGAGATAAGGTTCATGCACATGCCTCTTCACCTCTTTCACCTTCCCCTCCATTGTAAAAGCTCTTTCATTCTTTTGTGAGACAATTTACCCAGTTCTACCTCTCTCTTTCCCCTTTTCCCAATGCATTCTTCTTTCTCATCCTTTAATTTTTCTTAATCATCCCATTATATTAAACT
Organism: Potorous gilbertii; assembly: GCA_028658325.1. Lineage (NCBI taxonomy): Eukaryota > Metazoa > Chordata > Mammalia > Diprotodontia > Potoroidae > Potorous > Potorous gilbertii. Next base: position 428,883,567 of record CM053769.1, on the reverse strand, counting down.
TACTCCCCTGTCTTCTATGTATATTCCTTCTTACTGTCCAAGTAATGAGAAAGTTCTTAGGAGTTACAAGTGTCATCTTCCTATGAAGGAATGTAAATAGTTTAACTTTATTGAATCCCTTATCATTTCTTCCATTTTTTTTATTCTTTTGACTGTGTTTTATTGTTTCTCGGTGTGTCATAGTATCATTAGCTTCTACTTGTCCAATTTTTAAGGAAATATTTTCTTCAGTGAACTTTTAACTTTTGCACCTCCCTTTCCTTTTGACCAATTCTGCTTTTTAAGTTGTCCCTGTCTTCTCAGATTTTTATGCTTCTTTTACCATTTGGTTTATTCTGGGTTTTTTTTAAGTGTTATTTTCTTCAGTATTTTTTTGTGCCTCCTTTACTAAGCTGCTGACTCTTTTTTTCCATGCTTTTCTTGCATCACTCTTATTTCTTTTCCTAACTGTTGTTCTATCTCTCTTATTTTATTTAAAAAAAAATTTTGGAACCCTTCTAGGAACTCTTTTTGGGCCTGAAAACAATTCAAATTTTTCTTTGAGGCTTTGGATATTTCAGTTTTTACTTTGCTGTCTTCTTTTACATTTGCATTTTGAACTTCCCTCTCACCCTATTAACTTTTTATGATCAGAATCTTTTTATTGTTGTTTATTGCTTATTTTTTCCACCCTATTTCTTGACTTTTAACTTTGTTAAACTTGGGATCTGCTGCCAAGGTGGAGGGCCCTTTAGGATTTTTGTGCAGCTATTTTCAAAACTAATTCTGAGGACCTATAAGTTTTTGCTTCTTCCCAGGTGGCATGATGTAAGGAGAAGTGTGTTTACTATTTTCCTGGCCTGTGGTCTTGACTATGAATAACCACAAACATTCTTTTCTGCCCTGGAACTGTGATCAGGGCTCTAGCTTTCCTGTGGCCACAATATCTGATGTGTTATTGTTCCTTCTCATCCTGGGACTACAACCTGGATCTGAATACAAGCAGTGCACCAGATCCCTATTTCCAGCAAAGGGACCCCTGTAATCTTCTGAGCAGTTCTCTGATCCCCTTATCATCTGTGGACTGAGGGCTCTAGATGGTGCTGCTCTGTTGCCACTGATTCAATCACCCCACCCCCAAGGCCTGCTGCTGATTTGTTGGGGTTATCGCTTGCCCTGGTATATAACCTGTACTTGGCTGAACTCTATTCTCATTGTGATGAAACAGACCCTCTGATTTTCTAAGTTATCTTAGGCTGGAAAATTATTTCATCCCATCCTTTTGTGGGTTCTGCCTCTCTAGAATTTATTGTCATTATTTAATGTGTTTGGAAGGAAATTTGGGGAACCTCAGGTGAGTCCTTGGCTTTTCTCTGTCATCTTGGCTCTGCCTCACCCCCACCGTGATCAGGCTTTGTGGGCATGTTTGTACAGAAATGATAAAGCTATTGAAGAAATTATTTTCATATTCAAAGGACAATTATTTGTGACTAGAAATTGACAGTCTATGACTTTTATAGTATATTAACACTTTGTGACTGTAACAAATTGAACTAGGACAAAGAGAGAAGCATTAGTTCCTCCCCTAGAATAGACACAGCATAGTCTGTACAACTTTCCTTAAACCATTAAACCAACGTTCTAGTTTATTTTATGTGTTCAATCTGTTTGAAATTTATCTATCTTGAATAAGCCATAAACATAACAAAACTACACAGTAAATTGTTATTATTTGCTTAAAGAAAAGAATGCAATTAGAAATATAAACAAAAAGAACTAGTTCTGGCATTTCCTAAGTAAACCAAAACCAAATGACGCTGAATTGAAGGGAGCATCCACAAGGAACTCTACCCAGTCCTTAGTTATTAGGATGTCAATAAACACAAGGTCTTATTGAGCTGAGTTTATGGGTTGGTTAAAGGAAAAAGAAACTAAGCAGTTTCTCGTCTTTCTTAGATATGGGGCAGGACTATGTCCTATATCTTCCTTCTTCCCATTGCCTATTTCTTTATGGGATCATAGAATTTAGAACTGGAAAAAAATCCTGGAAATAATCTCCTCTAATCTCCTCATTTGATAGATGAGGAAATACAGACTCAGAGTGGTTCAATGACTTTCTCAAGCTCACATATCAGAGCTGGAATTTAAAACCACGTTTCCTTTTTTTCTCTCCATAAGTCAGAAACAGTTTCTATTTTTCAAAACTTTGTGTTTTAGCTTAACTGTAGATCTTTATATCTTCCCATCTCCTCAACTTTAAATTTTATCAAGCAATTCTTTCTTAGGCCATGTGGTACTGTCTTCCTTTTATTCTCTTTTTCTTTTCCTTCATTTTGCTTCCTTTCTTTTCTTTTTCTTTTCTTTTCAAGATAATGCATTCATCAACTTTTTTACACTACTTATAGGAGCATAGATTTTGCAGTGGAAGGGACCTTAAAGGCCACTGAGTCTAACTTCCTTATTTTATAGATTAGGAAACTAAGGCAAAGAGAGGTTAATTAACTTATTTAGGGTCACAAAACTAGTAAGGTTCTGAAGATCTGAATTCGGTTTTCATGACTCCAACTCCAGTACTCCATTCCCTTTATAATTTCCTTTCTTCCCATCTCTCCTCTCTTTAATCTGTTTTCCACATAGTTGTTAAATTATCTTTCTAAGGTACAAGTCTGATTGTGTAACTCCCTAATCAAAAATTTTCAATGGTTTCTATTTCCTATGGAAGAAAATATAGACTATTTAACTTTGTATTTAAGACCTTCCACTATCTGACTCTCATGTATCTTATTTTCTATCACTCCCTCTTACAAAATCTAAATTCCATATTGCAGAGAAACTGAAACACTAGCTATTTCCCAAACTTGGCACTCTATCTCACCATCTCCTTGCATTCACATGTCATCCCCCATTTATGTACTGCACTCCCCTTCTCATCTCTTTGTCCCAGAATCTTTGTCTTCCTTCAAGGTTTAGGTCAAGTGCTACCTCCTCCAGGAAGCCTTTCCTGATTCCTTTTCCCCCAGTTATTAATACTCTCTGACTTTTTGATCTTTCTTGTAATATACTTTCTTTTTTTCTTTACAATTTATATCTCCTAGTAAAATGAAAGCTCTTTAAGTTAAGAGACTGTTTCATTTCTTCCTTTGCATTCCCATTCCCTAGGAGAGTGCCTTATATATTACTATTTTAATGTTCAATTAAATTCAGTTAGTGATTAGAATAAGAATTTGAATTTGGAAAAAGTGTGACTTGGGTTCAACATCATTTATGCAGTGTAACTTGCTCCTCATTAAAGAATGATTATTACTCAAAGCTCTGTGCCTAAATAAGAGGTGGAGTTTAACAAGAGTTTGGGAGAGGAAAAATCGTAGTTTTTCTGGCTTCTAAATTTGGGGTAGAAATATATGGTTCAATTTCTCTTCAAAGAAAAGTTTTATGAAGGAGAGAAAGACTCTGAGAAAAAACCAATATGTGGAAGAGTAAGTCCCTCATTCATGCCCCTATTCTCAGCTTACTTGAGGAATTCCCCCTAAGGTGAAATATAGGACTCTCTCTTTTATAGTTGAGCTGAGATATTGTGCTCTTAATTAGAGACAGCACTCTGTGTACATTAAATACTAATACATAAGGCACTCTGCAAGGGAATGGGGATACAGAGCGGATGGGAGATCAGAGGGAAGGCACTAGCAGCAAGTTATGTAGGATGGAGGAGGATGTGACTTATTTATTGTGGCTAATCTAGAAAATTTATGCATTTGTGGATATTCACTTATTGCCTTTAAAATGTTCAGTTTTGTTAACATATTATTAGTTAAAATATTTTCTAGTAATTTAATGGATTTCTTCACTATTTATAGTGAATTCTTAAAAAATATTTTCTTGTATACCAACAATTTAGTTTTCCTTTCTTTAATTTAATCAGCCTAGCCTAACAACAATCTATTTTTTGCTTTTCCTTGTTTAAAAGAAAGTTTCAGTTTTTTATATCAATTCCATGTTTGTTTCAATTGTCATTATAGCTGTTTTGATTTTTCACAATTAATAATTTTGGCGTAGCTAGTTCTCTAAATTTGTTGCTTTTCTGTTTTTTTTTTTAGATGAATACCTCATCTATTATTTCTCTATTTTACTTCAATGCCTTTATAGACAGAAATTTTCCTCTAAGAGTTGTTTTAGTTGCATTTCCCAATCAATGAATGCCTATTTTGTTTCCATTTCTTTGCTATCACAAAAAGTACTGCAATAAATATTTGGTGTATAAGGGGACTTTTTCCTTATCAATGGCCTCCTTAGATATAAACAGTTGTAGAATCTCTAGATCAAAGTATGGATACAATGTATCCATTTACTAATTTGAAGGTTGAGAGGTAAAGCATGAGGATTGTTTTAATTTATATTTCTCTTATGCATTTTGGAGCATTTTTTTCCATAATAGTTGTTAATAGTTTGCAATTCAGCTTTGAGAACTACTATTTATATCCTTTGACCACTCACCTATACAGTAATGGTTTTTATTTTTATATATTTATGTCTACATCTAATCTATATCTATGCACATATCTACACATACATGTTGATTGTTTATGTTTTGGATACCAAACCTTTATCAGAGAAATATTATAGGAAGATATATTTTTCTCCATTTGACTTATTCAGTCATTTTTCTTCACGTCTGATTTTTTGTGACCTCATTTGGGGATTTCTTGGCAAAGTTACTGGAGTGATTTGCCTTTTCCTTCTCCAGCTTATTTTGCAGATGAGGAAACTGAGACACACAGGCTTAGGTGACTTGCCCAAGGTCACACAGCTAGTAAGCATGTCTAAGGCCAGATTTGAATTCAGGAAGGTAACTCTTCTTGACTCTAGGCCCAATGCTCTATCCATTGCAGCTGCCCTTTTTGACTATTTTCCTTTTTATCCTAGATGAATTAATTTTATTTGTCCAGAAATTGTTCAATTTCATAAAACTAAAGCTATCTATTTTATCTTTTATAATTGCCTCTAACCCACAGTTGTGTAAAGCGTTTGATTTGGTTCTCTTTTAATTATTTTATGGTATGAAATTTAATATTAAGATGATTTGTGCATTTAAAATGTATTTTGGAATATGGAATAATAAGTTTTTGGTCTAGGCCTACTTTCTATGATGGACTGATTTCCTGTTTTGCCAACATGTTTTTTTAAATCAAATATGGAGTTTTTCCCAACTTTTGGTTCATAGAACACTACCTATTTACTCTTTTGTATTCTATTAAATAACTTCTCTGATTTCTACTTAATGACTCACTTAGATAAGTATGTTTCATGGCTCTCTGTGATTGTCTTGTGTCTAATAGCATTTGGTGAAAGGAAGTTATCTTGACTGAAAGTAAGCAATTCTCTTCAGAGAAAGTTGCTTTTATTCAGAACCATTAAAAATTAATTGTTCCACTAAACTAGAAATATTTGTTGTATAGTACATACATATACTTCTAGCTCAACATTTCTTTGAGAGAAAGGAATGAAGGAGAAATTACTGCCTGGTCATTGTTCTCCTCCTGCTCCATCCAAAGATGAAAACCACAGTTTCCCTGATGGAAGTATCCAGATCAGTTCTTACCTATTTAAATAGATAGAGGATTGCCAAGTGGTGCAGTGGATAGAATAACAGGTCTGACATCAGGGAGATGAGTTTTCCTGTCAGACCCTGACACTCTCTTAACTGTGTGATCCTTAGCAAGTCACTTGACCCTGTTTGCCTCAGTTTCCTTATCTGTAAAAGGAGCTAGAGAAGGAAACAGCAAACTACTTAGCCAATAAAACCCCAAATCGGGTCATGAAGAGTCAGACGTGACTGAAAAACAATTGAACAACAACATTTAAATATAAGTTCTTCAATACAGACCATGCTTGGTCCCACATCCTCGCATGTTTATTATATTAGATTTTATGTAGTGGATGGAAAGGAATAACCTAAGAATCGTTTTGTTTCCTGAAAATGAGGATAAGAAAACAATCCTCAACACTGTATTTCAAGAAATCATAAAGGAAAGCTGCCAGTAACTATAAGAACCAGGGGGCAAAGAGAAAATAGAAAGTATCCACTGATCACTTCCAGAAAGAAATTCTCAAGAAAGTAAAGTCCCTGGAATACCATAGCCAAAATTCAAAATTTCAACGTTAAAATAAAAACGTTTCAAGTGATCAGAAAGAAAGACAGAATTCACATTCAGGATCAAACAAGTATAACGAGGCTTTGAAGCATGACCAGATTTCCTAAGATTGTGGTTCCCCTGTATCCCTGTACTATATGGATGTGAGTAGCCTCTTTTCATTGACTGCATAACTGAGATAGAAAGCATCTTTAAAAACTGCCAGACTAGGGCAGTCTCTTTTTCCTGCCTGTTCTTTCTTTCTGTGTCCAGATGGTGAAGATCACACATAATTCACTCACACATGAACATCATGAACTGAACTAGGATATGAAATGACCTCTTACTTCTCTGTTTTACCCCAGCTCTGAGAAATGGGCAGGGGTGGGGTGAGGAGGTGGAGGGAAATTGGGAAGAGAGAGGGTGTTTGCTTCTGTTTTGCTTTATTTGTCCTTTTTCAGTTTCAGGTGCTGGCAGTGATGCCCATAAGACCTGGGAGTTTGAGCCCTGGTTACCTTGCAGCCAGGATTCCAAAGTGGGATGTTATAAGTGGCCAACCTGGCAGGGAAGCCCAGATAATCCAGGTACCTGAGACTTGAGCTTGAGCAGGGTTTTGGACTTGGAGTTTGAGATTGTGCTCTATAGGAATTCAGATAAATTGAGTCTTATCCCGTTTCCATTTCTAAGAGATTAAGGTGGTATGCAGTGGAAGGAAGGGATTATGTCTCTCATATATTGACAGTAAATTTGTACACTTGTTAGAATAACTCTTGAAGTAAATATTTCTTTGTAAAAGCAAATTCAACTTCTAGTGGTTAAATGGAAATGGGATAAATTGGACCACCCTTACATTTGGAGGAATATGATTGCTGAGTGGTGGAATCATTTGCAGAGAGCCTAAACCCTCAGGCACTTTAAGGACCTCAGAGAGTCCTAGAGAAGAGGTGAACTAGAGGTGAATCCTTCCAGTACACTACCAGATTCTAGTCCTAATGCAAATATAATGTTTGACCTAATGAGATCCCTATTTGGACTTTGGAACAGGCATTATTATTCTATTGCTATTTCTTCTGTAGCTGCTGAGATTGAACTGAGTGTACATGGTATTTACCAGCCAAACAAGCTGTTCTTTCATTTTCTATTTCCTGTTTGAATTTGAGTGAGGATAATGAACTAGCACAGTAGATAACAGACAACTAGGTGGTGCAGTGGATAGTGCCTGGCCTAGAGTCAGGAAGACTCATCTTCCTGAGTTTGAATATGGCCTCAGACACTTATACTTACTAACTCTATGACCCTGGGCAATTCACTTAACTTGGTTTTCCTCAGAGAAATAAATGGCAAACCACTCCAGTATCTTTGCCAAGAAAACCTCAAATCATAAAGAGTTGGACACCACTGAAAAATTAATGAACTAATGCTAGAGGAAACCATAAGCACATGAGCGCTATTGCTTCTCTTCTATGTACCTGCCTTAGGGAAAGGAATATTGGAGGTAGAATGGACTGGTCCTTGTGAGCTTCAAAAGGTCTAAAAAGTAAGCCACTGGAGATATAATGCTGTTCATACCAGAGTTTGTGGAAATTTAAGCCCAATTAAGAACCAACACCCAAGCAACCCATTTGAACCATTGTGTCAGTGGATTGAAGGCAGCCAAGAGGACATTTCTATTTTAGCTATAATACATTTATAGGTGAACTTGATGGGTGCTTTGTAGCAACTACTTTAAATTAGAGTTCACTATCCTCAGGGAATGGGGAGAATTGAGGAAAAGTACACTTTGGAAGGTTTAGGGAAAATGTTTGTACTTCTATTCCTGTTATATTGGCATCAAATGCCAATTGATGTTCTTGGTTGAATGATACTGGAATATCAGGCAAGTATATTGGAATTGGGATTTGAACCAGCAGCATTAGGGAACCCCACTACCTCTTACAGGTATTTCTTGAGCCATGAGAGAGGATGCAACCAGCTTTGCTGTAGGCAAACTATCTGTGGTGAAGTTGGGATACGGTCCCGCAGAACTGAAAAGGACTACAGCAAGGATGCATTTCTCATGCAACCCTGAAGACAAGTGACCCAAAGAGTCAGAAAGATTATCACAACCACAGTTAATTCTGAAAAATAGGAAAAAACAGAACAAAATAAAAACAAAGAGCTAACAATGATCATATGCAAAAACTTTTCTTTATTCTATTAGAGAAGGAAAACTAGACAGTCCTGACATTTCCTCTTTTCATCCAAAGGGAGAGGGTCTAAAAGAACCCCTCCCCTTCTAACCAATAAAAGAGAGGTAGATATTAGCCAAGACACCATATGAAGCTGTCAGTTTAGGCTGTTGAGTTTAGGGATTCAAGTGGCAGATCTAATAATTTGTTAGCCCCTCTCCCTTAGTAATGATGAAATGACATTTTTATCCCAGGAGGTTAGGTCCCTGAGGGGACCTACTGGGGTAGTGTGTTCCAGGTATAGCAACAGGTCTCACCTACCCATTGTTTTTTATAAGCAAAAAGAGAGGAGGGCCAAGAATGTAGAGGGAGAAAATGCCAACACATACCTGAATCAGGGCCTTAGTGGTTGAACACATAACAAAAGAGGGAAAAACCATCTAGGACAGTGTATTCAGCCCTTGTCTGGAATCTTGGGACAGCTGTGTTGTCTGGATATCATCTGGGAGGAAAAAGGGGGTAAAATTTAGTATTTTTCATAATTGAGTCATGTGAAAAGCATATACATTCAGAGAAAGGGTATAGCTGAATAAATTGTTATGTAAATGTAATTGAATTTTATTGTATAATCTCCCCAGCTGCACTTCTATTCCTTGTATTTGACTCATCAAGTGTCCCCTCTTCCCCAACCTGAAAAGCTCATCACCATGATCATAGAGCTTTGGTGCTCACACTTCCTCAGTCCTCTCAAATGCCTCTGCTTCTCTGATTGGAGGGGTGGAGGGCAGAGCAAAAAACTTCTCAACAAGCTTCCAGTTAAAGAGGGCTTAGAAGCCCAGGCAACTCTTCTTTTCCTACCAGCTACATTCCTAGGGGAAACTCTTGATCCAGTCCTCTGGAGATATTCACTGTTTCTTGTAAAAATCCTTTTTGTGCTTATGTTCTACCCTGAAAATATTCTTTGGTTTTGGTATTAAATTCACAATAAAATTCTTCTAAATCTACACAGTGAACCCATCTAAACATCCACATTTCCTTCCTTACCTTGGGTTCACCTTCTGTAAAAAATTAAAAAAATTAAAAAAAAAAGAGATGGGTAACTTGTTTAATCCTAAATCCTCTGGCTGATAATTGCTTTGATCTGAGTTTTTATGTTTTTCAAAATTGTCTTTCTTTTCAATACTGTTTTTATTGCATGCTTAGAGCATGGGGTTTCAGGGGCACAGCTGCTGTTTTGGGCAGGTGAGGGGTGTAGTGAATAGGTGCCTGGCCTTAAGTTAGAAGACCTAAGTTTAAATCTTACCTTAGATACTTACTAGTTGGGTGACCCTGGGCAAATCACTTAACCCTGTTTTTTTCAGTTTCCCCATCTGCATAATGAATTGGAGAAGGAAATGGCAAACCACTCCAGGATCTTTGCCGAGAAAACCTCAAACGGGATCAGGAAGCGTCAGACAACAACAAACATTCCTTAGATTTGACTCCACTCTGCTCCCTCTTTCAGCTTCCTTTCATGTGTCTTTCTTTATTAGATTATAAAATTCTTAAGGGTAGGCATTATCTTTCTTCTCATTATTTGTATTCCTGGTACTTAGCACCGTGAATGGGATATAGTAAGTACTTAAAACCTGCTTATTATACTGTATTGTACCATAAGAATTAAGGAGGTAGTTTGAGAGAGTTGTGGAAAGCAGGAAAGAATACAGAGAGAAAAACAATTTGTGCAGAGAAGGAATTTATGCAATTAAAACAGTATTGAAAAGAAAGACAATTTTGAAAAACATAAAAGCTCAGGTCAAAGCAATTATCAGCCAGAGGACTTAGGATTAAACATGTTACCTATCTTTTCTTTTTTACAGAAGATGAACCCAAGATAAGGAAGGAAATGTGCATGCTTAGACAGGTTCACTGTGTGGATTTAGAAGAATTTATTGTTTACTATTTATTGTGAATTTAATACTAAAAAAAAGAATATTTTCAAATATGCACATATGCACAAAAAGGATTTTTACAAGAAACAGTGAATATCTCCAAAATTTTACACTTTACCCCTAAAACTATCCTGCTTGCCTATAATTCCTCCATTACATTATTCTGTTCTCTTACTTTAAACATTTTTAAAATATTATAATTGTTCCCTTTTTAGACATCATTCATACTAAACTCCTTACTTCTAACCTCCATCCCCCATTAAAAAAAAGTAGAGGGGAAAAAAGGGGAGAAAGAGCCTTGTAACAAATAAGCAGTCACATAAAACAATTCCACACATTGACCATGTCCAAATATTTATGCCTCTTCACTTTTTTGTCAAATGATGTCTAATAGTGTCAACCCTCTGAGTTCTATCTAAGAAAAGCAAACAAAATTAGGATGTATGTATGTTTATTTCTCTAAAAGCAGGCCATGTTCATGAATCCACACATGAGTGTTTAGTTGGAACTGAGTTCAAAGAAAGGTTAGTTGAAGGAGATTATATACCCATAAAGTAAGGAATTGTTTCTTCTTCCCTCCCCCTGACTCAGGATGCCTGGGTTTTTTGTCAGTCAAAATTATAGTTTCTGTAGAATGAGAGAGTGTTTCCAAGATGTCTCGTTTCTGTCAGTCATAAACAAGGGAATGTCATAAAATGAGAGAGTCACAACAAGATGGTGTCCTAAAAAGAGAAAGCTATAAGAGAGATGCTGTTAATCTATATAGTACTCGGTGATGGGGTTCAGACTCTGGGAGCCTCCTTGAGCTCCCCTTGAATCTTCCCACTTAATCTGGCCTTTCTTACTCAAATCTAATCTTCCCGTTTGTTCTGGCAGCCTCAGGAAGCCCATGGGCTTTTCATTATCATTTCAGGTCTCTGTTGCACTCTCCTCCCTTGATCCCATCCAAACCCCATTCCCCAGGCTGCTGACCACTCCCATCAAGATCTATATCTATTTCCATACTGCCCCTATCAAGATCTCTGGATTGTCCTACCTGCTTCCCACCTAGGCTCCCCCTAGTCTGCCTCCTAGTCTGTCTCGTGATAGCCTCCAGGTGTTTCAAGCCTTTGACTTGGACTTCTCCTCAAGACCCTTCCTAAACCCCTCCTCCCATCACCCTGGACTACCAGACCACCCCCCCTCTCCCCTCCCCCCCCATCCCTCCTATACTTTTTTCTGTATTTAAATTCCATCTTGCCTCCATGAAGGCGCTCAGATCCAATCCAGCTCAGACTGTCTAGCTGCGATTCTATCTGGCCCGCTTGTGAATACAAGCATCACAAATGCTTAGGCTCCTTAAGAGGCAACCCAGTTTAGCGAATCCTTAATAAACTTTGTGTTCTTTGGCTTTAAGAAGGCTTGGGTCGAATTCATTCGAGCACGACCCGGACTGTCGGTGTTTTGGGATCCTGATCACCCTGATCACCTCGGAACCTCATCACCCAGTTCAAGGTCCCTGGTCTTTATCCGTCATAAACAGGAGAATGTTCTAGGTCAGCTTAATTTAGCAGTAGAATTTAGAGAGCACAGAAAGGCATTGTTGGTATGTTAACTCAGAGTGGACCAAAGTGTCTCTTTCTGATTGGTCAGTTCCGGTTTTCAGCCTTCTTCCGGTAATGAAGGGCTGAAGTGAGCCCAACATTTCCTCCCTTTTGTCAAAGGTGTGCCTCAGGCATACCTGCAGGCCAAGGAAGGTATGGGGAAACCCTCACTCTTCCTCAGAAAGTGGGAAAGGGAGTTCTAGTAACCTTTCTTTAAATGACCAGGGAGCCACTTCTCTCCAACAACCTTCTGTGTCTAAGGTGGGTTCTGTAGCCTGAGGGGAAACAACAACTGACAACATTATTTTGCTCACCAAAGTAGCAGATCATTTGTGGGCCAAACCCAACCCCAGCCAGGTCTCTAATAAGACAAAAGCAAGGATAGTAAGTACCCTACTAGCAGAAAGAAGAGATCTGATTAAACTGCAAACAAGCAGAAGGGGGAGGGAGGCAGTGAAGGGCATAATGGAAGAATTGTATAGCTTAAAGCAAGTTTAAGATAAAAGCTAGAGCTACCAAAATACCTAGACAAATAGCTTTGAGCATATAAGGGGCTCAAGTGGGGAGGGAGCCCTTCTTCTGTCTGCATCAGGTGTTGTCTTCTTCAGGCACTTATGGAGCCAGAGGACAAGGCCTTCAATGGGTTCGGACATCAACTCTGAGCAGGGCCCATTTTCAGATGGTCCAGGAGTCCATACCCACAAGTTGGTAATTGTGGGAATAGTCAGAAAGAGGGGGCCCTTAGAAGACATATGGGTTGAAAATTCAGAGAAAACTCCTTGTATCAGTCTTCGGACTAGTCATCATAGGTCTTTGGTTAAAGACATGTAGAGATGGTTCAGTTTCCCAGCCACATAGGGCTAGGTTCAACAATAGAATTAAGTTGTTCTCACAATTCCCATAATTGCCTAATTACATTAAGTCAGGTACAGATAAAATTATTCAGAGGGCTCACAGTGGACTAGTTTTGAGAAGGGAGATTTACATGTCATCAAGACAACCAGTAAAACTTAAACATAAACTATGCAGAGCAATACAGTCATTATCACCAATGTTAACTGACATCAAGTTTCCTTGTATCCTGGTCACCCATTCTTCATGTCCATTTAACCAGCAAAGTCCCAGAAGTCTCATGTAGTCATCTGGTCCCTAGATATCTTTCTCGGACAATAGGCTTTGTTCTCAGGACAGCTCGAAAAGGGGATCTGCTTTTCTGGTTCCAAATCTAAAAGTTCTTAGATAAATCTGATTTAGTATAATTTACTACAATCACTTAAATTGGGTCTCTAATTTTGAAACTTCAGAGAATTTCAGTTCACAAACAATTACCTAAGTAAAGGTTACCTGATATAAGAAACTAGTTCAACCTCTTATTTCAAAGTTAAGGAAGCTGAGGTATGGAGAGGAAAAGTGATTTGACAACTAACATATGGTTGAACCAAGATTTAAACACACATCCTCTGCAAGGATATAAGGACTTACAACGACTCTGCAAGGTCTAGTACTCTCTCTACTGTAGCATGCTGTTTCAACTAGTTCCTACTTCTGAGTTTCTTTAACTTTCAACTTTTTAAAATGAAATTGTCAAGGAAAAGGAATGGACATACAATCCAATTTATCATTTATTGAACACTGACTATGGTCACAGCACTGATAAAATTCAAAAGTCTGAGACTCTATCATTTCTTCAGTATGCTCTGTGACCTAAAATCCCTTAATTATCTCCCAGGCCATCTTCGCTGCCCTAATTTCTCTCTTTATTTTCTTCATCTTGACTCCTTGGTGAACTGTCCTCCTCTTTTGAATCCCCAGCCCTCTGCCAAGCCTCAAGCCTTGGCTCACTCCTACCATTTATTCCTATACAAGTACTACTGTGTGGAGGTGTAGAAAATAACGTTCTGACTGGATCGATTACTAATTTATGTTTCTTAGCCTCAGTTGGACCCTCACTACTGTTAGGCAACCCTGTTATACCTCCCTTAGCAACTGACTAGCTCATTCTCCGTAGTGGCTCTTCCAAACTACATCTCTCCTAAAACATCTCATGGTTCCCGCTCCCACAACCCTCTCTGCTAAAATTTGTCTCACATTTTATAGAAAATAATTGATGCCATTCATCATGTGCTCCCTCATCTCCCCTCTTCTATGACTCACATGCCTTCTGCTGCACTCTTCTCCTTTACTCCTGTCTCAAAGATGAGGTGCCTTTACTCCTTACCAAGGCTAACCCTTCTATCTGTTTGAGCAATACTTTTACAAAAATTTACTTATTTTTAGTTTTCAACATTCACTTACATAAGTTTTAAATTTTCTCCTCCTTCCTTTCCCCTCCCTTCCCAAGATGGCATGTAATATGATGTGGCTCTATATATACATTCCTATTAAACATATTTTCATATTAGTCACATTGCATAGAAAAAAACTATAATGAATAGGAGAGACTATGATAAAGAAAAAGCAAAACAAAAAAAGAAAATAGTCTGCTTCACTCTGCATTCAGACTCCACTTTCTCTGGATGTGGATGGCATTTACCATCATGAGTCCTTTGGAATTATTTTAGGTCCTTGCATTTCTGACAAGGTCTATGTTTATCAAAATCAGTCATTGCACACTGTGGCTGTTTCTATGAACGTTTTCCTGGTTCTGCTCATTTCACTAAGCATCAGCTCATATAAGTCTTTCCAGGATTTTCTGAAGTCTGCCTGTTCATCATTTCTTATAGCACAATAGTATTCCATTACTTTCATAAACTACAACTTGTACAGCCATTCCCCATTTGATGAACATCCCCTCAATTTCCAGTTCTTGGCCACCACAAAAAGAGCTGCTGTAAATATTTTTGTACACATGAGTCCTTTTCCCATTTATATGATCTCTTTGACATACAGCCCTAGAAGTGGTATTGCTGGGTTAAAGGGTATGCACATTTTTATAGTCCTGTGGGCATAGTTCCAAATTTGAGCAATCCTTTTCAAGTCTATGCTTTCCAACAAATTTTTCCCTTTGTTGTCTCTACTCTCTCATTTATTTTTTTTAGTTCTTTTGCTTCTCTTGCCTTTTATGAGTTCTCCACAAAATAGTCTTTATTTAAAACAAACATATGTTTAGTATTCAAACTATATGGCCATTCCCTTAGTGTTGCTCTGTCTGCAGCAAAGTATATATCAGGTACTTTTTTTTGCTAAGTGATCTTTAGAATCTTCCCAAGACAATTCAAATCGAAGTGACTCGACTTTCTGCCATGGTGCTGGTAGACTGTCTGGGTTTCAAAGACATACAATAATGAGACCAGCACAACAGCACCGGAGACTTTCAGTTTGGTAGGCAGTCCAATACCTCTTTTCTCCCACACATTCTTTCATAGCCTCCCTAATGCATCAACCCCATCATCATGTGTACCTCTCTGGAAAGTATACTAACAAGGTAAGTGAACTTATCCTTAGCATTCAGAATTTCTCCATTTGCTGTAATTGATGGCTCCATGTATGGATGGTGCAGTTTTGGTGGAGAATCTCTGTTTTCTTAGTGTTAATTAATATACCAAAATTAGCCCAAGAGATTGATCCATACTCTGATACATCTCAGCCTCAGAGACTTCACTGAGTGCACAATCATCTGTGAATAAAAAGTCATGCAACAACCCTCCTTTCATTTTAGTTTTGGCTTTCAAATTTAGCCTTTCAAATTAAATAATTTACCATCAGTTAGGTAATTGACCTAAATCACTCCAATGATGACTGAAAAAGTGCAAGAGCATCATCCGTTATCCAGAATCTGTCTATCATGAAACTGGGATACAATACTGATTAATTTTTCTAGGCAACCACTGTGATGTTCCATGGGCCTTTGTGCAATATCAGGGCCTTGGTTAGATTGATGAACATTGTGTTTGCATCTCTGTTCTGCTCCTGGCATTTCTCTAGGAGTTGCCAAGAAGCAAGCATCAAGTCACCTATTCCTTGACCCTTTATGAAGTCATGCTGGTTCTTGGGTAGACAATCTTCCAGATGAAGGATGAGCTGATTAAGGAGGACCCTGGCAAGAATCTTTCCAGCAATAACTAATATAGAACCCCCCCCTCTGTGGTTGTCACAGGACAATTTATTTTCTTTTACTTTATATATATGGACAATAGTGGCATCTTTGATTTCCTGGGAGATAGCTTCTTCTTGCCATGGAAGACTTCTGCCAGTTTTTACATGAGCAGTGGATGCCCTACCTTGTATATCTCTGCTAGAACAGAATCAGCATGAAGCACTTTATCACATGAGAAGAACCTAATAGCATTCAAAATCTCTTCTTCAATGGGAAGGTCAGCTAGAAACTGACTGACTTCAACCAGAAATAAATGGTCAGTAGATTGAGCATTGATTGGTGCAAATCTGTTGAGAACACTGTGGAAGTGTTCTGCCCATCTCTCCACAATTATGTCCTTATACTTGATTAATGTGGCTACATCAGCACTGAGTATATGAGAGGAACCAAAAATTTGGGGTTCATAAATAGTCTTCAGGGTACCTTAAAAGTGGTTTGGATTGTTACTATTAGCATAAAACTGAATTTCATCTGCCTTGTTACTGAGCCGAGAATCTTCTATCTCTCTAAGCTTTGCTTGAGTTTTACTTTTGATGGCGTTAAACTCTGCCTAGAGGCATAAACTATCATGCTGGTAGACTCCATAAAGTTTGTATTTTTCATTTCATTTTCATTTTTCATTTCATTTCATTTCATCATCATTTTCATTAAAACAATCCTGATGTTTGCATGTGTTCTTGCCCAGATGAATAAAGTGATCTACACCAAATCTCTGAAAGCTGCCCACTCCTCTGCTCCACAGTTGCCAACTATGTGTTGATTCAACTTTCCTTCCCACTCAATAACAAACTTCTCACAGGGAGAAGTGCTCTAATCTGTTGGCATCTAGTCTTCTGATAGTCACCAGGCCTTGGGGCTGTCATTTTTGTTGAATATGAATGCTTAGTTCTGAGAGGATGTCTATGATACATCCAATACTCTACACCATACATTGCCTTCATCATTTTTACATCTTGTCTGTCTCTACTCCTTACAGTCATAGTCTATTAAATACCAATGTTTGTTGCATGGATGTATCTATGAAGTTTTGTTGCTTTTAGGTCAACAGAAGAAAGTTTCCTTATTACTGTAGAAGGCAACACCTTTTTCCCAGGCCCTCCTCATGATTTTTCACCCTCCACATTCAATCTGTTTCTAAGGTCTGTCAATTTCACCTTTGCAAAACCTTTCAAGTAAGTCCCCTTCTCTTATTTGATACTGCCACAACTCTAGTTCTTTATTTGTGTGAAAACTGCTTTGTTCATATACTTTAGGGGTTTGTCTTGGCAGGTAGACTCCCATGTACTTTTTGTTTTCTACCACTATTTAAAATGAAATTTCTCTTTTAATCTCTTGCTGCTGAACTTTGTTGATAATATATAGAGAAACACTTATGATTTATGTGGGTTCATTTTATTTCCAGCAACTTTGATTTATTTCAACTAGTATTTAGTTGATTCTCTAGGATTCTCCAAGTATACCATCATATCATCTACAAAAAGTGAGTTTTGTTTTCTCATTGCCTGTTCTAATTCCTTCAATTTATTTTTTGTTCTTATTACTATAGCTAAATTTACAGTACAATAGTGGTGATAATGGACTTCATCCCTCATCTTATTGGGAAGACTTCTCGTTTATCCCCATTACAGAAAATGCTTGTTGATGGTTTTAGATGGATATCTAAATCTTATCATTTTAAGGAAAGCTCTTATACTTTATAGTGTTTTAAAAAGGAATGGGTGCTGTATTTATGCAAAAGGTTTTTTTTGCATTTATTGAGATTAAATATGATTTCTGTTGATTTTTTTATTGGTATGTTTCATTAGGCTGAAAGTTTTCCTATTATTGAATCAGCCCTGCATTCTTGATAAAAATCTTACCTGGTAACAGTATATAATATTTGCAGATATATTGCTGTGACCTTCTTGCTAATATTTTATGTAAAATGTTTGCATCAATATTCAATTATCATCAATATTCTATAATTTTCTTTCTCTGCTTCTGCTTTCTCATAGCATCATATTTGTGTCATAAGAAAAAGTTTATAGAACTCTTTCTTTGCCTATTTTCCCAAATAGTTTATATGGTATTGGAATTAATTGTCCTTTAAATGTTGAATAGAGTGCACTTGTGAATCCATCTTGTCCTGGTGCTTTTTTTCTTAGGGAGTTCATTGATGACTTGTTCAATTCTTTTGTCTTGGGTGGAGTTACTTAAATAGTCTGTTTGCTATTCTACTAATCTGGGCAATTTATATTTTTGTAAATATTCATCCATTTCATTTAGATTGTTAGATTTATTGACATATAATTAGGTAAAATAGCTTCTGGTAATTGTTTTAACTTCTTCATTGATGGTGAATTCATCCTTTTCATTTTTGATATTAGTTATTTGGTTTTCTTCTTTCTTTTTAAAAATCAAATTAACCAATTTATTTATTTTTGTAAGACCAGATCCTAATTTTGATAGTTTAATGGCTTTTTTACTATCAATTTTATTACTCTCTCCTTTAATTTTCAAGATTTTCAATTTGGTGTTTAATTGGGGATTTTTAACTTGTTTTTTTTCTAGTTTTTAAAGTTGTCTACCCAATTTGTTGATCTGCTTTTCCTCTATTTTATTGATGAAAGCATTTAGAGACATAAAGTTTCCCCTAACTACTGCTTTGACTTCATCCCATAAATTTTGATATGTTGTCTCATTGTTGTCATTCTCTCTGATGAAATTATTGTCTCTATGATTTACTTTTTGACCCACTCATTCTTTTGGATTAGATTATTTAGTGTCCAATTAATTATTAATCCATCTTTCCACTGCCCTTTATTGAATATAATTTTTCTTGCATTATGATCTGATAAAGCTGTATTAAATATTTCTATTCTTCTGCATTTGTGATATTTACATACTCTAATACATGATTAATTTTTATATAGGTGCCATATACTTCTGTGAAAAAGTTATATTCCTTTCTATTCCCATTGTTTTCTCCAGATGTCTATCACATCTAACTTTTCTAAAATTCTCTTCATTTCCTTAAATTCTTTCCTTTTTTTGTTAGATTTATCCAGTTCTGAGAGGAGAAGGTTGACAACACACACTTTAGTATTGTTGAGTATTTTCACTGTAACACATTTAACTTTCCTTTAAGAATTTGAGTGCCACACCTTTTGATGCATATATGTTTAGTATTGACATTACCTCATTGTCTATGGGACCTTTTAGCAAAATGCAGTTTCTCTGCTTATCTCTTTTAATTATATCACTTTTTTTGGCTTTTTCTGAGCTCACAATTGCTATCCCTGCTTTTTTTTTTTTACTTCAACTGAAATGTAATATGTTCTGTTCCAGCCTTTTACCTTTACTCGTGTGCTCTCTGCTTTTTCGTGTAAATAACATATTGTAAGACTGTAGTTTTTAATCCACTTTTCTATCCTCTTCCATTTTATGAATGAGTTCATTGCATTCACCATTATGATTACTATGGATTTCCCTCCCTATTGCTTTTCCCCATTATCCCACTCTCTCTATTCCTCTCCTTTCATCCTGTCCTTTCTCAAAAGTATTTTTTTTTCTGTCTACCACCTTGCCCAGTCTACCCTCCCTTTTTTAAATCCCTTTTATCCCTTTTCCCTCCTACTTCCTTCTAAGGTAATATAGATTTTTATACCCAAATAAGTGTCATGTTATTCACTCTTTGAGCCAAAAATGAGAGTAAGATTCAAGTGTTGTCTGCCAGCCTTCCCATCTTCCCCTCTACTCTAAAAGCACTTTCGTACCTCCTTTATGTCAGATAATCTACCCCATTATACCCCTCCCTTTCCCCCTTTCCTAGTGCATTCCTTTATTTTATTTTATTTTTTTGATAGTATCCTATCATACTCATATTATCCCATCATCTCACACCCATGCCCTCTGTCCATTTGCAGGCTTTTTAACTGCTATAATAATGAGAAAATTCTTAGGAGTTACAAGTATCATCTTTCCATGTAGACATGTAAATGATTTTTCTTTTTTTCAAAGTAAATACCTTGTTGTGTTTCTTTTGCATCTTGTATTTGAAAGACAAATTTTCCATTCAGCTCTGGTTTTTTCTTTAGTAATGCTTGAAAATCTTCCATTTCATTAAAGATCCATTTTCTCCTGGAAGGATTATTCTGAGTGGGTAATTCTTGGTTGTTGTCCTAGCTCTTTTACCTTCCACAAAATGCTGTTCCATGCCCTGTAATCCTTTAATGTAGAAGCTGTCGAATCTTGTGTTATCTTGACTGTGATTCTATGATATTTGAATTGTTTCTGCCTTCGGTATTTTTTCCTTCATGTGAGAGTTATATAATTTGTCTATAATAATAATAATGGAAGTTTTCATTTTGGTATCTCTTTCAGGAGGTGATTGGTTCTAGGATATCAGGACAGTTTTCCTTGATAATTCCTTAAAATATGATATGTAGGTTTCTTTGTTTTGATAATGGCTTTCAAGGTAGCACAATAATTCTTAAATTACTTTTTCTTGATCTATTTTCTGGTCAGTTTTTCAATGAGACATTTTTTTATTTTTCTTTTTTTAAAAAAAAATTCTTTCTTGATGTCTGATGGAGTCGCAACTTTTACTTGCTCAATTCTAATTTTTAGGGAATTATTTTCTTCAGTGAGTTTTTTAACCTACTTTTTCATTTGGCCAATTTTGCTATTTAAGGAGTTATTCTTTACAGTGAAGTTTTGTATCTCTTTTCCCATGTGACCAATTCTGCTTCTTAATGAGTTCTTCTCTTCAGTTGTTTTTTGTACTTCCTTTACTAAGCTATGGATTCTTCTTTCATGATTTTCTTTCATCACTCTCATTTCTTCTCTCAATTTTTCTCTACCTCTCTGAATTGATTTTTAAAACCTTTTTGAGCTCTTCCCGGAATACTTTTAAGGCCTGAGACCAAGGCACAGCTTTCTTTCAGGCTTTGCATGTAGCAGTTTTGACTTTGTTGTCTTCTGAGTTTGTGTTTTGATCTTCCTTGTCACCATAATAAAGCTCTATGGCCAAGTTTTGTTGTTGTTTTTGTTTGTTCATTTTCCCAGTCTGTTTCTTGACTTTTTACCTTGTGTTAAAATTGGGTTCTGCTCCCAAGGTGACAGGGGAACTGTCTTTAAGCTTCTGGTTTTTGATGTTGGTGATTTCAGAGCTAGTTCTGGGGGTCTGTAAGTTTTTAGTTTCTTCAAGGTGATATGATGAAATAGAGGTGTATTTACTATTCTCTTGCCCTGTACTCTCATCTGTGGGTGACCACAAGCACTCTTCTGCTCTGGAACTGTAATCAGGATCTTGCTTCTACTAATACTCCTTCTAACCATGGAACTTTGACCTGGAACATGAATAGATAATGCACCAGAGTCTTTCTCCCAGTGTCCCCTGCAATCTCTTTCTTTTTTTTTTTCCAGGCTAAAATGTTTTATTGATTGATTCAGTGGATATCCTTTTATTATGTTAAGGTATTAGAGCATAACATTTTGTTTTCTACTTTAACTGAGAGCAGCATTTTTAAAATTTATTTATTTAACTTTTTTACATTCATTTTCATAAAATTTTGGGTTCCAAATTTTCTCCCCATTTGTCCCCTACCCCTACCCCAATACACCAAGCATTCTAATTTCCTCTATCACCAATCTGCCCTCTCTTCTATCATCCCTCCTTTCCCTTGTCCCCATCTTCTCTTTTGTCCTGTAGGGCCAAATAACTTTCTATTACCCATTACCTGTATTTCTTATTTCCTAGTAGCAAGAACAATACTCAACAGTTGTTCCTAAAACGTTGAGTTCCAACTTCTCCCCACCCCTCCCTTCCCACCCGTTCCCTTTGGGAAGGCAGGCAATTCAATATAGGCCATATCTATGTAATTTTGCAAATGACTTCCATAATAGTTGTGTTGTGTAAGACTAACTATATTTCCCTCCATCCTATCCTGCCACTCATTGTTTATATTCTCTCTTTGGATCCTGTCCCTCCCCAAGAGTGTTGATTTCAAATTGCTCCCTCCTCGCATTGCCCTCCCTTCCATCATGCCCCCCCACCCTGATTATCCCCTTCTCCCCTACTTTCCTGTATGGTAAGATAGATTTTCATACCAAAGTGAGTGTGAATTTTATACCTTCCTTTAGTCAAATGTGATGAGAGTAAACTACATGTTTTTCTCTCAGCTCTCCTCTTTTTCCCTCCACTAAAAAGTCTCCTGCTTGCCTCTTCTATGAGAGATAATTTGCCCCATTCCATTTCACCCTCTCTCCTCCCACTACATTTCTCTCTCACTGTTTACCTTCATTTTTTTAAGAAATGATCCCATCCTATTCAAGTCACTCTGTGCTCTCTGTCTCTGTGTGTGCATGCATGTGTGTATGTGTGTGAGTGCGTGCATGTGTGCGTGTGTGTGTGTGTGTATGTGTAATCCCATCAACTATCCAGATACTGAAAAGTTTCAAAAGTTACAAATATTGTCTTTCCACGTAGGAATGTAAACAGTTCAACTTTGGTAAGTCCCTTATGACTTCTCTTTGCTGTTTACTTTTTCATGATTCTTCCCATTCTTATGTTTGGAAGTCAGATTTTCTTTTCAGCTCTGGTCTTTTCATCAAGAATGCTTGAAAGTCCTCTATTTCATTGAAAGACTAGTTTTTCCTTTGAAGTATTATACTCAGTTTTGCTGGGTAGGTGATTCTTGGTTTTAGTCCTAGTTCCTTTGACTTCTGCAATATCCTATTCCATGCCCTTCGATCCCTTAATGTAAAAGCTGCTAGATCTTGTGTTATCCTGATTGTATTTCCACAATACTGGAATTGTTTCTTTCTAGCTGCTTGCAATATTTTCTCCTTGACCTGGGAATTTCGGAAT
>CM053769.1:428741553-428859237 GCA_028658325.1 Potorous gilbertii | reverse complement strand
CTCCATTCTGTTGTTGCTTCTGCTGCCCCAGAATTTATTTTGAGACCTTATTTTAATATTGTTTGAAGGGGAATTATTCCATTATCTTGGCTATGCTGTTGAGAATGTTTGTTTGTGTTAGAGCTAGAAATGCAATCATGGGAAATCCTATCTTAGTTAATTTTGTCATTTTATAAAACAAGGAAGCAACTAATTTTCTAAAATTTTAGGGATCTCAGGATATAAACTTATGTCATTACACCCATCTGTTTACCAAAAAGAATGTTAGGGAATAATAAAAGTTAACATTTGTGTGGTTAAAAAAAGAATGGTTGGAATGTTTCAAATTATTTTCATGATAGAATTTAATGGAGTACCTGAAAATAAGAAAGTAGCATTTCTATGCATATCACTGTGCCACAATAGTGATTTAAGTGGACTATATCTCTGGTTATAAACCAGTACAAAGAATTCAGTGTCATTTTTGCTTGCAAAAAAAGGATAAGAAACCAAGATCAAGAGCAGAGAAATTATAGGTCTTATATGCATTTGTTTAAAAGATAAATTGGATATGAATATGTTGTTTTAATTAGGAACAAAGATAGACGATAATCATGTCAGTCAAATTTCCCTATCCCTATCTCTGTTCTCTCAGTGTCTGATATGTATGAACTGGAAATTGGATCTGTAATTTCACTGGCATCAGGAACAGTACCTTGGTAAGGAAATGCTTCCTACCTATTTAGATCAGCACCTTACCTGCAAGTTATAGTCTTAGTGAGTTTCCTAGAGCAGAAAGAGGTTAAATGACACACACAGAATTATACAGAGATTATGTATGAGAGATTGGGCTTGAACTTAAGTCTTCTTGGTTATGAGGCTGGTTTTTTGTCCACTACACCATACTTACTACCCCTGACATAAATAATAATAAACTTGTAAGTTGATTACTTATATTTTATAACAGAAGACAAGAACAATAGAGGCAGATATTGAGAATAGGAAGTAAGTAATGCTAGGAAAATTCAACCAAGTTGGGAATTTTGTCTTGAAGATGCAGCTGTTACCACTAATTATGTTAAGAAAAATTTAAGTCCTTTGGCAAGGATGAGGTATGTTTATCTTTATTCTATTCTTTCAAAATGGTTCTCTAAGCTGGAGTATATTATATTCCATCAAAATATTTTTCCATAACCAGAGAAAACATAAAGCTCTAATCTTTAGATGACTAAAAAAGCTATTGGCAAACATATATGCACATACATATACATATATACTTTAAGGGGTTAATATGTAATGGATGCTAAAAAAGTATGAATGGTCATATGCTACATTTTCCGAGAATATATTTTCTTGTGTATACATATATATGTGTGTGTGTGTGTGTGTGTGTATACATACATCTATTGCATTAACTCTTGGAGTTTCACATGAGGTCAGAAATTTTTTTCTCCCTAGTATTCATTCAACATGGATTAGTTTATCCATTCCTATGTGTTGTGTTAATATTATGCTGCATGCTGAAAAATATATTTTTAAAAAGTATAAAACATGACCCTTGCCATCTAAGATCTAACAGTGTGGTTAGAGAATGAAGGTATACACAAATGAAAGAGTTTAGTAATATGTAATTATATATGTAATATATAATTAAGTGAGGAATCTGGGGGTTTGGGTGGACTGTAAGCTTAAAATGTGACAACAATGACAGAAACAAAGCAAAACAAACATCAAAAAACTAATGCTATCCTAGAAAATTCTGGGATTAAGTGTGACAAGGTATTTAGAAAAGGGGAGATGATAATGTCATTATACTTTGTCCTAATTGGTCCACATGTGACATATTGTTTTCAGTTTTGAATGCCATTATTTCCGGGTGGGGACTTTTCCCCCTTTTACTTTGTATCCTCTGCATTTAACATGGTGCTGCATTGTAAATTCTTAATAAACTGATTGATTTATATCTACTTGCCTTACTATAGAGTCCATGATTTAGAATGAGGTCATTTTCTATCCCACCTCAGCAACACACAAAGATGGCTATGACCTCAATCTTGCCATTACCCACAAATGCCTGCCTTGATGTTCAAGAATCCTAGAATTCCCTTATCTAACCATATTCTATTGACTTTTACCCCTCCCTCTACCTTCTCTTACACAATCCTATTCATTATCTGTACCATGTCTTCAAGTTTCTTGGTTCCTCGCTCTTTCCCAGCCCAATCCCCCCGCCCTGCACTAGCCCCTCTCCCCTTTACATCTTGACTCCTTGATAAATGAGTTCAACTCAAAACAGGCCTCCTCTCTTGAATTCCTAGCTCCCTTGTCATATTTCTGATTACACCCAATCAAACTACAATCTTGGATCACTTGCACCATTTGTAGAATGTGGGATTCTTTGCTTCTACACATGTGCTGCTGAATGAAACTGAAGAAACGTATATAACCATTCTGACTGGGTACACTATGAATTTATGTTATCTATCCTCAATTGTGCCAATACTCTGATAAATAATCCTGCTATACTTTGTACTATCCCATTCTCCACGATGACTTTTCTAAAACTTTTCATCACTTCTTAAACCTCTCATGACTCCTCTTTCCTTCACTGTCTCAGCTTAGAACCTTGACTCATATTCTATAGAAAAAAAATGAGGCCATTTGCTGTCAACTCCTTCCCTCTTCCTCCTTTTCCTATCACTCAAGTGCCTTCTGTCCCTTTCTCCTCTTTCACTCCTGTCTCCCAAGATGAAGTGGTCTTACTGCTTGCCAAGGTTAACCCTTCAACTTCCAACCACATCATTCCATCAGAACTGCTCTCTCCAAAGTTACTAATGATCTCCTGGTTATCAAATCCAATGACCTTTTCTCAGTCTTCATTCTTCTTGACCATTCTGCAGCCTTTGGCACTGTTGATAATCCTGTTTGCCTTGATACTCTCTTCTTTCTAGGTTTTTGGGACACCACTCTCTCCTGGTTTTACTCCTACCTAGTGGACCATTCCTTTTCTATTTCCATTATTGGATCATCCTCCAGATCACACCCTTTAACTGTAGATGTCTCTCAGAGTTCTGTCCTGTGCCCTCTTCTCTCTCTGTACTACTGCACTTTGTGCTTTCATTAGTTTCTATGGCATTATCATCTTTATGTTGCTTATCGTCACTTTTTCTGCCCTAATCTCTCTGCTGACTTCCAATATCTGTGATGTTAAAGTTTGAGAGGCATAGTTCCTGGCTAATTAATCATTTTATTAATAATGCTAGGTTGTTGTTAACAAAAGGGGTTACAGGCCCTCTTGAATGCCCAAACCCTCATGGTGGCAGGCCCACAACTTACATACTTTTTGGAAAAGTGGATGTTCCTAAGAGTGATAATCAACTTAATTGGTTAACAATTAATGAGAAAATTAATATTATAATGACATATAGGTTCATTCTAATGAGGGTCTTGGGGGATATGTGACACTGAGCACCCAAATATTGGTCAAAGAGACATCAATTTCCATATTGTCTATCTGACAAAAGGGAGAATCCACATTATCCCAGATCTGTCTTAGTAAACAAAACGAACAGGAATCTGCCCATTCACCTAAACTTAGAATTTCCTTATTGTCTTTGATTAGATCTTAACTTTTCTGGCTGGGTAAGTCTTTGAGCAAGATTTCTGACACTGGTTGATTTTCTAAATGAGGAATTAGAAAAGGAGAAAAATCTTGGTTCTAATTTAATAATTAGTTATTAAATACAGTAAAGAAATACTCATTTCTGTCACTCCCACCTCTACCTTTCAGATATCTTGAGCTGTATATCCAATAAATATCTTAAACTCAATATGCCCCAAACCGATCTCATTATCTTTTCCTGTAAACTGCACCCCCTCCCTAGTATTATAAAGTGCAACACTATCTTCTCAGCCCCTTAGGCTTGAAACCTAGGAGTTATCCTGGATTCTTCCCTATATTTTACCCCTCATATCCAAAGTCTGTCAGTTTCACTCTTGCAATATAAATTGAATAGCACTACTGAAGTTCCCTTATGTCTTGATTATTGCAATGGGCTGCTGGTTGGTCTGCCTTCCTCAAGTCTCTCCCCACTCTAATATGTCCTCCATTCAGCCACTAAAGTGATTTTCCTAAAGCATAGGATCAACCATGTCACCCCAACCCCACATTCAATAAACTCCAAGTGACTTTCTGATCCTCTAGTAACAAATACAAAATGTTCTATTTGGCATTCAAAACCCTTTTTCACCTATCTCCCATTTACCTTTCCAGTCTTCTTACACATTATTCCTCATATACTCTTTGATCCATAGACAGTGACCTCCTGGATGTCCCATGAACAAGATACCCCAGCTTTTGGCTGTAGGTATTTTCTC
Source organism: Potorous gilbertii (assembly GCA_028658325.1). Taxonomy (NCBI): domain Eukaryota; kingdom Metazoa; phylum Chordata; class Mammalia; order Diprotodontia; family Potoroidae; genus Potorous; species Potorous gilbertii. The sequence goes on along the minus strand of CM053769.1, from coordinate 428,854,881 downwards.
TGTCTCTCATCCCTGGAATGTTCTCCTACACTCTCACTACTGACATCCTTGTCTTTTCTAAGTCTCGACTAAAATTCCATCTTTTACTAGAAATCTTTCCCAGCCCCTTTTAATTCCAGTGCCTTCCTTCTGTTGAGTATTTCCAGTTTATTCTGTATATAGTTTGCTTTGTATGTATTTGCTTATATGCTGTTACTGTTATCAGATTGTAATATCCTTTATGATAGGGACTTCCTTTTGTCTCTTTTTGTATCCTTGTGTTTAGCACAGTGCCTGGCACAAAGTATTCATTTAATAAATGTTTATTAATTGATGTTTGATATGTTCAATAAGCTATGTGATCACTGTGAATTAAGTATATTAATTCTATGAATGTGGGTAGAGTCATATGAACTGAGAGAAGACAGTGCAGAATACAGAATCTCTAGAAGTGTGTATAGATTGATTAGTCAAATTGCTTATATTCTAAACTACCTCAAGGATACTAGGAAAGGCACCAGGGAAAGTCACAGGGATAACACAAACTGTAATAAATTATCATATGTATGTAACATACATGTAACTCAAATCCTTTAAGAAATATTTTATAGATAATTTTTTATGTACAGAATAACGAAGATTAATTGATTTAACATGGGCCACAGCAATTTAGAACACAGTAAGAAAGAAACTCAGAGATTTAAAAGTGAAATGTAGCTTAGAAATTGGAATGTAAATTCCAGCCCCTTCATTTTCTAGGCAAAGAAAGTGAGATGTAGAAAGATTAAAAGATTTGCCTAATATCAAACAAGTAGTGACAGGTGAATTTGAACCCACATCTTCTGATTCCAAATCTTTCCCTTTTATCAAGAGCTTCTGACTCTTTGTTCTGAAAACTTTACATTGAATTAGGTTGCTTTTCCTATATTGTAAACTTTTTAAGGGACATAACATAGTATATACCTGAACACTCTATGTGAGGGGAAGACGTTGGTTCTTGCAACTTGTACTAAAAGGGCAAGTGGAAGAGGGAGATATTGGTTCTTAGAGCTTGTACTAAAGAAAAAAGACATCAGATTTAATCTATAATTATGAAGTTCTTCCCCCTGCCCCTCTTGGTCTCTAGAAATTACTAAAGTAAGGAGATGGGACTGCTTCTATTCATTTGTGATTTCTTTTTATCATTAAGGGTGTCCTTAAGTTCTTTACAATCTAATTTTGCCTTTAAAAAAATCCTGGAGGCGAAGAATAGTGGTGAGTTTGGAGGGTTTTTTGTTCAGTTGTTTTCAGTCATGTCCAACTCTTTATGACCACATTTGGCATTTTCTTGGCAAAGATACTGGAGAGGTTTCCTATTTCATCCTCCAGCTCATTTTACTGATGAGGAAACTGAGGCAAACAGGATAAAATGACTTGCCCAGGGTCATGCAGCTAATAGGTATCTCAAACTGGTTTTGAAGAGATGAATCTTCCTGATTCTAGGCCCAGCATTTTACCACACCACCTTGCCAAGTCCTAAATCTAATTGATCTTTACTGGTTGAATTTTATTGGGGTGCAAATCACTGAAAAGGACATACCAGAATAAGGTCGGGAGGAGTTAGCATTAGATAAAACTACTAACTTATCAGAAGTACTCCTAGAGCCCTAGAACCTTGAAGGGAAAATGTAGCCTTTTAGTGGGAATCAACTTGCCAGGGAGAATAGTGTAACAATGATTGCCTGAAAACCAGGTTTGCTACATCTCATACCTTCCCCAGAGTTCTCCAATATCCTTAAAGTGGGTTAATGATATCTCTAAAATCTTCCATTGTCTTCAGCTAACACTGATGGTGTACCACCCAATTGTTGAGGGTTTCTGAATCCCAGTTCCATTTAACCACTTAACACTCAGATTAGCTTTTATGAAGGAATATTTACTTAAAAGCTATAACAATAATAAACATACAAATATACTTCCCCTCCCAACACCTACAGTCATCATCTCCCTTTGCACCATCTCAGTCTCTGGGGAGAGAAAGGAGTTTAGGTTCACAGTTTAGCTTAGCCCTAAATTCCAAGACTTCTTGACCTCAAATCCCAAACACCCTGGCTTTTCAGGCCTTCCCTGCCAAGCTATCTGGCTGCAACATCCTACCTAGAATGATAGATCCAAGGTCACCATGGCTCAATACAGGTTGCAATGAATATTTCCTCCTTCTCTCCTAAAACTGAGAAGGACCAGTGAACTGGAAAAAGACTAATACCCTAAACCTGTTTCTTGGGACCTCTGAGTATGAGAGAGCAGAAGAAGGTAACCCTTATCCCCTTCATCTGTTTAGTACATGTTGTCTGTGTTTTTAGGTAAACCTTCACCCTCTAGGGACACAAAGCAGATAAATTAATCAGAAAAAAGACAGCAAAGCTGCCCCAGTCTGTATCTTTTAAAGACACAAGCTGTTCTAGCTACACATCCAATGGAAAGAGGCTACAATCCATCATGCAGGGAGAGAACCCAGACTGTTTTCTCTCCAAAACAGGGTGTTTCTCTGTTAGGTGATCTGGACATGCTCAAAGTTTCCATTACAGTAGAAATGGGGACAAAATCTGGTATTGACTTCAGCTCCCAAATTTCTGGCTATTTGCTCTCCCAACCTTTCAAAGTTTACAAGATCAGAGCATATTCCACCTAAGGTCAAGAAAAACAAATGCAAAAAGGTAGAGACATAGTGAAGATGAAAATCTGAATCATCTTTCTCCACTCAGAGGCTTACAGCATGCCCATATAACTAGAAAAAAAGGGTCATATCATCCACTTAGTGCCTTTTATAACCGTTCTCAGTTCCAGACCAGTGGCCTATTGAAAGTCTTTCTGAGCGCTAGGCCTGGAGTCAAAAAGACTTAAATCAGGACTCAAACACTGGTCAGCTGAGCCAGTCATTTAAATACTGCCTGCTTCAGTTTCCCCAAATGTAAAATGGGGATTTTTAAAAAGTCCTACCTCACAGGGTAGTTTTGACAATCAGATGAGATACTTGTAAAGTGTTAAACACAATACCTTATAGACACTTAATAAATGCTTCTTTCCTCCTCCCTCTTCTCCATTCTTATTAAATCCATATTAAATTCTTTCCGTAAGACAAAGAAAAACAAGTATGAACATATATATATGGCCATATCTGAGAATATATATAACATTACAACTTGGTACTGTCTAATTTCTCTTCTATAAGAAGTATGTATGTATGTATGTATAAGAAGTATAAGTATGTTACATTTTATGTTCTCTGAGATTTTCAATATTTTTCAGTTTCTCAGAATTGACTTCCTTTAGTGATCTCATCACTTACATTGTTTTGGGGGTTTTGGGAGCATATTTTTCTTTTGTTTTAAGTATCATTTCATATAAGTTTTTTTGTTTTTCTGACTTCCTTATCTTTGTTATTTTTTACCCTGCAATATTATTTTATCATATACTTTTTTCATTCATTCCTTGCTCAATCTGAATCTACTTTCTAGTGCTTTATTACTATAAGGAGTAGTGCTAGAGATATATTTCAGATATTTATTTCTATTTTTAACTACTTTGGAGGAAGATGGGAATAGAGGAATCCCTGGGTGGAATTAGATTAATGTTCTTTCAACTCCACCAGGAAGCCCCTATAGCTACTTCTTTCACAGCTTTTGGTATAGGACATGGGAACTGAACAATTTCATTATACTGTCAGAATCTTAGGTGCTTTACTTTAACTTGGGACTAATAATACAGAACTACTTTAAAAGAATATTGCAAATGCTGATTCATATTTGCATGCCTTTCTATCCCTGAATTAAAATAATTACTTAAACATAATGTGTAATTAAGAAGTACATTATTTTTAGATATAATCTGTGAAAGTTGCACTGTAAAAGCATACTTTAAAGATCTTAGAGTCTGTAAGAAATTCTGTCCAATAGGATTTAAGTGATGAGCAAATCTAGGATGGAAATGAAGCCAGGAAAAGAAAGCATTTATTGTGAAAAGAGAACTTGAAAGTCATAGTTAATTATCCCTAAACTAATAAGAATGTGTGCTCAAGGCTGAATTTTGAGAGATAAATAGGAGAGTGGATACTTGATACACAAAATAAGGTCTTTAAATTCTTACTCTTGCCTCTCCTATTATCTCTAAAACAAAAACTCTCTGCACTACTTTATAGGAAACACTCAAGGATTTTTCCTTAAAGAAAATAAAGGAGATAGTGGAGTTACAGGAAATAGTAAAGTCAAGCTACTCCTAAACTCATCTCCAGAAAATATTTCACACCAAATCCTGGTGAGAAAATACAAGAAGAAATCATAATGAGCCTTTTGTCTAGCCCAGATTAGAGGGACACTGAGAGAGACTGACAAAGAGAACACTATGTGGGGCAGCTAGGTGGCTTAGTGAATAGAGCACTGAACCTGGAGTCTGGAGAACCTGAATTCAAATCCAACCTCAGACACTTATAATTGTGTACCTTGGCAAGTCACTTAACCCTGATTTTGTCTCCAAAAAAAAATGTTTCATGAAACAATAAGGAAAATCAAAACAAAAAAACCATACTAAGTAGACACTATAGTACTCAGGGAGATGCTAAGCACCAGAACAAGAGGGGTTCCCAGGCTTATATCAGGACAATGCATGCAGGGTGCATGAACAACTGGTAGCTTTGTTACCCATTAGTCATTTCTAGGTCACAGATCCAGGGCAGACTGAGAAAAAAATATGTACTGGGAGGTGGTGTTGTAGGGTGGGGCAGCCCCGGATGGTATAATGAACAAGTAGCAAGTTCAGAAGCAAGTAGCAGCAGTGTGACTCTGACTCTAGGAGCAGTAGGGTCTCAATTTCATGTTTTAGCCCAGTCTGAGAAATGCATAGGGAAGGATTTCCAGATCAAAAGGGAGTTTGCATTTCAACCTCTGAACCAGCAGAGTTTTTCCAATTGGCTGACTGGAGCAGCAGCATTGGCTCTTGCTTAGTTAAAACCCAAGTCAGGAATTTACAGAGCTCAGACCAAGAAAGCAGCAGTCACTCTGGCCAAGATCAGACCACTGTGGGAGCACTGAGAACTTGTAAGTCTTCAGTCTGAGCTATCCCTAAGATGCTAGAATAACAGAATCCTCAATGCTCCCCCCAAACAGCAAGAGGATCATAGATGTTCTTTCCAGAAGTGCATAGAGCCCAGATTCAAAATCAAATATGCAGCTAGGAAGTAAGCTGCAAGAATGAACAAACAGAAAGAGAAAAGCACTATAAAAGTTATTATGGTGATAGGAAAACTCAAGACACAAATGTACAAGAGGGGAATTACTCCAAAATGTCTACAGATAAAACTTCACAGAAAAACACAGCATAGGCATAAATTCATATATAATTCATGGGATATTTGATGGAAGAATGAAAGGAGAGTTTAAAAAATTTTTTATAAGTTAAACAAGAGCCCTAGAGAAAATAAACTTGGAAAAGAAATGAGATTTTTTTGGAAGAAAAAATTGGAAAGGGAATTGACAGCTTGGCACAAAAGAAACAAAATCTTGCTAAACAACAAACTTCCTGATAAACATAAGGGATCAAACATTTCAGTTTCCTTATCTGGAAGGAATAACAGCAAAATAATCAATAATGAATGTTGCAAAATTACAAAGAACAAACATGGTCCAAAAGAAGAAGTATGAGAAGATATCTTCCCTAACTCATTTGCATTTCCTAAGTCTGGAATAGTTTGTATATTTTAAGATTTTTTTTCAACATATTATTAAATTTTTCTGATTGTTTTTTCTTTTCTTTATCTTTAAAAAAAATTGGTATATGATATGGCTATCTGAGAGTGAAAGCGGGGAAATAGAGGGGCAAATTTAGCTGATGTAAAAACAAAAGATATCAGTAAAATTTATTTTTAAAAAATGATTAAGGAAAAATATGGAAGATTAGGGAGTAGAACCTGAAGTAAGGAACTTAAGAAGGATAAGGTGAAGGCAGTTGACAAGACAAGTAAAGGTAAATAATAAAAGTTAATGGTAATATTTAGAGGATTAAGCAAATTGATACTGATGAATGAGGCAAAACAATGAAAACAGATTGGTCTAAGGCTGATGGACAATGCTGTGGTTATAGTGGTGGCTATGGAGTTATTGAGACAAAGAAAAGAATTTGCATAAGGTTGTCTAGTTATTAGGGAATAACTATAAAAGGTTTTAGCTAGGTGCTTGGCTTTGAAATGCAAACACCTAGCAGAAACAATGCTGAAAATTCTACCATTATTAAGGAGGAGAAATTGTGCAATAATGTATAATATGGATTAGGTAGTGTTTGTCAACTGAGTAACTGTAATCTGTGTTTTTCTTTTCATTTCATGTAGTTAAGGAGTTTAAAGTGTTCTTTTACATTTAACATTTCATTTTCACTCAATTACATGTAAATTAATTTTTAACACTTTTTAAAAAATTTTGAGCTCCAAATTCTCTCCATCCCTCTATTCCCTCCCCCCTCATTGAGAAGTCAAGCAATTTAATATAGGTTATACATGGCTGTTATACAAAACATATTTCCATATTGTTCACATTATGAAAGAAAACAGACCACCACGCCTAAAAAAACCTCCAAGAAAAATAAAGTTAAAAAAGTATGCCTTGATCTGCGTTCAGACTACATCAGTTCTTTCTCTGGAAATGGATAGCATTTTTTCATTACAAGTCCTTTAGAATTATTGCCTTGGATCACTGTATTGCTGAGAACTGATAAGTCGATCACAGCTGATTATACTACAACATTACTGTTACTATGTACAATGTTTTCCCAGTTCTACTCATTTCTCTTTGCATCAGTTTGTGCAAGTCTTTCCAGTTTTTTATTCCCTGAGAGCAACCCTGTCATTATTTTTATATTATGATAATATTCCAATGCTATCATATGCCACAACTGACTCACCCATTCCCAATTAATAGATATTCCCACAAATTCCAATTCTTTGCCATCACTAAAAGAGCTGATATAAATGTGTGTACATGTAAGTCCTTTTCCTTTCTTCCCCCTTTGGGATACAGACCTAGACATGTTATTGCTGTGTCAAAAGGTATGCATACAGCTTTTTAGGTATAATACTAAACTGTTCTTCAAAATGATTGAATTAGTTCACAATTCTACCAACAATGCATTTAGTGTTTCAATTTTTTTCAAATCCCTTTTCTTTCCCTTTTTTGTCATATTATCCAAAATGATAGGTGTGAAGTAATACCTCTGAAGTTTTCAAATTTGCATTTTTCCAATCAATAGTGATTTAGAGATTTCTTTTTATCTTTGATTACTTCATCTAAAACCTGCCTATTCATATCCTTTGACTTTCTCAACTGGGGAATGGTTCTTATTTTTCTAAATTTGACTCAGTTCTCTGTATATTTGAGAAATGAGACCTTTCTTAAAGAAATTTGCCATAAATCTTTTTCAGTTATGATTACTCCATTTCCTTTCATCTTATTCCCCCATTTATCCTAGTCTCTCTTTCCTTTCACCTTTTCCATCTTCGAAAGTGTTTTGCTTCTATTAGCTCACCCAATCTGTACTCTCTTGTAACAGCACCTCTCCCCACTTCTCTTACCCACTTTGTCTCCTACTTTCCTGTAAGGTAAGGTAAATCTCTATATCCATCTGAGTGTGTAAGACATTTCCTTTCTGAGCCAATTCTAGTAAAATTAAGGTTCAAGTGATGCCCCTCCCAAACTGCATCTTCCCCTCTACTGTGAAAGCTCTTTCATATCTCTTTTATGTGAGATAATTTACTCCTTTCTACGTTTCCTTTTCCTCTTCTCCTAGTACATTCTTCTTTCTCACCCCTTAATTTTATTTTTATAGATATCATCTCATAATATTCAACTCACCCCTATGCTGTCTGTATACTCCTTGTATAGTCCATGCACACACCCTTTAGTATATTGCCTTAATATTGAGAAAGTGCTTAGGAGTTATAAGTATCATCTTCCCACATAGAACTCTAAATAGTTTAACCTTACTAAATTCCTTATTATTTCCCTTTCCTATTTACCCTTTCATGATTCTCTTGAGTTTTGTATTTAAAAGTCAAATTTTCTATTTACTTCTGGTCTTTTTATTAGGGATGCTTGTAAATTCTCTATTTTTCTCCCTGAAGGATTATACTCAGTTTTTCTGGGTAGGTGATTGTTGCTTACAATCCTAGCTCCTTTGCCTTCTGCAATATCATATTCCAAGCCCTGTGATCCTTTAATAAAGAAGCTGCTAAATCTTCTGTTATCCTGTAGTTCCTCAATTTTGAATTGTTTCTTTGTAGCAGTCCACACTATTTCTCACCCCTGCTCCATACACAGGAGCTCTGTAATTTGGCTACAATATTTCTAGGAGTTTTAATCCCTCTTTTAGGAGGTGATTTTTCAATTCAATTTCAATCAAAGTAGATTGCTTAAATTTCTGTTTTATTCTCTGATTCTAGAATACCAGGGTATTTTCTTTGATAATTTCTTGAAAGATGATATTTAGGCTCTTTTATTGATCATGGCTTTCAGGTAGTCCCTTAATTTTTACATTATTTCTCCTCTATCTATTTTTCAGATTGGTTGTTTTTCTGGTGAGATATTTTACATTTTCTTCCATTTTTTCTTTCTTTTGATTTGATTTTATTGTGTCTTGATGTGTCTGGGAGTCATTAGTCTCCACTTGCCCAATTCTAACTTTTAAGGAATTATTTTCTTCAGTGAGCTTTTGTTACTACTTTTCCATTCACCCAATTCTAGTTTTTAAGAAGCTCTCTTCAGTAAATTTTTGTCTTTTTTTTTTTTTTTTTTACCATTTGGCCTATTCTGTTTTTTAAGGTGTTGTTTTCTCAGTACCTTTTGTGCCACCTTTACTGAGCTGCTGACTTTTCATGATTTTTTGCATTACTTTCATTTCTTTTCTCAATTTTTCCTCCACTTTTCTTTTATGAGTTTTAAAATCCTTTTTGAACTCATATAAGAATTTGGGGGAGGGGGTGCTGAGATCAATTCACATTTTTCTTTGAGACTTTTATGTAGAGTTTTGACTTTGTTGTCTTCTTCTGAGTTTGTGTTTTGACATTCCTCATCACCATAACTTTCTATTGTCAGATTTTTTGTTTGCTCTTCACTCATTTTTCTAGCCTGTTTCTTAACTTTTAACTCTATTTTAAAGTTGGTCTCTCAACCACATTGAAGGGGCACTATCCCAAGCTTCAGGTGTTTTTTTGTTCCTGTTTTCAGAGATAGTTCTGGGGAGTAAATTTTCAGTTTTTCCAAGGTGATATGATCTAAGAACAGATATTCACTGCTATCCTGACTGTGCTCTGGTTTATGAGTGGTCACAAAGCATTCTTTTCTATTCTGGAACTGTTATTAGGGTTTCTGCTCTCCTGTAGTTGTAAGTTCTTATGTGCTAGGGTTCCTCCTCACCATGGCACTGTGACCCAAGACTACAGCCCAGAACCAAATATAGGCAATTCAACAGAGTCTTACACCCAGTGCCAGCAAATGGATCTCTATAATCTCCTTCTAACCATCTGTGAGCTGAGAGCTTCAGAAGCCAATGCTGCTGATGAAGTAACCCCTAAATCTTGCTGCCAGTTTGTTGGGACCCAGCTTGCACTGGACTGCACTTCACTCTCACCCTGGTGTCACAAGTCTTTCCTGCCAACCTTCTAAGTTGTCTTCAAGTGGAATATTGTTTCATTTTGTCCTCTAGTGAGTTCTGACTCTCCAGAATTCATTTTGGGGCATTATTTGAAGTTGTTTGGAGGAGAATTTAGGAGAACTCAAGCAAGTTCCTGCCTTTGTGCCCCCATCTCAACTCTGTCTACCAGTGTAAAGGTTTCTTAGAGAAAACAGAATTCAGACTTCAAGGAAGGACAGGAAAAGACTCTAGTCTTATGGATAATGGAAGGGTCACATAAAGGATTTTTCCTATGTGTAGAATGGAAGGGAAATGTGACAAGTGAATTTAAGGTACAAAGTGCCAAGCATGATCATTTGATTAGCAAGGCTAGAATTATCAATGAAAAGAGATCCAAGAACCTTTAGCAGTCTAGCATCTATGAGAGCAGACAAAGCAGTCTTTTATAAATTTGGTATGAGGAGTTTTCAAAAGCTGATTTGCAAATGGGGAGGGGGAGAGAAATCTAAAGTTCATTTTAATTAGTTAATATTGTCTGGAAATGCTTAGAAATCCCCTATATGAACGTTCAAAAACTCCCATTTCCCCTGGTGTCAGCATTCCCATACACCAAGGTGCTTATGACCAAGCAGAAAATCTCATGAAAGGGTCAATTGATCCTTCTTTTTCTCCTTCCACCTTTCTAGGATAAATCAGATTGAGTCCAGGCTGTAGCCCAGAGAAGTGGAGAAGTGAAACTTTTATAAATTCTTAATATTAAATACTGAAGTCTTATACAATCAAAATTGAGATATAGTCCATATGCTTGATGATGCCAGTGATTCACTACAATGCTTCATTATTAATGAATTAATCATTCATTATCTAAACTTCATAGAGATGTCAGCAATGTGATTAGATTTGAGCACATTTAATATTCTTTTTTTAATTTAAAAATTATTTATTTTTAGTTTTCAAAATTCACTTTTATAACATTTTGAGTTCTCAGTTTTTCTTCCTCCATTTTCTCTCCCCTCCCTAAGACAGCAAGCAATCTGATATAGGCTATACATGTACAATCACACCAAACACATTTTCATGTTAATCATGTTATAGAAGAAGAATCACACCAAAAGGGAAAAATTACAAGAAAGAAAAAGCAAAAACAGAAAGAAAGTAATATATTTTGATCTGCATTCAGAATCCATAACTCTTTATATGGATGTGGATAGGATTTTTCATCATGAATCTTGAAATTGTCTTGGATCACTGTATTGGTGAGAAGAGCTAAGTCTATCATAGTTGACCATTGCACAATATTGCTGTTTCTGTGTACAATGTTCTCTTGGTTCTGTTTACTTCACTCAGTATCTTTCCAGGTTTATCTTTTTTAAATATATAATTCATTTTTCAGTTCTTAACATTCACTTCCACAAGAATTTGAATTCAAAATTTTTTCCTTATCTCTCCCCACCCCCTAGCCCAGGACAGTGTGGACCCCATCCATCCCTTTCTCCTGTCTCTCCTCCCTGCTGTAACCTACCCTTCTTCCATTCTCCTTTCCCTCTATTTTCCTGTAGGGCAAAATAGATTTCTATACTCCATTGCCTGTATAGCTCAATTTCCAGTTGCATACTAAAACAATTTTTGACATTCATTCTTAAAGCTTCAAGTTCCATATTCTCTCCCTCCCTCCCTACCCACCCTCATTGAGAAAACAAGCAATTCAATATAGGTCATACATATGTAACAATGCAAAGCACTTCCATAATAGTTATGTTGTAAAAGACTAACTATATTTCCCTCTGTCCTATCTTGCCCTTCATTTATTCCATTCTCTCCCTTGACGTGTCCTCCCACAATAGTGTTTGCTTCTGATTATCCCTTTCCCCAATTTGCTGTCCCTTCTTTTATCTTCCCTCTCCTATCCCCTTCCCCCTTGCCTTCCTGAAGGGTAAAATAGATTTCCATATCCAATTGAATATGTGTTATTCCCTCCTTAAGCCAAATCCCATAAGACTAAGGCTCAATAACTTCCTTTCATCTCCCCCCTCTTCCCCTCCATTGTAGAAACTCTTTCTTCCCTCTTGTATATGAGATGATTTGCTACATTGTCCCTCTCCCTTTCTCTTATTCATAGTATATTCCATTCAACAGTAAATTTTATTTTTTTAGGTATTCTCCCTTCATATTCAGGTCACCCTGTTCCCTCTGTCCATGGATGTATATATACATAAAAATATACGTACATATACATATGTACACATATATAATATATACATACATACATATCCATACATACCTACATATTTATATTCCCTCTAACTGCCTGAATACTGAAGAAGGTCTCATGAGTTACAAATAACCTCTTTCCATATAGGAATGTAAACAGTTCAACCTTAATGAGTTCCTTAAGACTTCTCTTTCCTCTTTACCTTTTCTTGATTTTTATATTTTCTTGATTTTTGTATTTGAAAGTCAAATTTTCTATTCAGCTCTGATCTTTTCAATAAGAACTTTTGGAAGTCCTCTATTTCATTGAAATTTCATTTTTCCCCTGAAGTATTATACTCAGTTTTCCTGGGTAGATGATTCTTAGTTTTAATCCTATCTCCTTTGACCTCTGGAATATCATATTTCAAGTCCTTCAATTCCTTAGTGTAAAAGCTGCTAAATCCTGTGTTATATTGATTGCATTTGCACAATACTTGAATTGCTTCTTTCTGGCTGCTTGTAATATTTTCTCCTTGATCTGTAAATTCTGGAATTCAGCTGCAATATTCCTAGGAGTTTTTGTTTTGGGGTCTCTTTAAGGAGGTGATTGGTGACTTCTTTCCGTTTCTATTTTACCCTCTGATTCTAGAATATCAGGGCAGTTTTCCTTCATAATTTCTTGAAAATAATGCCTAGACTCTTTTTTCCATCATGATTTTCTGGTAGACCAATAATTTTTAAATGATCTCTCCTGGATCAGTTTTCCAGATCAGTTGTTTTTCCAGTGAGATATGTAACATTGTCCTCTGTTTTTTCATTCTTTTGGTTTTGTTTTATAATTTCTTGGTTTCTCATAAAGTCATTAGCTTCCATCTGCTTCATTCTAATTTTTAAAGAACTATTTTCTTCAGTGAGCTTTTGAACCTCCTTTTCCATTTGACTAATTATGCTTTTTAAAGCATTCTTCTCCTCATTAACTTTATGGACCTCTCTTGTAATGTAGGTTAGTCTATTTTTAAAGGTGTTTTCTTCAGCATTTTTCTGAGTCTCCTTTAGCAAGCTGTTGACTTGTTTTTCATGATTTTCTTGCATTGCTCTCGTTTCTCTTCCCAATTTTTCCTCCACCTCTCCTACTTGATTTTCAATATCCATTTTGAGCTCTTTCATGGTCTGAGACTATTGCATTTGGGGGGGTAGGATGTAGAAGCCTTGAATTTCAGTTCTTCTTCTGATGGTATGCTTTGTTCTTCCTCATTCGAAACGATGGAAGAAAATACCTGTTCACTAAGAAAGTAACCTTCTTTTTTAAGCCTTACTTTTTCCCCCTTTTCCCAGCATTTTCCCAGTCAGTTACTTTTCTTTTGAGTCCTTTGTCAAGTGGAGGGTATACTTTAGGGACGTGTAAGTTCTCAGTTCGTCCAAGGGGGTACAATCAAGGGAGAGGAATTTACTCCTATCCTGTTCCTGACCAGAGTCTGGAACCAGTTTCTGTCCTAAAACTGCAAGTAGGATTCCCTCTCCAGATCCTCCACCATATTAGTGCTCCTCCTCATCCCAGGGCCACTACTCAGGACTGAGACCCAGATCAGCGGCTCAATTCCCCCAGGGTCTTTAGGATGAGGATTCCAAAAATAGAAGCTACTGCTTCAGTGGCTGCTGCTACCCTTGGGCCAGGGCTGGGGCCTGACCCTGCTCCCTTCTCACCCAGATGAAGGAGCTTTCCCACTGACCTTTGAAGGTGCCTTTGCCACTTGTGAGCTGAGAAATCTACCCATGATTCTGTGCTCTGAAGCCTGCTCCAGTTCTGTCTGCTATGCAGCAAAACCCAGGTTAGGCTGCGCTTTGCTCTGAGCCTGGTGCACTAGATCTTTCCTATCAGCCTTCTGGGCTGTCTTGGGCTATAAATCTCTTTCACTCTGTCATTTAGTTGTTTATGATGCTCTAGAATTTAAGTAATTTTTTACAAATATGTTATGGGCTGTGAGGGAAGAGCTACAGCAAGTCCGTCTTTCTACTCTACAATCTTGGCTCCACCCCCTTTCCAAGTTTTTCTGAAATCCCTGCTCGTCATTTCTTATAACACAATAGTATTCTATTACATTCATATACCTCTTGTTCAGCCATTTTGCAACTGATGGGCATCCCCTCAGTTTCCAATTCTTGGCCACCACAAAAAGACCAGCTATAAATATTTTTGTACATGTGGGTCCCTTTCCCATTTTTATGATCTCTTTCAGGTTATTACCTAGAAGTAATATTTCTGGAGCAAAGAGTATGCCCATTTTTATAGTCCTTTGGGCATAGTACCAAATTGCTCTCTAGAATGGTTGGGTTAGTTCACAACTTCACCAACAATGCATTAGTGTTCCAATTTTCCCACATCTTCTCTGATGTTTATCATTTTCCTCTTTTGGTCATGTTAGGCAATCTGATAGGAATGAGGTAGTAGTTTAGTGTTACTTTAATTTACAATTCTTTAATCAATAGTGATTTAGGGTATTTTTTCATAAGACTATCAATAGTTTTAAACTCTTCATCTGAAAATTCCCTGTTCATATCCTTTGACTATTTATTAATTAGGGAATGGTTTATATTCTTATAAATTTGACTCAGTTCTCTCTATATTTTGGAAATGAGGCCTTTATCAGAGACACTGACCGTAAAAGTTGTTTCCTGGCTTTCTGCTTCCCTTCTAATCTCAGTTGCACTGACTGTGAAAAAACTTTTCCATTCAGTGTAATCAAAATTATCTATTTTGCATTTCATAATGTTCTCTTTCTCTTTGGTCAGAAATGCTTCCTTTCTCCACATATCTGACAAGTAAACTATTCCTTGCTCTCCTAATTTGCTTATAGTTTCCCTTTTTATGTTTAAATAATTAACAATTTTGACTTTATCTTCATATGCTATGCCTAGTTTCTGCCATACTGCTTTTGTTTTCCACGCAGTTTTTATTAAATAATGAGTTCTTATCCCAAAAGCTGGAGTATTTGAGTTTATCAAAGAACTCACTATTTGACAAAAACTGCTGGGAAAAAATGGTATGGCAGAAACTAGGCATAGATCAATACCATACATCATATACCAAAATACAGTCAAAATAGGCACACAATTTAGATATAAAGGTTGATGCTATAAGGAAACTGAGAGAGTAAACTATATTTATGAAGATTTATGAAGAATGAGTGCATTTATGACAAAACCAAACAAGAGATAGAAAACATTATGAGATACAAAATGGATAATTTTGATTACATTAAATGGAAATGCTTTTGCACAAAGTCAATGCTCACAACTTCTCCAGGAATTTGGATGCTATACCACTTGGTGCATATATGTTTAGTATTGATACTGCTTCATTGTCTATGGTACCTTTCAGCAGGATGTAGTTTCCTTCCTTGTCCTTTTTAATTAGATTTATTTTTGCTTTTTCTTTGTCTGAGATCAGAATTGCTACCCCTGCTTTTTTTTTAATTCAGTTAAAGCTTAATATATTCTACTCCAGTCTTTTACCTTCAGTCTGTATGTATCTCTATGCTTCACAAGTGTTTCTTGTAAACAACATATTGTAGGACTATGGTTTTTAATCCACTCTCCTATCCATTTCTGTTTTATGGGACAGTTCATCCTATTCACATTCACAGTTATGATTGCTAATTGTTTCTTTCTCTCCATTCTATTCTCCCTGCCCCTTGTTTATGTTTTTCTCTCTCTTTCTCCCTTTTATTCCTGACTTGTGTTTGGCTTTTGACCACTACCTCCCTCAATCTACTCTCCCTTCTATCAGCCCCCTCTCCCTTTTCCTACTTTCCCCTACTACCTTTTTTCCCTCCTTTCTATCCATCCCTTCCCTTTTCTTTCCTCTTTCCCCTCCTACTTCCTATATGGTAAGTTAAATTTCTATAACCAACTGAGTGTGTATGTCATGCTCTCTTTGAGCCAAATCTGATAAGAGTTGGGTTCAAATAAAGCTTGTCTCCCTCCCTTCTTTCCCTGTTAGTCATGAGGACTTATAGAAAATTACATCAAAATATGGTTACCCAGAGAAGTTCCTCTGCATTTTACATCAATTTCATGCTGACTTGGGTTCTAGATAATGGACAATGCTCTCATCCCTTCCCATTCACCAACGGAGTGAAACAAGGCTGTGTGCTCTCTCATGGTTTTTAGCATGCTGTTTTCAGTCATGTTGTCAAATACTTTCAATGAGGTCAGCTACTGCACTGATAGTAAATTTTTCAATTTGAAAAGGCTACAAGCCAAGACCAAAGTAGAGGGGAGTGTAGTGCATGATTTTCTGTTAGCAGATAATAGTGCCCTCAGTGCAGCCTCTGAAGCTGGAATATAACAAATTATGAATCAATTCTCTGCTGCTTGTGCTAATTTTGGCCTAACAATTAACACCAAGAAAACACAGGTACTCCATCAGCCACCATCACAACCAGCCATGAGTGGAACTTTTGGTTACAGCAATTGGAGAAGTTTTGAGTGCTGTGGATAAGTAGTATACTTTCCAGGGATGTACACATTGGTTATGAGGTTGACATACACATGACCAGAGTTAGCTCAGTGTTTGGGAGGCTCTGAAGAAAAGTATGGGAGAGAAGAGGTATTAGACTTACTACCAAACTGAAGGTCTACAGAGTCATTGTGCTGACTTCATTATTTTATGCCTGTGAAACCTGAACAGTATACCACCACCATGCCAGGAAACTGAATTGCTTCCATTTGAATTGTCTTAGGAAGATTCTGAAGATCACCTGACAGGATAAGACCCTGAGGTCCTTACTCTAACCAAACTGCCAAGCATTAAAACTCTGCTTCAGAGAATGCAAGTCTCATTTGCTGGCCACGTTGTTTGATACAAAACGTACACTTGCCAAAAAGACTATCTTATGAAGAATTTACACAGAGTAAGTGTTCAAATGGTAGTCAGAAGAAAGGATACGGGGACACACTCAAGGTCTCTTTCAAGAACTTTGGAATTGATTGACATGGGAGACACTGGTACAGGATCACTCAGCATGGTTTGCACACATCAAAGAAGGTGCTATGCGCTATGAGCCAAGCAGAATTGAAACAGCTCAGAGGAAACGCAGGATGTGCAAATTTAGAGTATCCACCCCAAATGTTCACATAGACTATTTGTGCCCAACCTGTGGTAGAACATTCCAAGCTTGTATTGGTCTGATCAACAACAGCTGGACACACTGAAACTTGACTCTAGAGTAGTTTTGTAATTTTGGTCTTCTTCAAGAATAAAGGACAAGAACCAGCAACCAATTTACCCTTTCCTGCCAATGTGAAGGAAATTAAGATTTTTATGTCTTCCATATTGAATTTGTAAGGCCATGCAGCCACCTGTGTCCCCTGCGTGAACAACATGACTAGCTGAGAAAAAAAAAACGAGTATATGAACCCCATATTGTTTCCCTTGATGATTAAATGTTCTTCACAGAATTTTGCTTCCTTAAAGGGCTGGTCACTCTTGGAGGAATGCAAACATCCACATTCTGGAACAGATGGTCATATCTTGTGTAACTATTTTTAGACTCTGTCCAAAACCCTATAAAAGCAAGGACTGTCCTTTTAGCCAACTGAAGTCTCACCCATGGGATGGACACATTGCCTAGGAAATTTCCAACTGGGACTCTGGATGGCTGAAACAGGAATTCCCAACTGACAGACATAAATGTAAGTGCTTCCTTGATCTGATGATGTATATACTCATATTATATACATACATACATATATATATATACACACACACACACATGTATATATATACACATATTCACGTAATCTGTATCATTTAGTGGCTTGTAATCAATATATAGTACTTTAGAATAGTTAATCTACCTGAATTGTGTGTTATTGTCAGTATGATCTGAACCAAATGTAAAATTCAGCCCTGATGCATTGCATTAGCAATATAAATTGGCATAATTGGCAGAATCACAAAAGTAATATGCTACTTTTTAAAATCAAATCTGTAACCTGAGGTCTTACTATACCTGGATGGGATGACCCCTGTATGATTAGTTAGCCAAAGAATGGGCTAAAGGAATGGGGTTGTATGAAAATAGAGAAAACTTACTAAGTGAGCAGAACCTGGAAAAGTGATAGACTATGTGCAGTTTTGTTAGAAAAGGGAGGAAATGCATGTATTAGTGGAAGGAATTGGGCTCTGCTGACTGTTTACAGTAAAATTTATCAACTTAGGGATAAAGCTGAGGAGAATAAAGTTCATTTGGAGAAGGAGTTTGCTGACTTAGACTTGTTGCAATGTCAAAATTTTATCCTAAGTGATCAAGTACATTCTTTTCAAAATGTGAAGAAGGTGGTGGCCTTTACAGTGACTCAGATTAAGTCTAAGAAAAGGAAAGGGAAAGTTAATAAAAGAAAGGTACACATGTCTATGGAGTGGGTCGGACCAGCTAGGAATCCAGAAACCTCAGATGGAGACATATGGGATTCTCTAAAAATACTAAATAATTGCCCACTGGGTAGAGAGGGCACACTTGTAATAAAAATATTTACTCCTAAACTGAAGATACATAACATACAATGTGGAACTAAATTAGAATTTAAATATTGGAAAATTGATGAGCGTGCCCTAGATCCATGGAACGTCACTCCCAGATCAGTTGGATTAGATCTATACTCTATAAAAGATTCAGTCCTGAACTGGTCTGATCCTATGATATTTCCTATTGGAATAGGTATTAAACTGCCAATTGGGCACTTTGGTTTGATAGTACCTTGATCTGGGTTAGCCATTAAAGGAATTTATTGTCCATATGATACAAACTGTACATAAAATTCAGCTGTGGCACATTGGGTTAACAATATAGCCTTCTCCTTTCTCTCTTCTCCCAGTATGACACCTTTATTCCCTACCTCAATTAGTTTTTTTCATCATCACATCAAAGTCAACTTATACTCGTACCTTCTGTCTAGGTATACCCCTTCTAAATGTCATAATAAAGATAAAACAAAGATTTTAAAAAGATGAATAAAAATAAAGCAACTCTCAAGAGTTACATGTATCACCATCCCATTTGGGATGTAAACAATTTAACCTTTTTGAATATCATGGGTTTGTTTTCTTTCCTGTTTACCTTTTCATGTTTCTCTTGAGTCTTGTATTTAAAGATCAAATTGTCCATTCAACTTGGATTTTTTCATCAAGAAAGTTTGAAAGTCCCCTGTTTTATGGAATGTTCATTTCCTCCCCTGAGAGATGCTCAGTTTTGCTGGGTAGTTGATTCTTGGTTGTAATCCAACCTCCTCTGCCTTCTGGATTAGCATATTCCTCCCTCTGATCCTTGGTCCTGTGTAATGCTGACTGTGGTTCCATAACATTTAAATTGTTTCTTTCTGGCTGCCTTCGTGAGCTGATAATTCTGGAATTTCACTACAATATTCCTTAGAGTCCTCATTTTAGAATATCCTTCAGGAGGTTATTGGTGGATGCTTTCAATGATTATTTTAGCATCTGGTTCTAAGATCTCAGAGCAGTTTTCCATGATAATTCTTGGAAAATGCTGACCAGGCTCTTTTTTAAAAAATCATGGCTTTCAGGTAGACCAATAATTCTTAAACTATCTCTCCTGGATTTGTTTTCCAGGTTGGTTGTTTTTTCAATGAGATATTTTACATTTTCTTCATTTTTTGTTCTTTTTTATTATTTTTTTATTTTCACCAAGTCATTAGCTTTCAGTTGCCCAACTGTAATTTTTAAGGAATTGGTTTTTTAGTTGGCTTTTATACCTTCTTTTCAATTCGGTCAGTTCTACTTTTTAAGGAGTTATTCTCTTCACTGGATTTGTTTCCTTTTCCATTTGGCCAATTCTACTTTTTTTGAAAAGTATTTTATTTTTTATTTTTCCTCAGTTACATGTAATAACAATTTCAACATTCACCTTTAAAACACTAAGTTCCAAATTCTCTTCCTCCTTTGCTTCCTCCTAACCCACCCCCAACTGAGAAAGCAAGCAGTTCAATATAGGTTATACATGTACAATCATGAAAAGTATATCCATAATAGTTATGTTGTGAAGGAAAACAGACAAAAAAACCTCAAGAAAAATAAAATTTTAAAAAGCACGCTTCAATCTGCATTCAGATACTATCAGTTCTTTCTTTTGGAATGGATAGCATTTTTCATCATAAGTCCTTCAGTGTTGTCATGGATCATTGAATTGCTAAGACTAGATAATTCATTCACAGCTGATCATCTTACTGTATTGTTGTTATTTTATATGTAGTACATCTCACTTTGCATTAGCCCATGCAAATCTTTCCAGGTTTTTCTGAGAACATCCTGCTCATTATTTCTTACAGTATAATAGTATTCCATCATAATCATACACCACAACTTGTTCAGCTGCTCCCCAACTGATGGGCATTCCTTCAATTTCCATTTTTTTTGTCTAGAGAAATAAACTGCTATAAATAATTTTATACATATACATCCTTTTATTTTTATTTTTTATCTCTTTTGGGACACAGAACTATCAGTGGTATTGCTAGGTGAAAGGGTATGCATGGTTTTATAGCCCTTTGGGCATAGTTCCAAATTGTTCTACAAAATGCTTGAATTAGTTCACAACTTCACCAACAGTGCATTAATGTCTCATTTTTCCCATGTCCCCTCTAACATTTGTTATTTACCCTTTCTTTCCTATTAGCCAATCTAATAGGTATGAGGTAGTACCTCAGGATTATTTTAATTTGCATTTCTCCAATCAATAGTGAGAGATTTTTTCCATATGGCTAAAGGTATCTGATTTCTTTATCTGAAAACCTAATGATCTTTTGATCATTTATCAATTGGGGAATGGCTTTAATTTTTAAAAATTCAACTCAGTTCTCTAAAAATTTGATTCAGTTGAGAGAAGAGGTTTCTATTAGAGAAATTTGCTTCAAATTTTTTTTCACAGTTACTATTGCTAATTATATTTCCCTCCATTATCTCCCCTAAACCATATATTATATTCTCTCTCTATTTTCATTCTGTCTGTCCTCAAAAATGTTTTGCTTCTAACTTCCCCTCCCCCAATCTGCCCTCCCTTCTATCACTGATCTGCTTTTCTTACCCCTTCCCCTCCTACTTTCTTGTTCCAGGATTTCTCCTGGCTCCCTATTTTCTGTTTTTTTAGAAGTCAGTAACAGAGAGTGACAGCAATTTACTGCTTATTCCACTGTCTTGGCTCCTGAAAGTCCTAAGACATTTTCTAAAGAAGAGAAAGCTGGGTTCTCTGAAGAGAAAGAAACTGCTTGTCCTCCAAAGATTGATATAATAGAAGTCATAGGTGCTATCAGTTAAGATATAAAAGGTAGAGGTCAGAAGAGAAGAGCAGCAGAAATTGGTGATTTCCTTCTCAGGGGTACTGAGACATCAATGTATAGCCCTAATAACAATATAGAGGTCTTTTGTTTTCTTGAGGAATATATCAAAACATAACAAAAAAGTTTTTAAAGTATTTTTATTTCATTAACTATTTCTCAATTACATGTAAAACATTTTTAGGCACTCATTTTTTAAACTCTTGAGTTTCAAATTTTCTTTCTGTTTCCTGCCCCTCCTGACTGCTTAAGAATGCAAGAAATATGGTATCAATTACATATGTGAAGTCATGCAAAACATATTGGCCATGTTGCAAAAGAAAACACATATGTGCACAGAGACTAAGTAAAAAAGTATGCTTCAGTCTCTGCTCAGAGTTCACTGGTTCTCTTTCTAGAGGAGGATAGCAATTTTCGTAAGTCTGACAAAGAACCTTTTATGACTTATCGAAACATATGACAAAACTACCCACTCTTCACTTTATTCAGATGGGTACTTATGACACTTCTAGAAGGAACATAAAATATTGCCAATGATTAGGAAGTTCTATTCAAGAACAAGAAACAAAGAACCTAAGGTGATAGGCTGTTTTCTTCACAGTTCCATATTGAAGGCAAGGGATACAGAAGACAAAAATTAATTTGGAAATAAATAACTGGTCATGAGGGAGATGTCTTAGAATGAAATTTGGTTTTCTGGATCATGGCTTATAATAAACAGCTGATAGATTCCTGGCCATAGATTAACAAAGGCCAGTAAGAATGCATTCTTAGATAACTTGAAAAAATCTTACCTAATGATTTTAATCTAAAAAAGGTGGAGGAAAGAATAGACTACTAATGTACATTTCTTAAGTTATTCCCTCAATAAATAGCCATAAAGAGAAAATAAAATCTGGTGCACCCAGAAATTCATAAGAAACAAAATCCAAGAGTTAGAAGTGAAACTCAAAACCTCAAGTATCTATACTTAAATGCTCCAGAGTTTAGGTACTATAAACAATAGGAACTAGAGGTTTTAATGCAAGGGGGCAGATCTAACCTTATAGTTATGACTGATATTTTCAGAGACAAACTGGGTTTCAAAGTATGACTCTGGAATGTATAAGAAACAAACAAAATGGGAAATAGAACATTATATATTAAGAAGGGATAATTATGTGAGGAAATCCAAGAACCAAAGGAGGGAAGCATAAAGGAAAGTGTATGAGTAAAGAACAAAAAAAGGGGAAACAGAAGTGAGTTTTTTAGCATTGCAGTATACTATGGAGCAGCACCTGAGCAGAAAGAGGAAATAAGCAGATCACATAGGTCTGATTTAGTAACAGAGGATGACAGTCATCTAAACACATAATAGTGTCCTCTCTAATTAAAAAGCAGAGCAACTAATTACTTCTTCACATTGCTTATTGCTAATTTTATCCCTTAAAAGATGGAGGAATCAGTAACAAGATGGAGGAAATTCTATTCTTGATCTTATTGTCACTAATAGAGCTACAAGTTAGATTTGCTTGGGTGGAGATTATAGAAACCTTGAGGAAAGAGAACTTTTGTTTTAGGGCTTATGAAAACAGCATAGGAAATGAGATCATATAATCTAATAGGTACACTAGATTTTGAGAAAACAAATTTCAATGAGATCAAAGGTAGGATCTCTTGGGATACAACACTTCAAAAGAATTCAACCCAGGAGGTAAGGTTGATGCTCAAGAATAAAATTCTTAAGGCACAAGAAAAATTAGTTCCAGTATGGAGGAAAAATAAAATTTGTCTGAAGAGAACCAAGTAAATGCTCAAGGAACTGACTAACCAAATTAAACTTTTAAAAAAATGTGTAGAGGGTAGAAATATGACTTGGTAACACAGAAGGAATGAGTCTAAAAATTCTGTAAAAAATGTCAGGAATACTAAAACTCAGAATGAACTGAGGCTAATGAAGAAATCTAAGACCAACACAAAGAGTTTGAAGTTGGTGTTCTTTTAAGCTAAATTGTGAGTAAAAGGAAGATCAAAGATGGGTTGTTATATTTGTATGGGCTGATAAAAATAACTAACTTAAGCTAGAAGGTAGCAGCGCTATTCAGTTCTTATTTTATTTTTTGTTTTCTCTGCAAAGAAAAATGACACATATTAGAAAAGAGAGAACAAAAATGACTGCCATAAAGTTGATGCCCAAGATGAATAAAGAGATAGTATGAAAGCATCTAGCTTCTTTGAGTCACCTGACCTACATGAACTACATCCTTGGGTTCCAAAAGAACTATTACATGTGATTACTAGCCACTGTCAGTGATATTTGAAAGATCATTAAAAATGCGAGAGGTACCCCAAGACTGGAGAAAGACAAATGTCCTCATTTTCAAAAAAAGGGAAGAGAACAGAGTCTTCAAATATAGGTCAATGAGCTTGACTTCAATTCTAGGAGAAAAATTCTAGAATCGATAATTGAGGAAATGGTAGGCAAACATTTAGGAAATAAGTGATTACAACAGGCTAGTATGACTTCTTTAAGAAAAATTCATGGAGACTTCTGACTACAATGGTTGTCTGAATGGGGGTAGCAAACACCTGAAATTAACCCCAGACTGAATAATACCATCCAGAAATTCAAAAGTAAACTAAGAAATAGCTCTCACATTGGAACTACAAACAAACAAACAAAAAAATCATACAGAAGATTTTGGGCAGTAATAAAGAACCAAGAAACAAGTCTGCAGCCTCCCAACACTCCCTGGGATGGGCCAGAGCCCATATGATTTTGTTTCTGGTGAGAGCAGAAGCCTCCCCCAAAAAAGACCTAAGAAGATCAGAAAACCCAAGGTGGAGATCTCATAAGGCACATGGAAAATTGGTGACCAGAGAAGCATGTTAATGTTAGGGACTGGCACAACTTACACTAAAAGGATCCATTGTTCTTGTCACTTTGTCCTGAGATGCTACATAAGGTTTTGAAGATCCAGTGCTCTAAACATCAGGGAGGTTTATTCTGGGAGGTGGAGGTCAGCACAAACCCCTGGGGGAATTAGGGTCAGACCAAGCAGGACTGACCACCCCACCCACAAGTGAAGAAATTAGCAGAGGTTGGCCCCAGTTCAAGAATCAGAATTGGAGAGATGAATAAATTAAAGAAAACAATGATCAATATAAAATGCATTGTTAATCTAGAGACTCAAAAAGAAAGAATGAGTAAATCTGTAACTACTGCAAATAATGAGTAGAGGAAAAAATGGATTTTCCACAAGGACCACACATAGAAGAAATAATGCAAGAAATAAAAATGAAATTAAAGTTCTGGAGGAAGGAATTGGAAGGAGAATAAGTACATTAGAAGAGAAATTAGTACACCTTACCCAAGCAACAAATTACTTAAAAACTAGATTAGACCAAACAGAAATCAGTAATTCCATAACACAATAAGACATATTAAAACAAAAGCAAAGCAATTCATGACAGTTTACCTAGGTTTTTGTAAAATGTTTGATAAAATATCTTATAATGCTCTTGTAGAAAAGTTGGAAAGCTATAGATTATCATTCAATAATAGAATCAGAAACACTTAGTACTAGTTCAATAGATAGTTTGGTGCTAGATTTGAACCTAACAGTCCATCAACATAGCAGGAAGTCTCAGGGAATCTGTGCTAGACATTATACTACTATTTAACATTTTTACTATTGAATTGGATGAAGTACAGATGATATGCTCATCAAATTTTTAAATAACACAATATTGGATTCTGTCATCCGATATTGTGTTATTTGAAAATTTTTACCTTAAAAAAAGTAGTGCTGCCTACTTCCCCAATAAACCTTCTCAAAAATCTAGCAAATGCATCAGGTCAAATTATAACATGGAAAATCAAGAAAATGTCTCTGAGTCATTTTTCCTACTCGGTGTGACTTAGAGAGATCTATAGCCACAGCACATAGAGTCTGGCCAAGAACATATGGTGAGAAACATTCCAGTGGCCAGGGACTGAAAAAGAGCTGGGAAATGGTATTAGAACAAAAACAACCAGAGGAGAAAGAGATCCGAGGGATTCCCTGAACAAGTTCTGGGTACATGAACCATCAAATACCTGACAGCCCTGTTGCCCACTAAGCAGGTCCATGAACTATCAAAGGCACTGGCCATAGGTGTTTACTGAGCAAGGAACAAGTTCCAGAAAGGTGGCTCTGTGTTTCTGATTGCTAGAGCAGAGTGGTGACTCATATTTAATCTTTACCCTAGTAAGAAACCCTGTAGCGAATAATGAGGATTGGAGTCCCAGATGAAAGAGGAAATGAACCTGCAGAGCTCCACAGCAAGCTAATAGTGATTGATTCTAGAAGTGTTCTACTGAATCTCCCAACCAAGGACAATCTGACAAAGCCAAACTGGACTCAAACACTTGCAGAAATCAAACTAGGAAGACAGTGAGTAGAATTTACCTAGGGTTACATCACTGTGGGAGCACTGAAAACTTTGTAGATCCCAGGATAAACTGTGAAAGCAGCAAAAAGATTTAAGACAGAAGCCTAGGCTAGATAGTCTACCTCCTTATCAAAGAGTGCAGAGATGAACACTAAAAGAAAATTCAAAATCAAGCCTGGAAGAATGAGCAAACAGTAAAAAAAAGAATCCTTTAATAAGAGATAAGGAAGCTCAAGACAGATGAAATGAATTTGAAAATGCCTACAAAGATGCAGAGAAAAATATAACTTGGACACAAGTCCAATAAAAATTCCTACAAAGATGCAGAGAAAAATGTAACTTGGATACAAGTCCAATAAAAATTCCTAGAAGAGTTAAAGCAAAATTTAAAAAGAAAATTAAAATGGTTTAAAAAGCCAAATGAGAGCAAGAGAGGAAAAAATGGGAAAAGAAAAGTTATAAAAAGTGAATTAACAACCTAGAAAAAGTGGTGCAAAATCTAACTGAAGAAAATAACTTCTTGAAAATTAAAATTGGCCATATAGAAATAAATGATCTAATTAAACATCAAGAAAACAACCTAAGTATCTAAAAATAGAAATATCTCATAGAAAAAAATAAACTACCTGGAAAATAGATTAAGGAGGTTTAAGACTCATGAGATTATCTGAAAGCCACAATAATAATAACAATAGCCTAGACTTTCTATTTCAAGAAATCATAAAAAAGAAAATGTCTAGAACTCAGAACCTGAGGGCAAAATGAAAATTCGAAAAATCTATTAGTCATTTTCTGAAACTCCCAAATGAAAACTTCTAGAAAGTTTAAACAAAAATCCAGAATAGCTAAGTCAAAGGGGAAAACACCCACTGCTAAAAAAAAAATTAAATTCTGAGTAGTTTCAGTAAGGTTCACACAAAATTTAGCACCCAGCTGCTACTCCAAAAGTATGGAGAGATTGGAATATGATGCTCTAGAAGGCAAAGAATCTAAGCTTAGAAACAAAAACTGTTAATCACAAAACTAAATATAATCCCAGAGGGAGAAAATGGATTTTTAGCACAATAAAGTACTTCTAAACAGTCCTGATGAAAAGACCGGGGTAAATAGAAAATCTGCCATATTAACAGAGGACTTAAGAAAAGAATAAAAAAGCAAACATAAGTTAGCTATAAAGGAACTAAAAAAGAATAAACTGTTCACATTCTTATATGGGGAGATAATAGTTGAAGCCTCTCAGAACTCTATCATCACCAGGGCACAAAATGGCATGGCATCTAAATTATTTAGAGATTGGCTATAAGAATTACAAGAAGATATAGACAGTAAAACTATGATAGTGTATCATCTTGATTTACCTGCCTTAGCCTTAACTAAATTTAAACAAAAAATAAATAAGAAAGACATTAAGGCGATCAATAGCATTTTAGAAAAACTAGTTATGAAAAACATCTGGAGAACGTTGTATAGGAATAGAAAGGAACACATCTGTTTCTCAACTGTGCATGGAAAATATGCTCACAAAAATTTACCATGCATTAGGGCATAAACACCTCACAAACAAATGCAGGAAAGCAGAAATAGAACGTATACTGTTTACTGATCATGATACATAAAAATTATATCAACAACAGCACTTTGAAGGAAAGATTTAAAACCGGCTGGAAAATAAATAATTAAATCATAAAGAATAGGTAGGTCAAAAAATTATGGAAATGATGAAAAATTTCAGTAAAGAAGATGATAATTTAGAGATAATATCACAATATTTGTGAGATCCAACCAAAGCAATACTAGGGGAAAACTTAAATCTGAATTCTTTTATCAACAGAAAAGGAAAAAAACAGATCAAGAAATTGGGCATGCAAAAAGAAAAAATTTAAAACACCAACAAATTCAAAAGCCCTAGTTAAAGCAAAACAAAAAAAGAACAGAAATTTTGAAAATAAAAAAGAAATGAACAAAAGTGAAACTACAAACAGCTAATTAATGTAGGAGTTAGTTTTTTAAAAAATATATACGCATGAGGTAATTTTACAATATGTAATTAGGTAATTCTAGTTTTAAAAAAAGAAAGAAAAAATCAAAATACCAGTACAAAAAATGGGAAAGGTGGATTCAAGAAAATGAAGAAAATAAAGAAAAACTGAAAGCAATTACTAGGAGCTATCACATCCAACTATATACCAACAAAATGAATAATTTGAATGAACTAAATGAACATTTTAAAATATAAAAAATATTTCATACTGACAGAATAGAGAATGGAATATTTTTAAGACTCTATCTTCAAAATAAAATTTAAAAGAAACAAATTCCCAGGACCAGACGAATTTACAAGCAAATTCTACAAAACATTTAAAAAGCAATTAATTTCAATACAACATAAACTGAAAAGGTAAGTTTAAAAAAAATCTTAGTAAATTATTTCACTGATACAAATATGATCTTGATAGTTAAACCAGGAAAAACCAAAACAGAAAGAAACCTATATAACAATTTCCCTAAATGAAATATGAGCAAGGAGACTATAATAAATAGCACAAAGATCATACATAAAGATCAGGCTAAATCTATATTAGAAATGCAAAGAATATTAAGTTTGAGTAAAACTATAAACATAATTGACTATATTAGTAATGAAAGCAAAAACATTTACATTATCTCAATAAATGCCAAAAAAATTTTTTTCACAAAATACAATACCCATTGCTATTAAAAAAAAACACTAGAAAGTTTAAAAATAGAGGTGGCGCTGAATTTCAGTTCTTTGGAAGTGGTATAATCTATAGAGAGGTGGGTTTACTCCTCTCATAGGCTGTATTCTGGTCTGTATGTGACCACAAGCTCTCTTCTTTTGCCTTGGAATTGTGACTGGGGTCCTTGCTCCACCGTGACTGCAAGCACTTCACCCTGTGACTGAGATACAGGACTGCAACCCGTACTTAAGTATGGGCAATGCAATACCTCCAGAGACAGCAAAATGGATTCCCTATAATCTTTTTCTCACCATTTATCTGACCCTCTTACACTCTGTGGGCTAAGAGGTCCAAAAACTGCCACTGCCACCACGAACTGAGTCTCCTCCTAAGCCTGATGCTGCTTTCTTGAGGATTGTACTCTGTTCTCATCTCAGTGAAACAGACCTTCTACTAATCTTCTAAGTTATCTATGGCCTGAAAATGGTTTCACCCTGTTCTTTTGTGGGTTCTGCCATTCCAGGATTTGTTTTGAGTTATTATTTAAAGTTGTTTAGAAGGTTTTTGGAGAGAGCTCAGGTGAGTTCCTGCTATCATGTCTCCAGCCCCCTAGATATTGACAGGTCAGAGCATTAAGATGAATCTAATATGAAATCATACATGAATAACAATATAGCATTATCCTCAGATACAAAGAAGTAAGCTTTAATAATATAATATAATATAATTACCATGTTTTTTTCTGGAAAAGATCTGAAGGTTTTAGTGGACAAGTGGCTTAATATGAATCACCATTGTGATACAGAAGCCAACAGGTCTACTGTGATACTGGGATAAATTTAGAACACATATCTTTTAGGAAGAGGAAAGTAATAGTTCTGCTGTAGTCTCTTCTTCTTAGGCCTTCTCTGGAGTATCGTGCTCACTCCTGGGACTACTCTTGAAGAATAAAGATAAGTGGGAAGGCATCCATAGGACTGTAACCAGGATGGCAAAACACCTTTAGTCTGTCACATGAGGATATTTGAAGAAGCTAAATATGTTTAGCCTGGAGAAGGAAAATGTCAGAAAGGCCTTGATAGTTATCTTTAAGTATTTGAAGGACTGTCATATGGAAGATATATTAAAATTGTTGTTTTTTGTAATAAAGAACAGAACCAGGAGGAATAATGGAAGTTTTAAAAAAAAAAAGCAGATTTTAGGAGAAAATTCCTAATAATTCTAGCTGCACTTTCACAACCTGTCCCCTCCTTGACTTTCAAATATTCTTACCTTACCTCTCCACATATTATGCAACTCAATGACACTGACTTTCTTTATATTTCTTAAATATGACATTCCATTTCCTGACTGGGTGTATTTTTCCTGGAAGGGCTCCATGCCTGGAACTGTATTCCTCCTTATCTCTGCCTTCACTAATCTGCTAAAGTCTCCCTTTCTCCAAAAAGTCTTTGCCAGGTCTCCTTAATTTTATCTGAGATTAGTACCATTTATCTGATATAGCTTATTTGTACATACTTACCTGTATGTTATCTCCCCATTAGGCTTTAAATTCCTTGAGAGCAGATACTTTTTCGTTTTTCTTTGAATCCCTAGTCTATGCACAGTATATGTGCATGCACAGTGTCTGGTACATAGGACATGCTTAATATATGCTTGTTGACCAATGTCTGGTACATAGGACATGCTTAATATATGCTTGTTGACCAACTATCCAAAAGTAAAATTACCTTCCTTGAGAGGTGGTGAGTTCCACCTCCTTGAAGATTTTCAAGTAGAGGCTGGACAGCCATTTTTCAGGTATGTTATCATGGCAATTTCCTTTGTTTATGGATTGGATTAGATGGCATCCGAGGTTCCATCCAAATTATGTAATTCTTCTATTTTTTATTTTTACTTTTATTTTATTTTTATTTATTAAAATATAAATATTTTATATTTATTTTATTGTTATTTTTATTTATTTATATATTTATTTTGTTATATATATATATATATTTTTTAATTTAGTTTAGGCCTCTTCTTTGCTTTGCTTTCATGGAAATTCTCCTGCTTTCTTACTTGGGTTGAAGAAACAGAATGTATAAGCCTATTTCAAAACATGCAGTTGGGTGTCCATCCATTACATTTCTAAATATTTCAAGAATAAAAGAGGCATCAGCTGAGAAATTACTTAACTTTGTGAGTCAGAAGAGTTTCAAGAACATTCAAGAAAGACGAGTCAAGACAAAGGAACACTCCCATTCTTAAACCAGGTCAGTGTCATCACAGACCCAGAATCATCTACTCAGAAGACTGTATAGGAAGCTAAAATAACAAGGCTTATTTTCCCTGCCAAGGTCACATCAAGGAATTAAGATAGTTTCTTCTGACTGTTGATTTGGGCACATAAACAGTGGTGTGGTCAAACTCTCTCTCTCTCTGTCTAACATAATTATATAGTAGCCCTGGAATGTGACAAGATGAATTATTCTTAATCCAGTAAACAAATAAAATGGTTTCCACCAGAGAAATGGAGATCTATGTAGCCCATCATCTGACAACTGTGTTTCTTTTTTAATCCCTAGAGCAAACTTTACAAAAGTTTCTTTGGAATTGTCTCATACATGAAAGGGGGTTAAGAAAGAGGAAGAAAAGAGGGAGAAGGGAGGAAGGAAAGGAAAAAAGAAAGGAGAGACAGAGACAAAGGAGTATATAGAGCTCTAGTCTGAAGTGCTGGTATTATATACAAGAATTATACAGTCCTTCAACAACCTTGAAACGGCTCTGAAGACATATACCACAAGAGTAATCTTGGCTTATTTTAAATGAGTAGCCTGATAATAATTGTCTTTTAGGGAAGTTATATGTCTTCTAATCCCATTGGTTTTTGTTAGGTTTACATTGGTAATACTTAATAGGTATTGAAAACATGGCTATGTAACCTGTTGTTTTCTTCCCTGATCAATCCATATCTGGAGTATTGTATTAAGTTCTGTGTATGGTTCAAGCAAGACAATGATAGTCTAGATGGTGTCCATATGAGGGCAAATAGGAAAGTCAAAAGAATTCAAAATCATATTATTTAAGAATAGATTCAAAAACTAAGCTCTGCAAGCAGCCAGGAAGAAAATTCAAGTACTGAGGAGTCATTGTCAAAATCACATGATGTAGGAGTCATCACTACAAAGAAGAGGAAAGTTTAGAATATGATATTTCAGAAGTCAAAGGATAGAGGCTTGTAACTAAAAGTAAATTACTCACAAAAAGGAATATAATCCTACAGGGGAAATGAAATAGAGGATTTTCAATCTTTTCTAAACACCAGAGCTGAATAAAAACTTTAAAGTTTAAACAAAACCAAGATGGTAGAATAGAAGAAGCAATGCACCTGAACTCCATTCCACAAAACTCTTTCCAATAGGCCTAGAAAATACATAAGACTGTACCTGGTGATGAGTTACAGTGAGTCATTTGTCTTGCATGAAAAAGGTTCAAGAAACATAATTTCTAGGTAAATTAATCAATTTATTAATAATGCCAACAGTTTAATAAAAGATGGTCATTTGGCTGTCTCTCTCTAAAACCAAAGATGATCATGGTTGGTTGGCTAAAAACTCAAATATTCTTTTGGAAAAGGAATGTTCAAAAATGACTATCCATTTTGATTGGTTAAAAATTAATGAGAGAATGAATATCACAATGAGGACCTAAGAGTAACACCATGCCATCCTTGGACAGAGAGATTATTTCTATACCTGGACCACCCCCAGCCTTGAGCAATTTAGACCTTCTGTCTTCAGTCAAGTTTCATTGAATGGGAGTCACCTTAAATTAGAGAGTCCTTGTAAGGTTGGATGGGGTCAGACAGAGAAGAAGGTTAGCTCAGCCTTCAGAGACCGGAGTCTTGAGATGAGGATAAAGGAGGGAACTCTGATTTTTGTCAAATCATTAGTTATTAATAATCATTTCTCTCAGTCAAATCATGTTTGTAGAGGGAGACAGACAGAGCGGTCTGCAGACATTATGGACAGAATTAAGACAGGAGCACACTATTCACATGAAGACCACAATTCTCAAAGAGAGGCTGTGTACAAGCAGTAAAGTAGGTCTGCTGGGCTCTGAACCACGCCATTGCTGTTTGCTTCTGAACTTTTTCCTTTCCTGGTATGTCAACCAGAGCCTCCATACCTGAGAATATTACCATAGGGCACAGGTCTTCTTTTCATTTCACCCTGGATCTATTACCCAGGACTCAGTAGTGAGTGACAAAACTGCCATATGGAATTTGCCCTATTGCTGTACTCTAGTACAGGTCTAAGACCTTTTCTCACCCTTACACAGGCTTGTACACAGCCTCTCTTTGAGAATTGTGGTCTTTATGTGAATAGTGTGCTCCTGTCTTAATTCTGTCCATAATGTCTGCAGACCTCTCTGTCTGTCTCATTGGGCTGAGGAATTACCATAAAAAAACTCCCAAGTTAAAAGGAAATCTATAACTCTGTCACATTGAAACAAAAGAGGACCTAGACAGCATCCTTACAGGAAATTATCAACGAAAACTGCCCTGATGTCCTGAAATCAGAAAGCAAAATAGTCATTGAAAAAATTCACCACTCACCTCAGGAAAGAGATCCCAAAATAAAAATTCCAAGAAGCATTATAGTCAAATTTCAGAACTATCAGGCCAAGGAAAAAATACTGCAGGTGGATGGAAAGAAACAATTCAAATATCAAGAAGTCACAATCAGGTTTACCCAGGATTTAGTAGCTTCAACACTAAAAGATCAGAGGTCATGGAACATGATATTCTGGAAGGCAAAGGAACTAGGACTATAATCAAGAATCATTTACCTGGTGAAATTAAGCATAATACAGCAAAGAAAAAAATGGTCATTCAATAAAATGGAAGGATTTCAACCTTTCAGAAGGATAAAACCAGAATTAAACCAAAAATTTAATCTGCAAATCAAGACTTAAGAGAAGTAGAAACAGGAAAAAAGAAAAAAAGCATAAGGGATTCAGTAGAACTAAAATGTTTATATCTTTTCATGGGTAGATGGTACTTGTAATTCCTAAAAATTGTATCACTTCTAGTATAGCTAGAAGCAATACACGTAGACAGGGTATGGGCATAAGGTAAATTTGAGGGAATGAAATAAAACATCAAGGGTGAGAAAGAGGAGTACACTGGGCACAGAAGGAAAAGACAGGTAGAATTGGGTAAATTATTCCATATGAAGAGGTAGAGAAGAAAATGGGAGAGTGGGCAACGGACATTGCTTGAACCATATCTCATCAGTGTTGGTTCAAAGAGGGAATAAGATGTACATTCAGTTGAATATAGAAATCTATCTTATCTGACAGGAATGTAGGAAGGGAGGAGATGAAATAAAGGCAATGGAGGAGGTGAACTGACTGAAGGGAGGGCAGATTGTGGGAGGTGGTAGACAGAAGCAAAACAATAGTGAGGAAAGAGGAAAAGCAGGAGAAAAATAGGATGGAGGGAAATACACATAGTACTCATAACCATGAACGTGAATGGGATGAACTCTCCCATAAAATGAAAGCAGATAGCAGAGTGGATAAAAAAACCAGAATCTAACAATATATTGTTTACAGGAAATACACTTGAAGCAGATAGACACACACAGAGAGTAAAGGTAAGGGGCTGGAGTAGAGTAGCAATACTGATCTCAGAAAAAGCAAATCAAAAATAGACCTAATTAAAAGAGATAAGGAAGGAAAATACATCTTGCTAATAGGTACATAAAACAGTATCATTATTAAACATATATGTACCAAGTTGTATAGTACCCAGATTCTTAAAGGAAAGGTTCAGAACTACAAAGCAAAACTATACTACTGGGAGACCTCTACTGTCCCCTTTTAGAACAAAAAAGAAACAAGAAAGAAATGAAGGAGGTAAATAGAACATTAGAAAAGTTAGATATGTTGGGTCTTTGGAGAAAACTGAATGAGAAACTAAAGGAATGTACCTTTTCCACAGCAGCCCATTGCATACATAAAAAATTAACCATGTAATAAGGAATAAAAACTTCAAAATCAAATGAAGAAAAGCAGAAATATTAAATATATTCTTTTGAATCACAATTCAATAAAAATTACCTTCAACAAAGGACAATGGAAAGATAGATTAAAAATTAATTGGAAACTAAATAATTTCATCCTAAAGAGTAAGTGGGTCAAATAAAAATCATAGAAATTATCAATAATTTCATTAAATAGAATGACAACAATGAGACAGTATACCAAAATTTGTAAGATGCAGCCAAAACCATACTTAGGTGAAATTTTATTTCACTAAATTCTTCACACCCAACAAAATAAAAAAAAAATCAATGAATTGGGCATACAATTAAAATAAAAAAGAAACCTAGGAAAAGAACAAATTAAAAATACCCAATTGAGTCAAGATGGCAGAGTAAAAGCAAGAACTTGCTTAAACTCTCCTCCAAACTGCTTCAAATACCTGTAAAAATAACTCTAAACAAATTCTAGCACTTCAGAACCCACAAAATAATGGAGTAAAACAAATCTCTAGACCAAGATAGCCTGGAAGGTCAACAGGAATGGTCTATCACACCAGGCTCAGAGTGGAGTACAGTCCAGCTTGAGCCATGCTGGCATAGATGGGGCTGGAGCAGGCATCAGGAGACTGAATCACTGGAAGCCGTGGTAGTTTCCAGACCTTTTAGCCCACAAACAACAAAGACAGCCTAGAAGGACAGTGGGAAAACTGTGTGATACCTGGTTGAGAGAGGAGCACTGTTTGGCCCCAGGCCTGGGGAGGCAGAGGAGGTGGATGCAATGGCAGCAGTGGCAGTTTTCACTGTTTCCATACCTCCCAGCTTGCAGAAGGTGTGGGGATCAAGCAGCTAATCAGAGGGGGACTGCAGTGATATCTTGACTGGCACTGAGGCAAGATTCTTTTGCTTTGCCCATGCCTGAATCTGGGTCACAGTCCTGGGTGGTGGTTTTGGTGAGAAAAGGAAGGCTAGTGTGACAGAGCTTGTGGCTGCAATGGAGAGGTAATCCTCCTCACAGTTCCAAGGCAGAAAATAGTGCTTGTGGTTACTCACAGACCACAGAACAGACCAGAAAAAGAGAAAAAAAAAATCTCTCCTTTGATCATACCACCTTGGAAAAACTGAAAATTTGCAAGACCATAGAAGTATTTCTGAAAATAGCTGCACAAATCCCCTGAAATTTTGGACAGGACATACTGGAAGTAGAATCATACCTTAATAAAGAGTTAGAAAGTCAAGTATTTGACTTGGAAAACAAGCAAACAGCACAAAAAACTCAGACTAGAATCTTCCTTTGGCAATGAAGATCAAAACATATAACTAGAAGAAGACAACAAAGTCAAAGCTTCTACATCAAAAGCCTCCAAGAAAATGATGAATTGGTCACAGGTCATGGAAGAATTCAAAAAGGATTTTGAAAATCAAGTGAGAAAAGTAGAGGAAAATTTGGGAAGAGAAGTGAACATGATGGAAGAAAATCATGAAAAATGAGTCAACAGCTTGCTAAAGGAGAGCCCCCAAAAAAATACTGAAGAAAATAACACCTTAAAAATAGATTAATGCAAATGGCAAAAAATGTCCAAAAAGCCAATGAGGAGAAGAATGCCTTAATAAACAAAACTGGCCAAATGGAAAAGGAAATCCAAAATCTCACTGAAGAAAATGATTCTAAAAACTTGGAATGGATACAAGTCATTCCCCAATTGATAAATGGTCAAAGGATATGAACAGGCAATTTTCAGAGGAAGAAATTAAAAGTATCTATAATCATATGAAAAAATGCTCTAAAGCACTATTAATTAGAGAGATGCAAATCAAAACAACTCTGAGACACCACATCACACCTATCAGATTGGCTAATATGACAGAACAGTTAGATGATAAATGCTGGAGAAGATGTGGGAGAGTTGGAACACTAATTCATTGTTGGTGGAGCTGTGAGCTCATCCAACCCATTCTGGAGAGCAATTTGGAACTATGCCCAAAGGGCTACAAAAATGTGCATACCCTTTGACCCAGGAATACTGCTTCTAGGACTGTATCCCCAAGAGAACATAAAAATGAGAAAAGGTCCCACATGTACAAAAATATTTATAGCAGTACTCTTTGGCCACTCCAGTGGCCAAAAGCTGGAAATCAAGGGGATGACCTTCAATTGGGAAATGGCTGAATAAATTATGGTATATGAATGTAATGGAATACTGTTGTCCTATAAGAAATGATGAACAAGAAGACTTCAGAGAGGCCTGGAAAGACTTATATGAGCTGATGCTATGTGAAAGGAGCAGAACCAGGAGAATTTTGTGCACAGTGTGTGAGAATTTTTCTGGTAGACTTGGAACTTCATTGCAATGCAAGGGCTTAAAAAAATTCCAAATGGTCTTTTAGGGCAAAATGCCTTCCATACCCAGAGAAAGAACTATGGAATACAATTGCAGAATGTAGCAGATCATTTTCTTTTGTATTACCCTTTGGTTTGTTTTATGATTTCTCCCATTTATTTTAATTCTTCTACACAACATGACTATAGTGAAAATGTATTTAGTAGAAATGTATGTATAGAACGTATATAAAATTGTGTGCCGTCTCAGGGAGGGAAGGAGGAGGGGAAAAATAATCTAAGTTGTATGGTAGAGATTGTAGAACACTGAAAATAAAATTAATATAAAAAATTGAAATGGAGTAAATGGAAGCTAATGCCTTTATCAGAAATCAAGAAATTATAAAACAGAGCCAAAAGAAAGAAAAAATAGAAGACCATGTGAAATATCTCATTGAAAAACCACTGACCTGGAAAACAGATACAGGAGAGATAATTTTAAAATTACTGGACTACTGGAAAGCCATGAATAAAAGCCTAGAGACCATCTTTCAAGGAATTATTAGGGAAAACTGCCCTAGTATTCTAGAACCAGAGGGCAAAATAGAAATTGAAAGAATCCACTGATTATCTCTTGAAAGAGATTTCAAAAGGAAAACTCCTACAAATATCATAATCAAATTCCAGAATTCCCAGGTCAGGGAGAAAATATTGCAAATATTCAGAAAGAAAGAGTTTGAGCATTGTGGAAATACAATCAGAATAACACAAAATCTAGCAGTTTCTACATGAAGTGAGCAGGTTTGGAATATAATGTTCTGAAGGTCAAAGGAGCTAGGATTACAACCAAGAATCACCTACCTGACAAAATGAAGTATAATCCTTCAGGGGAAAAATTGATATTCAATGAAATAGAGGAATTTCAAGCATTCTGGATGAAAAGACCAGAGCTGAATAGGAATTTTGACTTTCAAATACAAGACTCAAAAGAAGCATGAGAAGGTAAACAAGAAAGAGACATCATAATGAACCTATCAAGATTGAGTTGTTTACATTCCTACATGGAAAGATGTTATTTGTAATTCATAAGACCTTTCCTAGTATTAAGGTAGTTGAAGAGAATTTACAGATACACACACACACACACACACACACACACACACACACACACACGACACAGGGTGAGTTGAATATGAAGGGGTGATATCTAAAAAATAAAATTAAGGGGTGAGAGAGGAATATATTGGAAGAAGGAGAAAGGGAAAAATAGGATGGGGTAAATTATCTCACATTAAAAAGGCAAGAAAAAACTTTTACCATGGAGAGAAAAAGAGGGAAGTTGAGAGGGAATGAGTGAACCTTACTCTCATCTAATTTGGCTTAAGGAGGGGACAGCATAAACACTCAACTGAGTATCTTACTTTACAGGAAAGTAGGGGGCAAGTGGATAAGTGGGGGATGATAAAAGGGAGAGCAGATTGGTAGTCAGAAGCAAACACTCTGAAAAGGGACTGGGTCAAAGGAGAAAAGAGATTAAGTGGGGAACAGGATAGGATGGAAGGAATTATAGTTAGTCTTTCACTATATTACCATTATGGAAGTGTTTTGCATAACTACACATGTATAATCTATATTGATGGCTCTGGAGGAAAAGTGAGGCTGCGACCTGTGCCGCCCCTCCCTCTCAAAACAAAGTTGAGTGCAAGTCATGTCATCATTTCTTTGATGGCATGGTCTTCTTTGGCAACAAAGGATGAACACAACTCTGTGAATAGATGCAATTGACTGAATGGGGACCCAGCTAGCTGGGTAATTGAGCTCCTCCTCTCTTGTCTGCCTCCCCCTCCCCTAAATTTTGATGGCCAAAAATGCCCAGTTGACTTGGGTTTTACTGGCTCCTTCCCTTCCCTTCTCTTACCTTCCCTTCCCTTCCTTTCCCTTCCCTTCCCTTCCTTTCCCTTCCCTTCCCTTTCCTTTCCTTTCCCAACACCTTAAACCTACTTCACTCTAAAGCTCGGATGCCAATGGGCCTCTGCCTAAGGGCTCCTCTGGGCCCTCCTAGCTTTAGAGAGATTATCAATAGTAACTGTTGCCATTTCCCTCCCCGTCTGATGTGTTTCTTTTCTTGGCCATATTAAAGGGACCATACCCTGGTTACTGCTTAAACAGTCCTATTCAATGAATGGGCATTACCTCACCCTAAGTGAGTACCTGCAAAGACCTTGATCTAAAGGGCCCAAGGTCTCCCAGTGCATCCTGGATCATCTTCAGTAATCCTGGTGAACATAAGGTCACTGAATTCTGATAACTCTGGAGGAAAAGTGAGGTTGGTGACCTGCACAGCCCTCCCTCACTCAAAACAAAGTCAAGTGCAAGTCATGTCATCAATTCTCTGATGGTATGGTCTTCTTTCGCAACGAAGGATGAACTTGCCTTGTCAATGAGGGTGGATAGGGAGGGAAGAAGGGAAAGAATTTGAAACTCAAAGTTTTAAAAACGAATGTTACAAATTGTTTTTACACACAACTGGGAAATGAGATGTACATGCAATGGAGTATAGAAATCTATCTTGTCCTACAAGAAAGTGAGGGAGAGGGGCACAGGCTGATAGAGGGGAGGGCAGACAGAGGGAAGTGATAATCAGAATGCATACCATCTTGGGGTTGATGGGGAGAAAATTTGGAATTCAAAATTTTGTGGAAATAAAAGTTGAGGACCAAAATTAATTAATTAATTAAAATGAAATGAAATGAAAATTTCCAATTGAGCACCAAATTGGAAATCCTGAAAATCAAAGGAGAGATTAACAAGATTGGAAGTTAAAAAAAAACAATATTGAGCTAATAAATGAATCGTTTCCTATTCTTCCTGAAAGTGTGATAAACTTGAATACAAGCGTTCAGGAGAATCTGTAGGGGCAGTTCCTACTTCTCTATTCTGTCTAGTATCAAGCTCCTTTTCTCTGAACATTCTGTGTAGTTCATTAGTTGGAATTCCATCTATGCTTCCAAAATTTACCCCTGATTTCAATAAAACATAAGGAGCTAGTTTTATGAAAGGAAAAAAAAAACAAGATAGATAAGCCATTAATTAACTTTATTTAAAAAGAAAGAAGGAAAGGAGAAAACCAAATATCCAGTAGCAAAAATGAAAAGGGTGAAATTACCACCAATTAAGAAGAAATTAAAGCAATCATTAGGAAACATTTTGGCCAATTATAGGTCAATAAATCTGATTAAAATTTATAAATATTTACAAAAATATAAATTACTCAGATTAACAGTTCAGGAAATAGAATGCTTAAATAACCCCATCTTACAAAAAAGAAATTCAACAAGCCATTAATGAACTCCCTAGGGAAAAAAAATCGCTGAGAACAGATAGGTTCACAAGTGAATTCTACCAAACATTTAAGGAACAATTAATTCCGATACTGGGAAAATAGGAGAAAAAGGGATCTTACTACATTCCTTCTATGACACAAATATGACGTTGATATTTGAGAGAGAAAGAAAATTATAAACCAATATCCCTAATGAATATCAATGAAAAGTTTGAACAAAATACTAGTAAGAGAATTACAGCAATACATCACAAAGATTATACACTATGACCAGGTGGGATTTATACCAGAAATGCAGGGTTGGTTCAATATTTGGAAAAGTATAAACATGACTGACTGTGTCAATAACAAAGCCAACACAAATCATATGATTATCTCAATAAGTGCTTTTGACAAAACACAGCAATCATTCCTATTAAAAATGCTAAAGAGCATATGAATAAAGGGAGTGTTCCTTAAAATGATAAGGAGTATGTATCTAAAACTATCAGCACACATTATAATGGGAATAAGCTTGAAGACTTGCCAATAAGATCAGGGGTGACTAATAACTGAGGAAATAGGGAACTCTTTTTCAGAAGTACTGGACAAGATTTCGCAGTTAAATTACTTAGGGGACTGGGAAAAAGAAATTTCCTCAAGAGAGAAGACTAAATAGCCAGAAGATTCAGTCAGAATAGATTGACAAGGAAAGAATTGCTTATGTTTTATTGAAATCAGGGGTAAATTTTGGAAGCATAGATGGAATTCCAACTAATGAACTACACAGAATGTTCAGAGAAAAGGAGCTTGATACTAGACAGAATAGAGAAGTAGGAACTGCCCCTACAGATTCTCCTGAACTCTTGTATTCAAGTTTATCACACTTTCAGGAAGAATAGGAAATTGGCCAAGCCCCAGTTCAGATTAAAGAAATACAGATGGCATTACAGGCTCCATATCAATTTGACTATATATTGGAAAAAACATATCAAATACTGTAACTAGGGAGTTAATAGATACTGGGGCAGAGGCCTCCCTTATATATGGAAATCCTGATAAGTTTAAACATGGAGTTCCTATCACCTTCACAGCACTGGGAATGGCTGAAATATCAGCCAGTCAAACTAAAGATGAAAACTGAACAATCACCTAAGGAAGTATATACCACTGGTAACTCTACCCATTCCTGAATACATCAATGGAATAGATATATTGAGAGGTATGACTCTAAATTTACCTGAGGGGAGATACCAATTTGCAGTAAGGAAAACAGGAATTAATACAGCTTTAGTGGGTAAGATAAAATGAACCCAATCACTTTGCCTGAACCTTTTGACATAATTATTTTAAAACAGTATTGTGAGCCAGGTGGGCAAGATGACATTACCAATAATATAAAGGAATATGTTGAGGCTGGGGTGTTAGTCCCTATAACCACTCAATGGAATAACCCTGTTTGGCCAATATGAAAACCAGATGGGACAGGGAGGATGACAGTGGATTATAGACAATTGTATGAGATGACTCCACCCTTGGATGCTGCTGTTCCAGATACCATTATCTTAATAATAGGGATACAGAAATATAATGACTCAAGATACACAGTTACTGATTTAACCAATGCTTTCTTTCCTTACTATCCCAATAAATTCTAAACAATGGGACCAATTTGTTTTCACTTGGCAGTGCCAACAATATACTTTTACATGCTTTCCACAAGGATATCAACATAGCCCCACTATTTGTCAAAGGATTGTGACTGAATGTTTAGATGAATTAGAGCTACCTGGTATACAGCTTACTCACTACATAGATAATATTATGATACAGGGGAGAAATGTAAAAGAATTGGAGAAGAGTTTGACACATTTAATTGAGCATATGAAAAGCAAAGGGTGGAAAGTTAACCCTTCAAAGATTCAAGGGCCAGCTCAAACGGTAAAATTGTTGGGTATACAATGGAATAAGGAGCTGTGAGAAATTCTCTCTCAAGTTTAACAAAAGCTTCAGAATTTTTCTCTCCCCACCAATAAGAAAAAGGCTCAAAAGTTTGTAGGATTATTTGGATATTGGTGACATAACATACCACATCTAGGACAAATTTTGAAACCCTTATATAAAATTACTGGAGAAAAAAATATGAATTTGAATGAAGACTTGGGCAAAGTAAATCTTTTGAAGAAGCAAAGGCCACTGTACAATTGGCCCTATAGTTATGGCCTATGCAACATGGCCTGGTCAAATTACTAGTGACAGTATGGGATCAATATGCATACTGGAGTTTATGGCAAAGACAACAAAGCTGAAATGTGCCATTGGGATTTTGGTCTAGGAAACTCCCTTCCTCTGAAATTCAATATACCCCCTTTGAAAAGCAATTGTTAGCTGCATAGTGGGCTTTAGTAGAGACTGAACAACTGACTTTGGGCCTTAAAATAATATTAAGACCTGGAATCTAGATTATGACCTGAGTAATGAGTACCCTGGTTTCTCACAGAATTGGACATGTTCAAGAGGCTAGCATAATTAAATGGAAATGGTATATTCAAAATATATCTAAAGCAGGCAAAAGTGGAGTTTCTGCTTTCCATGAAAGCAAACATAGATACTGAGAGAAATGATATACCCCCTGAACCAAAGCAACAGTTGGTTCAATCCTTGGTAAAAATAGAATGAGGGATATGATGGATTATTGAAGAATAAAAGAGGAATACATGGTTTTCTGATGGGACACCAAAATGTTTGGCCCATAAAAGACATTGGAAAGTGGTAGCCTATAATCTATGTACTAGGTGGACTTTGGAACATACTGAGATAAGTGGAAGAAGTCAATATGCTGAACTTATGGCAGTACATCAAGCTATGAAAACAGAACAAGGAGGATGGTATCATATATTCACTGATTCATGGGCAGTAGCTAATAGCTT
This sequence comes from Potorous gilbertii, assembly GCA_028658325.1. NCBI lineage: Eukaryota > Metazoa > Chordata > Mammalia > Diprotodontia > Potoroidae > Potorous > Potorous gilbertii. Next base: position 428,811,994 of record CM053769.1, on the reverse strand, counting down.
AGCTGTATGGATGCCCATGTGGAAAAATCAAAACGGGGAAATTCATGGCAAACAAATGTGGAGTAAAGAATTATGGAAAGATATATGGGCATGTCTTTGGTTACTAATTTTTCAATATTTTCAGGTAGATCCTCATATGAGCCTCATCACGCTAGAACATGAGCGCAGTGCACATGCTGATTGACTAGCAAAGACTGTGATTCACCATGTACTCTGACACCAACTGATGATCTGGTACTAGCAAAATGGGTCCAACAAACAGCCAGTCATTTAGGGGTCACACAGGCCACACACCAGTGGGCACAAGACCAGGATATTAATATCTTTCATTCATTGTTAAAACAAGAAGCGGAGGAATGTTATTTACATACGTCAGTTGGAAAAGGAATGAACTGCTCCTTAGGTAGTAACTGGAGAGATAGCAAGAGGAAAAGTACCAGACCAAAATAGGCAAATAAATTATATTGGAACCCTACCCCAAAGATAAAGGGTGTAAATTTGTATGTACTTGTGTTGACATCTATTCAGGTATGCTATTTTCTTGTCCCTATTAGAATGCACCCCAGAAGAAACACCTATAAAATTCAAAATATCATGTCTATATTATAGAACCCCAATACAGACCCAAAGTGACAATTGGTCACATTTCAAAGGTAATGAAATGAAGAGATATTGTGTATTAAACAACATAAAATGGATATGTCATATTCCTTATTATCCCCAAGCATCTGGGTTAATTGAAAGAATAAATGGATTATTGAAAGAACAGTTAAGAAAGTGAAGTTCTAATTATTCTTATCAACATTGGAAAGATAATTTGTTCACTGCTTTGCATAATTTGAGTAATATACCATTGGGAGAAAGTATAGTCAGAATGATGACCCCAAATCTGCAAATTGGAAAACAACAAACACATAAGATCTCAAATATTGAGTGTTGGACTGTGAGTCCAGATGTGTCCCAGCAATGTACCCAAGGACACCTGGTTTGGCAGGATATGATTTACATTGTTTAGAAGACTTTAGGTTGCATAGAAAAGACTTTGGGTTGCATAGAAAAGAACTAAGAATAATCTCTACTGGAATATGTATGGGAATCCCTAAAAATAATTTTGGACAGATATTCCTTAAGTCAGAATTAGCACCTCAAAGAATATATGTGTTGTCTGGAGTGATAGATTCTAATTATCAAGGAGAAATTATTATGACATTCTAAAAGTTAGGTGAAGAACCCATAAAGTTTTGTAAAAATGATAGAATGGTTCAAGTGATTGTTTGTGAAATGTAAACAATGCCCCTTATGGAAACTGACCCTCCTTCTGAAATAACCAGCAGAGGAACTGAAGAATTGGAGTCTACTAATAGAATAAGATTGGGAGTTTGAGTATGGATAAAACAGAAGCCAGACAATATTCCAAAGGCTGCAGACATTATAAAACACAGGAAAGATGATAACATAACTGCTGTTTATTCACGAGAATATGATTACCAAATTGTATGCTTAACTCATAAATTCTATCATAAATGAGGCTATGATAATGGGTTCATGGACTCCGGAAGCACAGCTGACCCTATATTTACCCTGCTTCTGGTTATTGTCTCCTTATTTCTTTTTGGTTTTTTGTCTGTTAAACTTGTTTCCTAAATTTGTTTTCTGAGAACTAGTACTGTCTACCTGCAGATGCTTAATTACTTAATCCAGATGTCACCCCTTATCCACAACTGTGATGCATCAGCCCTGAATGTTGGTGTTGACCAAGCTCCAGATGCCAGCCAAAGAACTGACCCCTTGAATGGAAACTCTTGGTGCAGGGACAGCTCTACATTCAATTTCAGGAGGAAGTAGCTATAGAACAGAGTCCTTCGCCACTTATCCCAAGATTTAAGCCCTACTCATTTGAGGGAGGAATGATGACGGGTGCTTGTGCTCAAGCCCAACCCTAAGATATTGTTTTATGTGTTTATTTTGTATGATTTCTGTTATATTGTTATAAAGTTCTGTTGATAGCAGTTGCCTGAGATGTTGTTTTATATGTTTATTTTTTGTTATCCCTATCACAATTGTTTTGATACCAGTTGTACCACTGACCTACATAATGAATATGAAAGATCTTGGGGCCAAATATAATGGCAATTCAAGTGAAAGATCTTTCCCTTTCATTAATAGGCCTATATGAACTGTTTAAATCACAGGGAAGCCTAAGTCGTATATGGTGGGAAGAGCTTGCTGGATGAGTGAAAGAGGAAAGAAAGGTGGAGCAGAACTGAGAGGAAATTATTGAGAGCAATTAGGCTCAAGAGAGAAAGAGAGAACAGTGGCGAGCAGACAGCTTGTGAGTGTTTTGTGAGTGTTTGTTTCTGGGAAGGCCCCAGTAGGGGTTGGAGAGGCTTGGGAATGGCTTGGTCCCCTGTAGTGATATTGTGTATTGATTTCTTGGCTACTATGACAGATTTGGCTTTCTGGTTTGGGGATTTGACTTTCTGGCATCTGAATAAATGTTTTTCTTCTGCCTTCCATGTGGAGAGTCTATTATACTTTGAAATTCTAAACTACAATGGCAACAAGTTGCCCTTGTTGCTGTGAATATTGCCTGAACAATACAGTGCCATACCAAACTACCAAAAAATTATTTGATAGAGCTAGAAAAAATAATAATAAAATTCATCTGGAAGAGAAAAATGTCAAGAATATCAAGGAAACTGATGAAAAAATAGAAAGATAGTGTAGTAGTACCAGATCTCAAACTATAGTATAAGGCAGTAGTCATCAAAACTACTTGGTACTGGCTAAGAAATAGAGTGATGGATCAGTGGAAAAGATTAAGTACACAAAACACAGTATTGAATGACCATAGTGACTTAGTGTTTGATAAACCTCCAAACCCCCAGCCTTTGGGATAAGAACTCACCATTTGACAAAAACTGTTGGGAAAACCAGAAAACAAGACTATATAAACTAGTCTGAGTGCATGATTTAGAAATAAATAAGTAAATTAGAAGAGCAAGGAATAGTCTGCCTTCAGATCTTTGGGGAAGGGAAGAATTTGTGACCAAACGAGATAGTGATCATAATGAAATTTTGATTATATTAAATTTAGAGCTTTTCTGCAAACAAAACTAATGCAACCAAGCTTAGAAAGAAATAGAAAAATGAGAAATTAACTTTAGAGTAACTGTCTCTAATAAAGACCTTATTTCTCTACTATGCAGAGATTTGAGTTAAATTTTTAAGAATAAAAGCCATTGGCCAAAGGATATGAACAGGAAGTTTTTAGATGAAGAAATCAAAGCTATATATGGACATACAAAGTGCTGTAAATCACTATTGATTAGAGAAATACAAATTAAAACAACTCTGGCATACCACTTCATACCTATCAGATTGCCTAACATGACAGAAAAAGAAAATGATAAATTTTGTCTGGGGTGTGGAAAAACTGGTCTGGTGGAGTTGTAGATTGATCCAACCTTCTGGAGAGCAGTTTGGAACTATGACCAAAGGGTATAAAACTGTGCATACTCTTTGATCCAGTAATACCATTGCACTCCAAAGAGACCAAAAATAGGGTAAAGGGACTACATGTAAAAAAAAAATAACAATATTTGCAGGAACTCTTTTGTAGTAGCTATAAATTGAAAATTGTGGGGATGTCTTTAAATCAGGGAATAGCTGAAAAAGCTGTGGTATATGGTTGTGATTATGTATTATTGTTCTATAAGAAATGATAAGCAGGATGATTTCAGAGAAACCTGAACTTACATGAACTGATGCAAAGAAAAGTGAGTAGAAACAGGAACACAGCAACAGTAATATTGTACAATGAAGAACTCTGAATGACTCAGCAATACAATGATCCAATAGAGTCCCAAAAAACTTGCAAAGAAAAATGTTGTCTGCCTTCAGAGAAGGAATTGATGTTATCTGAATGCATAGTGAAGCATACTATTTTTCACTTCCTTTTTTCATTTGAATCTTCTTGTACAAATATGGAAATGTTTTATATGTTACACATGCTATATTCATACCAAATTTTTTTTACCATCTCTGGGAGAAAGGACAGAATTAAAACTTAAAAAACAATGTTAAATTGTTTTAACATGTTTATTGGGGGAAAATAGAATATTAATTTTAAAATAAAGGAATGAGAGTATTTGAAGGAAAAGATGGAAAAGAAATGAGAGCTATGAAAGAAACCTGGAAAAAACTAAAAGCTAGGCATGAGTTTATACAATAAACTTTATTAAAATTAGAGTGGACCAATTAAAAAACAATAAATCCAATAACTTCCAGTAACAAGAAATATTAAAAAACTAAGTCAAAATACTGAAAAAATAATAGAAGAAAGAATAAATTGTTTCATAGGAATACTGAGACTAGAAAATATGTTAAGAAGAAAAAATTTCAAATTACTGAAATATCTGATTGTCATGACCAAAGGGGAAAAGAAAGAGCCCTCAACATCCTATTTCAAGAAATCTTAAAAGAAAACTACCATTTTAGAATCAGAGAACAAAGTAGAACTATGACATAGTAGAAATAATTCACTGGTGATCTCTTGAAATAAGTCCCAAAATATGAACTCCAAAGAAAATCACAGCCAAAATCCATAGCTTCCAGGTTAAACAAACAAACAGCCAGAAAGAAAGAATTCAAGTACTGAAGAACCAAAGTTGGTATTACACACAACATAGTCGCCACCACTATAAATGAGTTGAGAACTTAGAATACAATGTTCCAAAAACCAATGGATATGGCCTTACAGTCAAGAATAATTTACCCAGAAAAACTGAGTTTTACAAGGGAAAAAAATTTTTTTAATGAAATAGTGCAATTTTAAATGAAATTCCAAGCATTCCTGAAGAAAAGATCAGAATTAAATAGAAACTTTTAATTTTAAATACAGGAGCTAAGGCCAACATAAAAAGTTAAACCTGCATGCATAATTATAAAGGGCTGAACAAGGACAAGCTATATAAATTTGTATATGGAAAGATGACACATGTCCCCTGTGAGCACCGTCATCCTGTGGTTGAAGTCATAGAGGGAATCTAATGTGACAAGATCTGGGAGTGCTTTGTTATATCTTGATAATCTTAAGAGATGAATAGAGATAGGAAGAGGAATTTACTTGGGGTAAGGGAAAGGGATTTTGTGGAAAATTATCTCACATAATCAGAGTATGCATGTAGATAGCTATAGGAACAAGCAGGAAGTGGTGAGAGAATCATTAGACACTTCAATCTTACTCACTGAACTGGTTAAAGGAATGGAGCATACACCCCTCACTCCCTACTCGCCTTGAGTACAAAATTATATTTTACTGAATGGAGAAATAGGCAAGAAAGGAGCTAAGGGAGAATTAATGAGAGAGTAGGTTAAGGGAGGAAACAGTTCAAGAAAAACAAGCTATAAATAAACATGTACAAATACATACATACATACATACATACATACATACATATATATATATATATATATATATATATATATATATATATATCTTTTTTTGAAGTGGCAAAGAATAAGAGTCTGAGGTGAGTGTCTATTAAACGGGGAATGGCTGAACAAGTTATGATATATAAATGTGAAGGAATACTATGAAAAGAAATGATGAAGAAAATGAATTCAGAGAAACCAGGAAAGACATATATGAATAGACACAGTGAAGTTAGCAGACCCAGAAGAACAGTTTATAAAATGCCAATGATATAATAAAGACAAACAACTTAGAAAGATTGGGAACTCTGAACAATGTATTGACTAGTCACATTTCCAGAAGAATCATAACAAAATATGCTACCCATCTCTTTTTGATAGGAGAGGTCAAGGACCCAGACTGCAGAATGAGACATGCATGTGTATACACACATTCCCATATGGATATAATGAGCCTTTGAGGATACCCAGATCACATAAAATAGAGAAAACGAGGGTCTTGATTCTAAAAGAAGATACTCTTGTTTGCTTTTGCAGGGGCTCAGAGAGGTTCTTTCCCTCCATGGTTCCCCATCTCCCCACCATCTCAGCTGAACACCTTGTCTCACATTTTACATAAGAAATGAAGGGTATTCACTGTGAACTCCCTCTTTTCCTCTCTTCCTCATGTTATGTCACTCATATACCTTCTGTCATATTCTTCTCTCTTACATCTGTCTCACATGATGAGGTAATCCCTCAAGTGATTCCATCCTGTTTCCTCCAAGAGATTGCTGCTTCTGTCAACACTATTCTATCACTTGTTTTCAATTTCTCCCCATCTATTGCCTCCTTCCCTATTGCTTACTTACACGCTTGTATCTCCTTATCCCCAAAAAATAAAACAAACCCCTCTCACTTGACCCTTTCATCCTAATTAATATCCTTTATTTCTTCTTCCCTTTGTAGTCAAACTCTTCCAAAAGACCATTTACAATCAGTGCCTCCATTTTCTTCCCACTATTTTCTTCTTTATAATTCGACTCCTTACCTTATCATTCCACCAAAACATCTATCTCCAAACGTACTATCTTTGATGCAAAATTCAATGGCATTTTCTCAATCTGCATTCTCTTTTACTGTAGCCTTTCTGTAGCTTTTGACACTGTTGATAAGCCTTTCCTCCTTAATACACTTCTCTCTAGGTTTTTGAGACACCACTCTCTCATGGTTTTTCTACTACCTATTGGACCACTCTTTCTCTCTCTGGTTTGATGAATTTTCTGTCAGATCACACCCTCTAACTATGTTGCTCAAAGTTCTGTTCTGAGGCCTCTTTGTTTCTCCCTTTATATCATTTCACAACTCATTAGCTCCCATGGATTACCATCTCTATGTTTAAAACTGCCTATCCTTCTTCCATCTCTCTACTGATCTCTAAACTTCCTTCGCCTTCTCTCTCTCTTTTATTCTGATTCTGAGAAATGGGTCTAAGGGTATTTATTTCTGTTCTGTGTTGTTTTCCTCAGTGCTAGAGGTGATCCTCTCTAGTCCAGGGAGTTTGAACCATTGCAATCTTGGCACCAGGATTGCAAGAGGGAGAGCAGAGGAGCAGAAGTACCAGTTCAATTCATTGCATCCATGTCATGGATGAACTGGGGTCTTCACTTTCTGGATGAGCACAGGAAAGAGCACAGTAGAACAAGAGAAACTGGCTCAGTCTCAATAGTTGTAAAGACACTGACTCCTCTGATTATACAGCCAATTAAAGTATGTTAACCTCATTCACATAGTAGGGAACACAGAGGTCACTATGTTAGGCTATCTGGACATCCTCCAAAGATCCCTCTATGTTAGACAATCTGAGCATGCCAAGAAAAGCCTAGGTTACACAGAATAAATAAAAAATAAGTACAAGACATAGGGAGAGTGAGTACTCAGAAAAACAGGAAAGAAATCTTGCTGATGTCTTGGGATTCTTGAACTGCATCTTGAAGGAAGTAAGATGTTTAATGAGGTTGAGTGAAAGGGTAATACATTTCTGGCTTGAGAGACAGTGTAAAAATATGGATAGAAGAGGGAACGTATGAGGAATGAATGTAAAAGTACCATATATATAGTGAATTGAAGGCACAAAAGTTCATATCATTATCTCTTTGTGACAGATGTACATAAGTATCAATCTTTCTCCATTCCCACAACTACTGTCCACATCTAGAAATGTCTTTATAGCAAATTGCAACTATCATCTGTAGAATGTTTCTCGTATTATATTTATAAAAAAAACCCAAAACTTCCTGCTTATGAAATTTTTTTTGGTTTTACTTTACAGCCCTATAGTTTCTCAGGCCTTGGTAATGATGCTGGTTTCTCAAAGTACCCTGCAATTTTCTTCTCCACACCTAGAATATGAACTACCTCATAGAACATAGGACATGTGTTCAATTTAACCTCTGAGGTAATTCAGTCCCAGGTCTCAAGTCTATGGTCAAAGTAACCACATCTTATTAAGTCAAAGAAATTTTCTGTGTCTTAACTCTTATTCTACTTATTCTTATGCCTAAGAAAACAATCTTGAACAATTACTCAAATTATTTAATAGTTAGAAATTTCATTAAAATAACCTGAAATTCCTTCACTGTGGCAAGATATATAATTATCAAGTCATCATAACAATTCATTTATCAAAAGAGCCATCTTTTCAAATACAATATGATGGTTATTCTAAAAATAGCTTAATCTTCTGATGTCTAGAAGAAAATATTCCTTACAAATGTATCATTTTAAATGGACAAAGCTGCATGAGCTTTGGAAGAGATTAGTCTCAGGACCTTTCTCTTCAGCAAGTACAGAGTGTTCCAAATTTTAATTTGTCATTTTAAGCTATTAAAGTTTTAATCTAATTTAACTTTAATATTTTAAAACTGCATTAAGATGTTTGGGAACCCCATATATCTGTACTCTCTGTAAAAAAAAAAGTATTTCATGTAAAGTAAAACCATGAAACCAGTTAAAAGAGTTTAATGAATAAAAAAAATTCTATTCAAAATTATTAAAAGCAATTCACTCAGAAAATTGTCATATAACTCTGCTTTGAGCTGAAGTATATTCAGCACTCATAGAGTTAGTAAAGTGAATCTTTCACCCCCACTTCATCTTACAAAAAAATTTTTTTAAATGTTTTTAAAGCTGGTTATTCCCTATTGCATTATAAGAGAACATTTGGTTTAACAAATTGTATTGTTCTTAAAATACAGAAAATTTGATGAGTAATGACAGTAGGAAGACAGTCTGGAACTGTCAGTGAAAAGCAAGGAGTATTTATTTTAACTCTTCCTCCAGAACCAGTGAATATGCATATGGGATGGGAGAAGAAGGAAGTATAAGAGAAGATGCAGCCGGTTTTGGAATGGATGGTCAAGAATGTCATGTTACACAAAGGGAGCTAGGCCCCTTTAAGTGAAAGATGATGGAAGACACATGAAAGGAAAGTATCTTTTTTTTTTAGTGATTTTTTTTTTTGGAGGGGAAGAGAAGAGGTCTTAAGCAAGTGAAAGTTTTTACTAATGGTACAGAAATTGCAGAGGGTAATGTTTAAAGGACAAGGAGATCTATTGCAGAGTAGGATTGTAGGAGCAGGATTAAGATAGAAAGGGATGAGACAATGGGAAGTAGAGAGTAAAGACAGCAGTGTTTTAGTCCTAGGCAGCCAGCGATTCCCTACAAATGGTATTCAACCAGGTCTGAGAGTTTGTTAGGCAGAGGATGAATCTTGGCAGAGTATTAGGAGATAGGTAAAGTTTCATTGATGACTACAGATGAGTATTATGTCATCTGTTCCAGTTACTACCTTCATGCCATTCTCAGTTTCTGCCTTCTTTTAGCCCCTGACTGGAACATAGAACTTTTCTTGTAGCTCCTGGCTGGAACACAATATTTTTTCTATATTATTATAACTATAAATTAGTTTTTCTTATTGTTCAGTAATGTCTTTGTGACCCTGTATAAGGTTTTCTTGGCAAAGATACTAGAGTGGTTTACCATTTCCTTCACCAGTGGATTAAGGCAAACAGAGGTTAAGTGATTTGCCCAAGGTTACACAGCTAGTGAGTGTCTGAGGCTGGATCTCAATTTATTTCTTTCTAAGTCCAGGCCCAGCATTCTATTCACTGAGCCACCTACCTGCCTCCATGAATTACTTAAAACCATAAATATATAAAATTTTCAGGTATAAGTCCCATAATAACAAGGACAACCACCTATTTGCAGAATTAGTCTCAATTATCTGCCTTGAGAAATCAGGAACCCTGGGAACTTGCTGTTTCCAGATACCTCAAATTCACATTAAAGTAGGCAAAGCACCTCCCCTAGATCACTGATGGTTTTCTGCAAAGTATCTTCAACTATGGAGGCAGCTAGGTGACATCATCTCCCTGAGTTCAAATCTGGCCTCAGACACTTACTTGCTTTGTGACACTGGGTAAGTCATGGAACACCATTTGGCTCAGTTTCCTCATGTGTAAAATACACTGGAGAAGGAAATGGCAAACCACTCGAGAATCTTTGCTAAGAAAAAAACCGTATTGGGTCATGAAGAGTTGGACACAATCAAAATGATTAAAAAACAGCAGCATCTTCAACTATCCATTGATAGTGAAGTTCTTCAAGTCAATTTGTTCACAGAGCACAATATTCTAAACTATATGTATGTGTGAGTGCATATACACATGTATTTCATATACTTATACTTTAAAGATTCATGATCTTGTCATTATGAGTGATTGTTTCCAAGACTTGCTATGGTTGAAAAATTATTCACTCTGTAGCCAATACATTAATGAATCTATTAGAATTTTCTTGGTCTAAGGTACCATTTCATGCCTATCAGAACTGACAAATGATGGAAGGAATGAGTAAAATAGTTACTGTGAACTGGTCAAACCATTGTAGAGAACAATTTGAAATGGTACCTAAAGGTCTACAAAACTGTGCATATCCTTTGATCCAGATGTTACACTAGATCTGTAACCCAAAAAGATCAAAGAAAAAGGAAAATTTTATACATATGTATACATATATGTATACACTTACATATGTACAAAAATCTTTATAGCAACTCTTTTTGTGGTGGCAAAGAATTGGAAATTAAGGGAATGTTCATCAATTGGGTAATGGCTGAAGATGTGGTATATGATTGTGATAAAGTTCAACTGAAATGATAAGGGGATGGTTTCATAAAAACATGAGATCTATATGAACTGATACAGAGTGAACAGAGCCAATATACACAACACCAGCAATATTGTAATGATGATCAACTGTGAAACACTTAGCTATACTTATTAATATAATAGTCCAAGAAAATTCCGAAGGATTCGTCATAAAAAACATTATCCACCTCATGAGAAGGAAGTGGTGAACCCTGAGTGAAAACTGAGTATAGTTTTCTCACTTTATTTTTCTTGGAGTTTTTTTTGCACATTATGACTAATATAGAAATATGTTTTGCATGATTTCAAGCGTACAATTAATATATTGCTTCCCATTTCAGTAGGTTTGAGAAGGATAGGAGGGAGAGAATTTGGAACTCAAAATTTTAAAAAAGAATTTGAAATTTTAAAAAATAGCTTGGCTTGGTTCTCAGAAGATAGACATACATTCTACCACTGGATCCCTTCTTGGATAATTTATTTTTCATTTTCTTATTATAATGAACTTCTTGTTCTTCTGTTGTTTTAGTAGTTTCTTAATCTTCATGACATCTTTTGGGATTTTCTTGGCAAAGATACTGGAGTGGCTTCCTTCTCTCACTCATTTTACAGATGAAGAAACTAAGCTGAAAAAGGTTAAGTGACTTGCTCAGGATTACACAATTAGTAAACATCTGAGGTCACATTTGAACTCAGGTCTTCCTCACTCCAGGTCTGGCACTCTATCCACTGCATCACTTAGCTACCCTCTAATGAACATGACAAACAAAAAAATGTCCATATACAACGAAATGTAAAAAAACTGGATTGTGTATGAAACCTTGAATCTTCATTGGAGGAAGCTCTTTAATACAAAAAGATGTATTATCGGAACGATAATTATAACACTATCCTGCTTGTGTATAACACCTTTTAAACTTCTATTATTTTCTTTTTATTTTTAAATATCACATTAATATTTTCTTTCTTTAAAAAAACCCTATTTAAACCACTGAGCTTAGCACAGTACCTCCAACACTTAATACTGTCCTTGGCACATAGAAGGTGCAGGCAACAGTATGATTTTCAATGGGGACAGAGGGAAAGGAGGGAGGGAAGGAAGGAGAAAAAAGAAAAAGGAAGAAGGTAGGAAGGAAAGAAGGGTGGAAGGGAGGAAGGAAGAAATTAGTTGTGTTGCTCAACTGGAAGTGGCCAGTTGGATCCCCACTGGGGTAACTACTACTACTCATTGATCACTTTTTGTCTTTCATTCTCAAAGAGGACCATGACATTAGCAAGGTAATGTCATGACTTGCAAGTAAATTGGATTTAAGTGAGGGAGAACTGGGCAAAGCTACTAGTCTCACTATCTCCTTAGGAGTCATCTGGGTCCAGTGGCAAGTCACCTACTGAAAATGGTCCCAGTTGCAATGGGAGAACTTGGCCTTTTTAAGTTAAGATCTTTCCCAGGTCTCAATTTGCCTGAGGCAGTGCCCATTCAGTGATTAAGGCAAGGCAAGAAATGAGGCAAAGAATGGTCTCTTTTACCTAGTTAAAAAACAAAACAAAACAAAACAAAATCAGTCCGGGACAGGGAGACTCTCAGATTTCCTGGCCAAAACAGAAACAACTGCTATATACACTATCTCTGAACCATCATGGCCAAAACAATGACCAAGTAAGATTTGGACTGGGACCCACTGTTGTGCAATCAGTGAGAGAAAGAGTGATTTGGGTTTAAGGCATGATCCTTAAAAAAGAAATCTAGCTCATAAACCCCAAGATATCTCATGAGTTTTCAGTGATCAAAATTTATATTTATACAAATTTATTAAATCTATATATATTTATGTAAATGTTATATATACACATATACATACATATATACATGCATGTATATGCATATGTGTATGTATGTTCATCTTCGTTGCTGAAGAAGACCATGCCATCAGAGAAATGATGACATGACTTGCACTTGACTTTGTTTTGAGTGAGGGAGGGCTGTGCAGGTCACCAGCCTCACTTCTCCTCTGGAGCCATCTGAATCCAGTGACCAGATATTCATCAGGATGACTGGAGATGACCCAGGATGAGGCAGCTGAGGTTAAGTGGCTTGCCCAAGGTCATACAGCTAGAGAGTGTCAAGTGTCTGAGGTGAGATTTGAACTCAGGTCCTCTAACTCCTGCACTGGTGCTCTATCCTTTGCACTATCCAGTATATATACATGCATATATACACATATGTATGTTATATACATATATAAACATATACACACATATATATGTGTGTATGTGTGTGTGTATGTGTATGTATGCAACCAAAGCCTCACTTGGTCATTGTTTGGGATATGATGGCTTAGAGGGAGTATAAATAGCAGTTATTTCTGTTTGGGCCAGAAATCTAGAGGATCACCCCCCCCCCCCGAGACTGATTTCAGTTTTTGGTTTTTGGTTTTTTTACCTAACAAGCCATTCTTTGCCTCATTTCTCACCTAGTCTTAATCACTGAATGGGCATTGCCTTAGTCAAACTGAGAACTGAAAAAGACCTTAGCTAAAAAAGGCCAAGGTCTCTCTGCATCTGGGGCCATCTCCAGTAGTCCTGATCTATATCTTGCCACTGATCACTTTCTTGATGTCATGGTTTTCATGTAACAGTAATAATGCTAGAATTTAGGTAGTACTTTAAGGTTCAACTTCTGACTTTATGATTCCTTTGGAATTGCTGTCCTTACCTACTAGTAATTTTTTAGTTGCCACATCCAATGGCCTTTTATCAATTTTCATTACTCTTGACCTCTCAGTTATTTTTGATGCTGTTCATCACTCTCTCTCCTTCCTGACAATCCCTTCTCTCTAGGCTTTTTGGATATCACCCTCTCCTTGTTCTTGTCTTAGTTATCTGATTGCTCCTTCTCTGTCTCCTTTCCTGGACCCTCCTTCAGATCACACCCTCTAACCCTAGGTGCTCTTCGAGATTTTGTCCTGCATTCCCTTCTCTTCACTCTATGTACTACTTCATTTCATGATCTCAGTAGCTCCCATGGACTTAATTACCATCGCTGTCATGATGTTTCTCAAATTTACTTATTTTGAAGAATTTTTGCAATTAAGTGTCTGTGATAAAGGTCTCATTTCTAAAATATATAGAGAAATGAGTCAAATGTACAAGAATACAAGTCATTGTATAATATGGTCAAAGAATGTGATAAATGGTCAAAGAATATGAGCATGTGGTTTTCAGAGGAAGAAATTAAAGCTAGTAGACTTAGTACTTCATTGCAATGTGAGGACTTAAAAAATTCCCAATGGACTCGAGGCAAAATGCCTTCCACATCCAGAGAAAGAATTATGGAATTTGATTGTAGAATGAAGCAGACCATTTTCTTTTGTATTATGTTTTGTTTTGATTTGTTTTATGATTTCTCCCATTCATTTCAATTCTACTATGCAACATGACTAAGGTGAAAATGCCCTCTCAGAGAGGGGGTGAAGAGGGAGGGGAAAAAAATCTAAGATATATGAAAGTCATAGTAGAACATTAAAAACAAATAAAATAATTTAATTTAAAAAAAGAATTGCAAACTATTGACAACCATATATATATATATATATATATATATATATATATATATATATATGCATATATATGAAAGATTGCTTGCAATCATTAAAATAAAAATGCAAATCAAAAACAAATCTACTTATTTTGTCTCAAACTGCTGATCTCCAATCTCACATCTCAAACTGCCTTTTAAATACATCTAATTGGATGTCCAGTAGACATCTTAAACTCAACATATTCAAAACCTAATTCATTATCTTTCCCCTTAAACCCTACTCTCCTTCTCCTCTTCTAACTTACATGTTGCTATAGCAGGTAACACCATTTTTCCTCAGGCTCATAACTAAGAGTTATCCTAGATTTCCCACCATCTCTCATACCCCATATCCAATCTTTTTTCAAGGTCTATTTATTCCATCTTTTCAACATCTCTTGAAAGCACTCCCTTCTTCTCTAGTACTACCACCACTCTAATGCAGGCCCTCATCATCTCATGCCTAAACTATTGTAATAGTCTGCTGATGGGTCTGCTTGCCTTAAGTCTTTCCTATCCATCCTCCATTCAAAGTGACATATCTAAAGTGCCTGTCTGATTATGCTGTTTCCCTACTCAGTAAACTTCCCATTCCCTCTAGGATCAAATAAAAAAGCTCTGTTTGGTATTCAAAGTCTTTCATAGCCTACCCCCTCCTACCTTTCCCGTTTTCTTATTCCATACTCCCCATCATATACTCTTTGATCCAGCGATATTGGCCTTTTGGCTGTTCCAAAATTGAGACACTCTGTCTTTTGGCTATGGGCATTCTCTTTGGCTGTCTCCCATGCCTGGAATGCTCTCCCTCCCCTACTGCATCAACTGTCCCTCTGGCTTCTTTCAAGTCTGAACCAAAAGTCCATCTTTTACTAAAAATCTTTCCTAATGTCTCTTTATTTTAGTGCTTTCTCTCTGTTAATTATTTCACATTTATTCTGTATGTTTAACTTTGTATATGTTTGTTTCCATGTTATCTCTTCCATTTGACTATTGAATCTTTGTGGGCAAAGGCTGCCCTTGCCTCTTTTTGGATCCCTAACACTTAGCACAGTAAATGGCACATAGTAGGCACTTCATAAAATGTTTATTTATTGATTGATTAATAATGAAACACTATGCCTAGAAATGAAAATTAGAAAATCTTAAAATTTTAAAATGTCTTTAAAGAGAGAGAATAAGGGAAACAAATCCTTTTTAATTTGTTTTTTTATTTATTTATTTTTATTTCATTAAACATTTCTCAATTACATGTAAAAAATTTTAATATTCACTTTTTAAAATTTTGAGTTCCAAATTCTTTTCCTCCATTCCATTGCCCCACCCCTTGAAAAGGCAAGCAATATGATATTAATTATACCTGTGAATTTGTGCAAAATATATTTCCATATTAGCCATGATGCAAAAGAAACCAACACACACACAAAACAAAGAAAATTTTTAAAGTATGTTTATGCCCAATGAGCTATAAAAATGTGCATACCTTTGACCCAGGAATACTGCTTCTAGGACTGTATTCCAAAGAGATCATAAAAATGAGAAAAGGCCCCACATGTACAAAAACATTTATAGCAACTCTTTTTGTGGTGGCCAAGAACTGGAAATCAAGAGGATGCCCATCAATGGGGAATGGTTGAACAAATTTTGGTACATGAATGTGATGGAATACTACTATGCTATAGGAAATCATCAATGTAATGAATGCAGAGAAATATGGAATGGTCTACAGAGAGAAATAGACAAGAAAATGATATATGACTATAATAATATAATGAGAAAGAACATCACACACCATACACAGTCAAAAGGAAAAATGACCAAGAACATATAATCGCTTGGAGAAAATGATATGGAAAAACACAAACATTCTGCTGTGGTGGACAACCCAGAAGTGTTGTACATTGCACATATTTTCAGACTTTTTTTGATGTATTGATCAGTTTTGTAAAATTTTCACCCATTGTTTTATATGACTATAGATAGTTTTGATTGATATGAACTGCCTGTTCATAGCCTTTCCCCATTTGTTAATTGAGTAATGACCTATATTTCTATAAATTTGATTCAGTTTCCTATATGTTTGAGAAATGAATTATTTATCAAAGAAGTTTGCTGTAAAAATTTTTTCACATTAATGACTAGAAACTATGTTTCCCTTCATCCTATTTCCCCCATATATTTTCTCTCTGTCTCTCTGTCTCTGTCTCTGTGTGTGTGTGTGTGTGTGTGTGTGTGTGTGTGTTTCTCTCTCTCTCTCTCTCTTTCTCCTTTTACCCTGAGAGTGAGATTCAGGAGCTCTCCTCCCTTTTTCCCATCCCCATTTTCCCCAGTAAATCTCTTTAAGGCCTCTTTTATGTCAGATAATTTCCTGTGTTCTACCTTGCTCTTTCCCCTTCTCCCAATGCATTTTTCTTTCTCATCTCTCAAATTTATTTTTTTAGATAATAATACCATCACATTTAACTTACATTGGTGCTGTCTGTGTGTACTGCTTCTAGCTGCTCTAATAATGAGAAACCTTATTGAATCTCTTATAACATTTCTTCCCTGTTTACCTTTTGATGCCTCTCTTCAGTCTTATATTTGAAAGTTAAATTTTCTCTTTAACTCTAGTCATTTCATCAGGAATGCTTAAAAGTCTTGTATGTCACTGAATGACTCCCCTGAAGGATTATACTCAATTTTGTAGGGTAGGATTTAATTTAAATTGCTTAGTAAAGAGTTCTCTCTATTTGAACAAAAACTGCTGAGAAATCTGGAAGGCATTCTGTCACAAAATGGCATTAGAACACATTGTTCCATATGTTACAAGACATTCTAAATAGCTCCATGACTTTAATATTAAAGATTATGGAATTAAAAAAAATTAGACAGCAAGCAGATCATATACCATATATACACTGCGACCACTGATTCAGTAAACCCCCAAGTCTGCTCCCAGTCTTCTGGGGCCTGGTCCACACTGCTATGTCCTGCACTGAACTGGGCTCCACTCTCACCCTGGTGCAAGAGACTTTTCCTCTGTACCTCCTAAGGGTTTGGGGGAGAGCTCAGGTGAGTCCCTGCCTTTACTCCACTATCTTGGCTCAACCTTTGATTATGTGAGAAGACAAATTTACAAACATTAATGAGAGGAGGAGAGTGGATGTCAGATTAACCTCATTCTAATCTAAAAAAGTTAAAAGGAGGGTTGGACAGACAAAATATTTTGGGGTAGAAACACATCAAACTCAACAGAGAAGGAGAAGGTTAAGAGGAAGGATAAAATGGGAAGATCTTTCCCATTCATTAATAGGACCATGTGACCTGCCTGAATCACTGGAAGCCTGAGTCACATGAGTCCAAGTCACATGGAACAGGAAGAGGAGGTGCTACAGAAGAAATTAGTCAGAGAGCAGTCAGCACTGAAGGACACAGGCAAGCAAGCAGCTGGTTGTAAGAGAGAAAAACATTTTGTTTAAGGGGGCCTGTTCATGATTTCTTTAAGGGAGCTTGTTTGTGGGAAGCTGGTGGCTGGTGCTGCCCTCTGCATTGTTATTGCATATAAATTTCTTTGTTACTATGATGGATTTGGCTTTCTAGTGTTGAGGTTTGACTTTCTAGTGTCTGAATAAATGTTTTGATTCTCTCTTCCGGGGGAGAGTCTGTTGTAGTTTGCAATTCAGAATTGTATCAGCATATTCATAGTTGCCATAGGTGCTGTGAATATTGTGTTGGCACTTTAGGATGGAAGGGGAAGGTTAAAAGGGAACATAATACTGGGACAGGAAATAGGAGTAAGCAAAACACTTCCTGGTCCTGAAGGGAGGATTGAAAGGAAGGGGTAATAAAAAAAAGAATTAGAACCTAAAGGGAGAGGGGTCACTTATATTGCTGCTTGTACTACTGGGGAAATGTCTGAACAAATTGTGGTGTATGAATATAATAAAATATTATTGTCCAATAAGAAATGACAAAAGAGATAATTTTAGAGAATCTCATGTGATATGAACTGACATATAATGAAATGATCAAGACCAGGAGAACAATTCATAGAAAGATAGCAACACTGTGAAGGAAAATAATTTTGAAAGTCTTAAGAAGTCTGATCAATGCAATGACAAACAATGTTTACACAGGACCTATAATGGACATGTTACCCATCTCCTGTCAGAGTAGTAATGGATGCACATTGAAAAGACTTAATATTTGTGGACACAGCTACTATATGAATTCATTTTGCTTGACTATGATTATTTGCACAAAAGTTTTTTCCTTTCTCTTTCTTGCTCTTTATTTTTTTTAATTGGAGTGAGATGGGATAGGATATTAGGGTTAGCAATACCAATGCAAAACAAGAGGGCTACTGGGACATCTTTTAAAATTCACAGGAGAATAAAGAAAAAAGTTTAAAAGGAAACAGATAATCAGGGCAGTTTTTGTAAGTAATGTGTAGAATTTATTCTACACTTTAAAACAACAAGCAGTAGAACTGCAGGTTCATAATTTCATGTGTAATGCTCTTTTTGTGTTCTGCCATGAATTTGGGAAGGCTCTTTGTTTTTGGTATTTAAGTTCAGAATTAAAAATTAAAAGAAAAAACACACATTATAGTTAACTAGAGTGATGTTTGCACCTTAAAAATAACCATGGTAACAGAAAAACAACACAAAACAGCAACACCCATGTATTGCACAATTTAGATACTTAACCCAGGGAAAAGCAGGCAGTTAAACTTGATAAATCAGTTACCTCTTGATCATAATGATGAGCAGGGGTGAGGAGTGTATATATATATATATATATATATATATATATATATATAAGTTTAAAGTTATATTTTTTTATTTGAAGAAAAGTTTGGAATATTTGACTCAAAGCAGACAAATACAGTCTTAAATCTAGTCCTGCACTGAATTTATTTCTGCATATTGATTCACAACAAGAATAAAGTGAAAATGCTTACTCACAGAGATATATGGTAGAAAATGGTAGAATTTTACAAATTCTTTGACTAAGAAAAAGAAATTCATTTTTAATTTTAGTCACCTAGTCAATGGATAAAAATGAATATTAAATACTATATAATATATTATATATAATATATAATAATATGTCATATATTAGATATGTGTATTGCATGTGTATAGTTAGGATATATTTATTTCACTACTGGCTAATGACAAATATAATATTAAATGAAAATTGTGTGCCTAAAATTAAATGTTATACTTTTTTTATTTTTAACTACATTCATGTATAAATTAGCCTTTCTTAAAACATGATTTTCTTCTCTTCTATCACTCACACACCAGCTACATTCTTACAAAACCTCTGTGACTAGTGTTGCTGACCAATTAATTTGAAAATTAGTAATGTAAGTAAAGGATAGTAACATAAGTAAAGGATAAGTTTAAATTGGTACAAAGCCTTAATATTGCAGTGAGCAGAAGCGTAAGTTTGCTTCTATGGAGCATTTGTGATGATCTGTGATCATTTCATGATCATTCATGGCCATTATTTTTATATTAAAAATAGGAAATTACAATTATGATAAATTCTTAACTATATTTGAATTACAAAAAAATTTTTTTTAAATGGAAACCAATCCTGTTTTTGGTAAAAACCAAAAGGAGAGGATCACTGCTTTATAAAATTTTAAAACCATTGTATTAAGCTATTATTGTGTCAAGAAACAGAAACAGAGTATTTACAGAGTATTTTTGAAGCAAATCAGAATCATCTATTCTGTAATCTATTTTTGAAAATCAAAACAAAGAAAATTTTTGGTGGTTTTAAGTATTAAACTATATGATTGTTGCCTTGTGTAGACCATCCCAGAACTTGCTACATTTTCACATTCTTTAGAGTTATTCAATAATGCTAATGCATGAGGACTTGAGAGTAGGTAATTCAAAGAAATATGAATATTGCACAGAATTACACTGATAAAACTCTAAATACAATGATTCCACAAATGAAAAAAAAAGTGGCTTCCAAATTGTTAATAATCATCCAGAAAAATTGAGCAATAAGGACACAAGAAGGGAAGTGGGGCCAAAATGGTGGAGTAGAAGGACAAACCTGCTGTAGCTCTCCCCCCAAAGCCCTTAAAATACCTGTAAAACTAACTCTAAACAAATTCTAGTGCAGAAGTCATAAAATGACAGAGTGAAAGAGATTTCCAGACCAAGGTAGCCTGGAAAGCTGACAGGAAAGGTCTATCACACCCTGCTCAGAGTTGAGTGCAGCCCATAGAGAGCAGCCCAGCCTTGGCTCCATGGCACAGCAGAGACAGAACTGGAGCAGGTTTCAGGGTGCAGAATCCTGGGTAGGAGCCGCAGTTCCCAAATCCTTCAATCCACAAATGTCGGAGACAACTTCAAGGTCAGTTGGTGAGAAGGGAGCAGGGTCCTGCCCTAACTGCAGCCCCAAGCATCCACAGTGGCCATTTTTGGAGTCCTTGACCTAAAGAATCTGGGGGAATCAACCCCTGAGTGGTGGTCCTAGGATGAGGAGGAGCACTGGTGTGATGGAAGTGGAGGTGGTTGTGGAGAGGGAATCCTACTCACAGATCCTGGGCAGAAAAGTGTGTGGTTGCTCCCAGATCAGAGCACAGACCAGGAGAGGAATTTATCCTTGATTGTGCCACCTTGGAGGAAGTGAGAACTTGTAGATCCTTAGAATGTACCCTCCACTTGAAAAAAGGACTCAAAAGTCAAGTAACTGGCTGAGAAAATGCCCAAAAAAGGGAAAAAATAAGACTATATAAGGTTGCTTTCTTGGTGAACAGATATTTTTCTCCATTTTTTCAGATGAGAAAGAACAAAGCATACCATTAGAGGAAGATATCAAAGTCAGGGCTTTTTCATTCAAAACCTCCAAAATAAATTTACAGTGGTCTCAGGTCATGGAAGAGCTCAAAAAGTATTTTGAAAATCAAGTAAGCAAGATGGAGGAAAAATTGGGAAGAGAAATGAGAGTGATGCAAGAAAATCAAGAAAAGCTAATCAACATTTTGCTAAAGGAGACCCAAAAAAATGCTGAAGAAAATAACACCTTTAAAAATAGGCTAACTCAACTGGGAAAAGAGGTCCAAAATGCCAAAGAGGAGAAAAATACTTTAAAAAGTGGAATAAGCCAAATGGAAAAGAAGGTTCAAAGCTCACTGAAGAACATAGTTCTTTAAAAATTAGAATGGAGCTGATGGAAGCTAATGACTTTATGAGAAACCAAGAAATTACAAAACAAAACCAAAAGAATGAAAAAATAGAAGAGAGTGTGAAATATCTCATTGGAAAAACAATTGACTTAGAAAATAGAACCAGGAGAGATAATTTAAAAATTATGGTACTACCTGACAGCCATGATCAAAAAAAAAAAAAGAGCCTAGACATCATCTTTCATGAAATTATCGAGGAAAACTGCCCTGATATTCTAGAACCAGAGGGTAAAATAGAAATGGAACTACTTCACTGATCACCTCCTGAAAGAGATCTGAAAAGAAAAACTCCTAAGACTATTGTAGTAAGATTCCAGAGTTCCCAAGGAGAAAATATTGCAAGCTGCCAGAAAGAAACAATTTGTGTATTGTGGAAATACAATCAGGATAGCACAAGATCTAGCAGCTTCTACATTAAGGGATAAAGGGCTTGGAATAGGATATTCCAGAAGTCAAAGGAACTAGGATTAAAACCAAGAATCAATTACCCAGCAAAACTGAGTATAATACTTAAGAAAAAAAATGGTTTTTCAATGACATAGAGGACTTTCAAGCATTCTTGATGAAAAGATCAGAACGGAATAGAAAATTTGACTTTCAAACACAAAAATCAAGAGAAGCATGAAAAGGTAAACAGGAAAGAAAAATCATAAGGGACTTACTAAAGTTGAACTGTTTACATTCCTACATGGAAAGATAATATTTGTAAATCTTGAAACTTTTCTCAGTATTTGGGTAGTTGGAGGGATTATGTACATATAGACAAAAGGCACAGGGTGAGTTGAATATGAAGGGGTGATGTCTAAAAACATAAAATTGAGGGGTGAGAGAAGAATATATAGGAAGGAGAAAGGGAGAAATCGAGTGGGGCAAATTATCTCTCATAAAAGAAGCATGAAAAAGCTTTTTCAATGGAAAGGAAAACGGGGTAGGGGGTAGGGAAAAAGTGAAGTGTACTCTCATCACATTTGACTTAAGGAGGGAATAACATACACACTCAGTTTGGTATGAAAATCTACCTTACACTACAGGAAAATAGGGAAAAAGAGGATAAGTGGGCTGTGGAGGGGGGATGATAGAAGGGAGAGCAAATGGGAGGAGGGAGTAATTAGAAGCAAACACTTTTGGGGAGGGACAAGGACAAAAGATAGATGAGAATAAATGAGGGACAGAATAGAATGGATGGAAATATAGTTAATCTTTCACAATATAACTATTATGGAAGTCTTCTTGAATAACTACATATATACAGCCTGTATTGAATTGCTTGCCTTCACAGTGGGGATATGTGGGGAGGGAAGAAGGGAGAGAAATTGGAACTCAAAGATCTAGGAACAAATGTTGAGAATTGTTTTTGCATGCAGCTGGGAAATAAGAAATACAGGTAATGAGGTATAGAAATCTATCTTGTCCTACAAGAGAATAGAGGAGATGGGGATACAAGAAGGGAGGGGTGTGACAGAAGGGAGGGCAGATTTGGGGATGGGGTAATCAGAATGCATGATGTCTTGAGGTGGGGGAGGGGAGAGATGTGGAGAAAATTTGGAACTCAAAATCTTGTGGAAATGAATGTAGAAAACTAAAACTAAATTAATTAATTTTTAAAAAGTTAAAACACACACTCACAGAACACAGAAATAAAAGAAAATTCTTTCTTTTGGAATATCCAAGGCCATGTTAAACAAAAGTGTTGTATGTATTAACTGATGATGTCCTGAACTGTTAGAAAAAATAGGTAGCAAGCCATTACTTTCTTTGTTCCTGGTTTCCAAGGATTTATTCAATTTCCTCTAGTCTCCATAATTTATTTCAGGATGACAACTTCTAAGTCAAGGTGTAGTTAAATTGAGAAAAATAAACTGAAAAGTATAACATGCTATGATGGCAGATAAAAGAATAGTTTAGAGGGAACCTTGAAAATACATTGCATTATACATACAGTGAAATTATTGTTATCACAACCCTTTCTCTTCAGATTCTTCTTTTGTACATAAAGCATGGTTAGACTTAGACAGAAAAATCCCATACAAAAATCTAAGTGTTTCAATTAGTGATGTGATTTGTAATCATTTGTTTTCCATTTATTTCTATTAAATGAAACACACTGTAAAAAGTTATCTATGCAATATTGTGCTAAAGATTTAAAACTAGGCAAATCTGAATTTCTGTTTTCTTAACTGAGACACAAGGCCTATACACAGACTAATTTAAGTTCATGTAAAATAATACATGGATACACAGAATTTGAATTTTTAAAAGTTACAAATGTAACCATGTGGACTTTGGATCCCAAATATTTTTCTCTTTTTTTTGTCCCCAATAGTCAATAAATATTACAAGCACTTAATTAAGCTCTGTGAATGTGAAGAAAGGCAAAAGACAGTTCCTGATATGAAAGAGCTCACTATCTATACCAATTATGTAGAAATGAGCAACTGACAGAACATATGGGAAGCAATCAACACAGAGAAGGATTGGGAAAAGCTTTCTGCAAAAGGTAGAATTTTAGCTAAGACTTGAAGCTAAGACAGGAAAGTCAAGAGGTAGAGATGATGAGGGAAAGCATTCCAGGCACAGGAGACAGTGAATGGTAATGAAAAAGTAGGGAGATGAAGTGTCCTGTTTAAGGAAAAGAGAGAAGGCCAGTGTCATTTGATCAAAGAGTAAGTGGTGGGGAGGGGAAAGGAGATTAAGGTCTAAAAGTAACAGAAAGATTGGAGGGGTGGAGAACAGTTAAATTTTGAAGGGCTTTGAATATCAAAAAGAAGTATTTTATATTTGATTCTAAGGTTGATAGGGAGACTGGTATTTTTTCTTTTAATTATTTCTTTATTCATTCATCTTTATTTTTAGTTTTCAACATTAGTTTTTATAAAATGTTGAGTCCTAAATTTTTCCTCCTTCTCTCCACTTCCCTGTCCTCAAGACCACATGCAACCTGATATAGTCTATGTATGTATGATCATATTAAACGTATTTCCACATTACTCATGTTGTGAAAGAAGAATCACAACAAAAGACTCAGAAAAACCCATAAGAAAGAAAAAAAGAAAGAGAAAATAGTTTGCTTTTATCTGCATTCAGACTGTATAATTCTTTCTCTGGATGTGGATAGCTTTTTCTATCAAGAGTCTTTTGGAATTGTCTTAGGTCATTGAATTGCTTAGAACAGCTAAGTCTAACAAAATTGGTTATCGCACAATGTTACTGTTACTATATACAGTGTTCTCCTAGTTCTGCTCCCTTCACCCAGCATCAGTTCATGCAAGTCTTTCCAGGTTTTTCTGAAATCCACCTGGTTATTGTTTGTTATGGAACAATAGTATTTCATTAAATTCATGTACCACATACCATTGCCATTGAAGTTTATTGAGTAGGGAGGGTGACATGAGCGAATCTGAACATTAGGAAAATCACTTTGTGAGATTAGGTGATAGATATACTAGAGAAGAGGGAAAAGAGACTTGTGATAGAGACAGAGCCTCCAGCAGGCTATTGCAGTATTCCAGGAATGAGGAAATGAGGGCCTCTTTTGGGATGGTGGCTGCATCAGAGGACAGAAAAAGACATACAAGCTAGACCAATTGAGGAATTTACCTTGTATCCTCATAAAATGTTTCAATTAAAATGCAATTGATTCTTGCATGCTTTTCCCCTTTATTATTTGACTTAATATTACATTGGGAGGTTCCTGTAAGATACTTATCAGTCAGTCATTGACAACTGTTGAGCATGCAGAAGACTTCATGGCACTATGGGGAATCTTAGACTCTCAAAGTCTTCTTAGTCCAATCCACACCTGGCAATTCTTTCTATAGTATTTCTGACAGGTAGACATTCTGCTCAAAGACCTCTCTAGTAGGGGAATATTTATCAACACCAACGGTTAATACCATTTTTGAACCGCTGTTATTTTTAGGAGATTTTTCCCTACATCAAAATGAAATCTGCATTTCTGCAGAAAAACAAAAAAATATATAAATACACTTTTCTGGTCTCAAGAGTTTTGAATTTCATATGGGTAGAAAGAACAAAGCAACCACAATCTGAAGAACAAATTTATGGTCTTGAGTTACGATATTGCTTATATATGCTTATATGTATATTTAATATTACATCAAAAAGTACAAATCAACATAGTGTAAACTGAATATATCTATACTGAGAAAAACTTGAGTAGAGAAAGTTAGGGTCAATCATGGCTTTTTGATAGAGGTAAATTCTGAATCAGCTTGTAAAGTGAGAAATGTAAATAACTAATGTAAGGTAAAGGGCTTTAAAAGATAGAAATGACATGAAGAAAGATACTAAAGTAGGAAGATGCAAGTTGCGTGAAGGGGTGTATTGCCAAGGCAATATTCATGGCACTGGTGGTTACTATGAATATGCCAGCATAGTTCTCAGTCGCAAAATATAAGACTCTCCATATAGAAGGCAGAAGAAAAACATTTATTTAAGCACCAGAAAGCCAAATCCCAGAACCAGAAAGTCAAATCCATCAGGGTTACCAAGAAGTTAATAAACATGATCACAGCAGAGGGCAAAGCCATTCTCAAACCTCCTCTCCTCCCTTCTGACTATCCATGCCACAATGTGCCAGTTGGTGTGCATTCTTTCACCTCTGACCTGATCCCACTCACCTCTTCCTGGTTCCTCTCCATCCTTCCTCCTCCCACCACATGTGATTCAGGCTTCCAGGTGACTTAAGCAGATCATATGGGCCTATTAATTAATGAGAAAGATCTTTCCATTTAAATTACTATTACAAGAGGATAATGAATAGATTTACTTGGCTATAAATGAAGGGCTCATGAAGTAGAATAGTAATTAAAAATAATAATCTTCTCAAAGTCCAGCCCAGGTCAGAGGCAGGGTGTGGAGCAACAATGTAAGGGACTGCCAGCCAGGGTGAGTCACAACAGGGCTTCTGTTTGATCTAAGATAGCTTATATCAGTCCTTTTTGTGGTGGCAAAGAATTAGAAGCTCAGAAGACACCCATCATTCGGACAATGGCTGAGTAAATTATAGCACATGAATATGATGGAATATTTTTGTACTGATAAAAATGATAAAAGGGAATGATTTTTTAAAAAACCTAGGAAGAATTATATACTGATGCAAAATGAAATGAGCAGAATCAGGACAATAATTTACATAGTGACATCAATATTGCAAATAAAAAAAGACTTTATACCTCTTATCAATACAATGACCAACCATAGGTCCAAAAGGCCTCATGATGAAAAGTACTATTGTCCACTTCCAGATAGAAAACTGAGGTACTCAGTGAAGATTGAACCGTATTTTATTTTCTTTCTTTTTCTTTATTTTTTTTCAGCACATGGCTAATGTGCAAGCTTCTTTTGCATGACTTCATATTTTTAATGAACTTTATATTTCTTGCCTTCTCAATGAATGGAAGATGGTGTGGAGGAGTTAGAGAATTTGGAACTGAAGATAAAGTGAACTTGGACTTCACACTAGCAACAACGGGAAATGTAATACGACTCAAAGCCCAAAATGGCAAGCTGAACTTTGAAGAAAACTAGGTATTTTAAGAATATCAAAGAAATATTCTCTACCTATGAGATAAGAAATAGAAGATAAACTGTCAGAGGCAAGGAATTGTAAGTCTGAGATGTTGTCTGAGAATACATCAAGAAAATAATATATAGTAAGCTTCAAAAGGTAAGCTGGAGACATACTGTGAAGGATTTTGAATGTGATCTGCATTATTAGATCTCATGAGATCATGGATCCATTTAAACAATTGACTCTGTCCTTCCAATCAAATAGTATTCTTAATTATCACAGGGGAATCTCTTAGTTATTGCTGGCAAAGTTCCTGCTAGAGTCCTCCTTAACAAGGCTGATCCTTCACCTGGAAGATGGTCATATACCTGAGAGCTAATGTGGCTTCAGAAAGGGCCGAGGAACAGTCAATATGGTGTTTGCTGCCCTACAACTCCAGGAGAAATGCCAGGAGCAGAACAGAGGTCTGTACACAGCATTTGTAGATCTGACCAAGGTCTTTGACAGTATTAGTCATGATGACTTATGGAAAATTATGTCAAAATTTGGTTGCCCAGAGAAGTTCATCAATATTGCACATCAGTTTCATGATGGCATGTTTGCTTGGGTTCTGGATAATGGGCAAAGCTCTCATGCCTTCCCAGTCACCAATGAAGTGAAACAGAGCTGTGTGCTTGCTCCCATGCTTTATAACATGATGTTTTCAGCCATGTTGACAAACGCTTTCAATGAGGATGAACATGGCAGCAAAGTCAGCTACCATACTGATGGCAAGTACTTCAATTTGAAAAGGCTATAAGCCAAGACCAAAGTGGAAGGAGTGCTGGTGCATGATTTTCTGTTTGCAGATGATTGTGTACTCAATGAAACCTCTAAAGCTGAGGTGCAACAAAGTATGGATCAATTCTCTGCTGCCTGTGCTAATTTTGGCCTAATAATTAACACCAAGAAAACATGGGTGCCCCATCAGCCACCTCTATACCATCCATACATGGAACCAGTGGTTACAATAAATGGAGAAGTTTTGAATGCTGTGGATAAGTTCACTTGCCTTGGGTGTATACAATGACAATGCGATTGATGCACACATTGCCAGAGCTAGCTCAATGTTTGGGAGGCTCCAAAGAAAAGTTTGGGAGAGAAGAGGTATTAAACTGACTACCAAACTGAAGGTTTACAGAGCCATTGTGCTGACCTCATTGTTATATGCTTGTGAAACATGGACAGTCTATCAGAGCCATGCCAGTAAATGGAATCACTTCCATTTGAACTGTCTTAGGAAGATTCTGAGGATCACCTGACAGGATAAGGTACCAGTCACTGAAGTCCTTGCTTGAACTGAACTGCCAAACACTCAAACTATGGTTCAGAGAGCACAACTGTGATAGGCTGGCCATGGTGTTCAAATGCAGAACAGGTGATTGCCAAAAAGACTATTTTATGGAGAACTTACCTGGGGCAAGTGATCACATGGTGGTCAGAAGAAGTGATACAAGGACATTCTCAAGAACTTTGGATTTGACTGTGAAACATGGGAGACACTGGCACAGGACCACTCCGCATGGTGTGCCCACATGAGAAAGGGTGCTGTGCTCTTTGAGCAAAACAGAATTGAGACAGCATAAAGTAAATGTAGGATGCACAAATTTGGGATATCCACCCCAAATATTCACATGGACTATCTGTGCCCAACCTGTGGTAGAGCATTTCGAGATCATATTGGTCTGATCAGCCACAGTCAGACACACTGAAATTTCACTTTATCATGGTGATGTCATCTTGGTCCTCTTCGAAGATGAAGGACAACAACCAACCAACTAACCAACTCTTATTGAGGACAGGGACCATATCATAACACTTCCTATCTCTCATAGCACCTAGAAGATTACCTTTCATATAATAGAGTTTCATTAAATTCCAGAAATAAATGTGTTGATCATGATGTTGCTAAAGTAATTAAGCACTATATAATGATAAGAGGGATTTGGGGCAGGAAGGACGGTGATGGCATCATTTGTTTGTTTTAGTTTTTGTGACTAGGGACCAGTCAACTAGGCCATAGGTTACTGTTCCTTCTGGAATGGAACAGTAAATTGGCCCCTTTCTCAGAAAAGTCCTTCAAACATATACCATAAATCATTTTTTAACCTTGGATCTTCCTCTCCACTCATTAAGTCTTGTGAGCTTAGAAGAGCTTAAATGAGTTCTGAAATCTATAGCAGGAGAAAAAAACCTGCATTACTAAGCAACAGTTATTAATATTTCATTAGAGCTTATGCAAGAAACATCAATAGTGATTATGATCACAATGTGATGAATGAATCCATATTTTATTACCATTTTCATTTACATAGCTTCCTGAAAGACTGTAGCTGTCATATCCATTAAGATAATTTGAACTAGAAAGACTCTTACTCCTATGTGCACAGATTCAAAATAATGTATAGCCTGCACCTCAGAGAACCTTGGTATGAGACTCTCTCCATGCTCATATGAGGGGTGAAGTTAGTGAGAGCTAGAACAAAGAGATCTCTTCCTTTGTCTTTTGATTTCCAGCTTCAAGAGAAAAGATGTGCCATTTAAACCCCTCTTCAGGTTCCCCCAAAGAAGACAAACTCTGAGAGGAAGTTTAGGAGTAGTTGGCAATCTGTATCATATCTCTATCCCCAGATTGCTACATTAGAGATGTCTTTGGGGAAGATCTAGTACTCTCTCTTGACTGAGCTATCTCTCTCCAAGCTCTCTCTCTCATTCACTGCGCGTTGTCTGCTCTCTTGTCTTACATATTTTTTCCCTCTGATTTGGGTTTATTTGCCATTTGCTACATGTGTTCACTGTAGAATTGGCCTTTGGTGGGAAAAGCATCAAACCCCAAGGCCCCCTTCTTTATTAAGGGGTAATGATCAGGAGTCTACTTGGTCCTAAACTTTATTTTCATAGATGGACAGTATTTAAGGAAGGTAATTTAAGGCCAGTAAAACCCTTTCTCTGTGGAGAGCAGAGTGGGTAGCCTCTGACAAATTGCAAACTTCTGTTTCCCCTATAGCAGGAATCAATTTCCCTTAGGGAAAGGAAGGTAGGTAGAAAAGAGAAGGAGATAGAAATATCTCTTCTTGCCTCCCTCCAAACCATGTCTAGATATGCACATGTAAACAATAGAACAACACAGCACTCACTCCCTCGTATAAATAAAATACTCTCAAAAAGATGTAGTACCTTTTTTACCCAAAGAATTAGAATACAGCTGAGAAGGATGTTTATAGGACTTCAGTTTCAATCCCTTGTAAAACCCACAAATAAAACTTTTGTAAAATCCACATGTGGTCAACTGTATCCCACATGCATCAGTGCTGACTTATGTAGACTGAGGCAAGCCTTTTGTTCTGCATACATATGCCATCTTGGAGGAGTTTGAACAGTTCTGTATGAAGCGTGTGATAATCACTAGAAATTAGTTTTATTTGCAAGCTGATATTTGAGCAAAAGGAAATCTCATTATTCCAAACAAAAACTTGTATTCTTTGTTTTAAAATGGGCTATGGTGGAGAAGTCCCAAATCTAAATATATGAAGCAAAATTGCAAATGTGAGTTAGCAACAATACACCAATATATTCTCGTCAGTGCTGTATTGGCTACTAGTTTGAGATGGATAAAGGTCCTACCAACTATGAAGTCAGCATACATTTCTAGCCAGGGAAGACTACTGTGGATTCAAATATCTTGTCCTGAAGGCCTCGTGTCACTGAAAATCTGGTGATACCTGAAGGAGTGAAAGCCATATGTGACAGTTAGAGAGCTGGATTACAAGCAAATGACAGTATGGCAGAAAGATTCAGAGTTCTACTAGATAGCATACAAATGACATACATAAATATTGCTTCACTGAATCAAACTTCTTTGCCTTTGTGGTCCATGAAATGACTGTCAGTGATAAAGTGAAGTGATAAAAGACAAGAAGTGATTATGATGAAAAACACCTCAAATTGCAGGCTTCTGAAAGCAACCTACTGTTGAAACATTGGCCTAAATTGAAACTGCAATAGAGTGCTGTTCTTGGCTCTTATTTATCCAACACATGATACCAAGAAGCACCTAACCTAGCACTATCTGCTCATATTACTCTAAATCATTCAAGTTTTCAATGTGAAAGCTTTAAATGTTGGCTTTGGCTAAGAGGTTTTCATAATGGCAATAAGAAACAGATTCTAGTGGTCAAAGATGACTGAAGATGTCACTAAAAATGTGAGATTCATGTAGCCTATTTAGAGAATATGTTTGAAACTTTTTTTACACTGACTTACTGTTCTGAAGAAGATAGCAACTAAGCAGCACAGTACATAGTATGCCAGGCCTGAAGACAGAAAGACTCATCTTTCTGAGTTTAAATCTATCCTCAATACTTACTGATTGTGTGCCCCTAAGTGAGTTACTTAAACTGTTTGCTTCTGTTTTCTCATTTACAAAATGAGCTGGAGAAGAAAATGGTAAGCCACTCCAGTATCTTTGCCAAGAATATCCCAAATGGAATCCCAAAGAGTTGGATAGAATTGAAAAACTATTGAGCAACAGTGAATACATTATCATATTCAGCCAATGCCTTGCTACCTAATAGATTTGTGTTTTGGAGTCTCTGATGAAAAAGAGACTACAGATATAACCACTATATCTCTCAACTGAGAGAAAAGCTAAAAGAAAGTTACTAACTTAGGACAATGTCAGCTCCAAAGAAAGCTGACAGAAACAAATAATGGTATGATGCCTGAATCTCTTGCTGACATCTTTAACAAAGGATAGAATTTTGTGCTAAATCTTGGTGTCCTTGAGATATTCATTGGCACTTTAGAAGAAAACTACTTCTCACAAAGTTGTATAGAGACTGGGCAATTTGTCTGTTTACGGAACAGTCCCATAGATTTGCAGTGGTCACAGTTTCTATTCTTGGTCTCAAAGATCACTTCAGAAAGTAATTGTAGCCATGAAATTAAAAGATGCTTGCTCCTTGGGAGTAAAGCTATTGCAAATCTGGATAGCATACAAAAAGTAAGAGACATCACCTTGCTGATAAAAGTCTGTATAGTCAAAGATATGATTTCTCCAGGAGTAATTTATGACTGTGGCAGTTGGACTATAAGAAAAGCTAAGTATAGGGGAGGAGCCAAGATGGTGGAGTAGAAAGACACACATATGCTAGCTCCTAACCCATAGCCTATAAAATACCTGTAAAGAAGAACTCCCAACAAATTCTGGAGCAGTAGAAGCCACAATGGAGTGGAGGAGATTTCTGTTCCAGAGAGACCTGGAAAACTGACACCAAAGGTCTGTCATGCACCAGACCCGGAGCAGAGCCCGGCCCTGCCTTGGCTGCGAGGCACACAGAGGAGCAGATCCGAGAAGGCATCAGGGGCAGAATCTCCAGCGACAGCACAACCCTTCCACCCACAAGCACCAAAGATCATTGAGAGAGTCTTTTTTGGGTGGCTGAGAGGGGAGTGGGGTGTCCCCATAACTCAGGCCCCTTCGGGAGGCACCAGCGGAGGTGACAGCAGACAGGTGCTCCCAAAGCAGGCAGGAGCTCGGATCCATTGTTGAAGGTCTCCACATAAACATCCTGAGGGAATTGAGTTTCGGCCCTGCCCCCACCTGAGCACCTGGTCTTAATCTCACACTGAACAGCAGCCCCACCCCCACAGAAAGCCCTGAGGCTGGGAAGCAGCATTTGAATCTCAGCCCCCAAGCGCTAGCTGGGCAGATCTAGAGGCAAGGTGGGTGTGGAGAGAAAACTCAGAAGTCAAGTAACTGGCTGGGAGAATGCCCAGAAAAGGAAAAAAAACTAAGACCATGGAAGGTTACTTTCTTGGGGAACAGGTGTCTCCTCCCATCCCTTCAGATGAGGAAGAACAACGCATATTGCCAGAGGAAGGGCCCTCCCTTCAAAGGGGACTTAAACTTGGCTCAGGAAATGGAAGACCTTAAAAAACAAGTTAGTAGCTTACTAAAGGAGAACCAAAATACACAGAGGAAAATAACAGCTTTAAAAAGAGACTAACTCAATTGGAAAAAGAGGTCCAAAAAGCCAACGAGGAGAAGGAGGTTTTAAAAAGCAGATGGAGGAGAAGGTTCAAAAGTTCACTGAACAAAATAATTCATTGAAAGAGAGAATTGAGTTCAGGTTATGAGTTAAACCAAGAAGTTAGTAAACAAAACCAAAAATTTAAAAAAATAAAGGATGATGTGAAAGAACTCATTGGAAAAACAGCTGACCTGGAAAATAGATCCAGGAGAAATAATTTAAAAATTATTGGGCTACCTGAAAGCCATGATCAAAAAAAGGAACCTAGACACTATCTTCCATGAAATTAAAAAGGAAAACTGCCCTGATGTTATAGAATCAGAGGGTAAAATGGATATTGAAAAAATTCATCAATCACCCCCTGAAAGAAACCCGAATAGAGAAATTCCTAGGAATATTGTGGCCAAATTTCAGAGTTCCCAGATCAAGGAGAAAATACTGCAAGCAGCTAGAAAGAAACAATTTGAGTACTGTGGAAATACAATCGGGATCACACAGCATCTGGCAGCTTCAATATTAAGGGATCAAAGGGCTTGGAGTAGGATATTTCAGAAGTCAAAGGAACTGGGATTGAATCCAAGAATCACCTACCCAGCAAATCTGAATATAATACTTCAAGGGGGAAAATAGACATTCAGTGATAGAGACAAATTTGAAGATTTCACGGTGAGGAAAAGACCAGATCTGTATTTAGAATTTTGACTTTCCAAGACAAGAATCAAGACAAGCATGAAAAGGTAAATGGGGAAAAAAAAAGAAAAATCATAAAAGACTCTCTAAAGCTAAACTGTTTACATTACTATATGGAAAGAAAATATTTTTGACTCTTGAATCTTTTCTCAGTATTTTGATAGTTGGAGAGACTGCACACACACACACACTTATACACATACACATAGATAAAGAGTACAGGGGATGTTATATCAGAAGAGATGATATTCACACACACATAAAAATAAATAAATAAATGAAATAAAAATTAAGGGGTGAGAAAGGGAGTAATGAAATGGGGCAGGCTATAACTCATAAAAGAGATAAGAAAACTCATATTCAATAGAGGAGAAAAGAGAGAAGAGGAGGTGGTGCAATAAAGCTACTCTCCCCACATGTGGCTGAAGGAAGGAATAACATGCTTACTAAATTTGATACGAAAATTTATATCACACCACAGAAAAGTAGCAGAGGAGGCAATAAGTGGAGCAAAGGGAATGTTAGAAGGGAGAGCAAATGGGAGAAGGGAGTCACTAGAAATAAACACTTTCAAGAAGAGACGAGGTCAATTGTAGTGGGGAATAGCAAGGTGGATAGGGTAGGTCAGAGGGCAATATAATTAGTATTGCACAATATGATTACTATGGAAGTCTTTTGCAAAACAACACATGTTTAGTCTGTATTGAATTGCTTCCCTTCTTAGTGAGGCTGGGGAGGGAGGGGGGAAGGGAGAGAAGTTGGATTTCAAAGTAGTAGAAATGAATGTTGAGAATTTTTACTGCATATAATCAAGAAATAAGAATTACAGGGATAGAGGTATGGAAATTTATCTTGCCCTGCAAGAAAAGAAGGAAGATGGGGATAGGACAGGTGTGGGGTGTGATGGAGGGGAGGGTACATTGAGGGAAGGAGCAACCAGAATGCAAGGTATTAGGAAGTGGGGGGAGGGGGGTGATGGGGAGAAAAATTGGTCATGTTACAAAGTGAGATAAATGCAATTAGTATTAAAACAATAGACTGAATTAATTGCTGAGAATAAATCATGACATCTCTAGTTTGGAGAAAATAATTTCAGGTTAACTTTCCAAGAGGAATGTAACCTCTGATAAAATTTGGCATTGATGGAAAAATCAAGGTTTTAATGATAAATTTGATTTTATGATTGCCATTTAATCAGGAACTAGAATATATATAGAAAGCCATGTAAGCCACTTAAGACTTGCCTAAAAGATGTTCCTTAGCCAAAGTAAAACTATAATCATATTTTAAACCTGGCTATAGGAACTTGCCATTTTTAGATGATGTGAGACTACTAAGTGACTGTTCTTCTGAATCTAACTCCAGGTATGGGAAGCAAAAAAGGTGATCTGAGCCTCCATTACATGATGCCAGTATGCTAATGAGATGCTGGTATGAACTGCATAGATGATCTCAAGGGAAGAGTAGGAGAGCAGCTATTCAGCATGGGTTGAGGTGGGATTCTCCTGACTCAGTTTCCCCAATGACACCTGGCAGATTTTAAGCCTGACTGAATACAAGTGGACAATCTAATCCTGCCTGGAATAGACATGACGTTGGGGAAAGATTGTTTCCCTGCAATGTCCCTACTCTTGGTGGCAATTCCCTATAGTCAAAAGGTTTGTAAGCTTAATACTAGATCTATTCAATTATAGATTATGGGTAAAGGAACATCCGAGGCTGCCTAAAATTAAGCTATTAGGCATAGGACTTTAGACCAACAACATTAAGTTAGGGTCTTTTTATTCTTAGTAATACTGAGGAGACAATTAGATCAAGAGCTTGTGAAGTTAGCAACCTGAATATTATCTGTGTCTCAGTTGGCTTATGTTTAAAAAAAAATTTTTTTGTGGTCCATATTGTAAATGCTTTAAAAAGATGTATCACCTGACCATAAGTTTGAATTGCTTTATCTGTTATAAACTGTGTTAAAAAAGAAAAAGAAAAAAGGAAAAAAAGAAAAGTTAAGTATATAATAAATAAATAAATAATTGTTGGCAAATTGTGGTGCTGAAGAAGAGTTTTGAGAGTCCCTTGAACAGTAAGGAGATGAAATCAATACTTCAAGAGACTGTTCACCAGAAGGTCAAATACTGAAGGTTAAATATTTTGGCCATATAATGAAAATATGGGACTTATTGGAAAAGATTGAAAGCAAAAGAAAAAGGGAACAGCAGAAGATGAGATGGTTGAAAGTACCATGGAAACGGTTAATAAGAACTTGGACAGACTTTGAGAGATAGTGGGAACACAAGGGCCTAGCAAGCTATGGTCCATGGGACCAGGAAGAGTCAGATATGACTGAATGATCAAATTATAACAAATGTAAAGACAATTTGTCAAAATCAGTTATTGCCAATAGGAACTCTCCTAGCAGGGCTCCTTGAGGAGTAGAAAAAGACTGATGAACTCTAAGCAAAAATTGCCTAGCAAGAATTTGAAGACTGTCTGAAGCAGACATTTCGAATCAAAAGGCCTTTGTGCAACATAATCTAATAGCCAGTTCAAAGAGATGGAAAGAATTGAGCCCAAAGGTAACACATTTCTGCCTAGAACTGCAGATTTTTAGTGAATAGACTCATCCCACCAAACATGGTAACACTAGTAACCTCTCTGGATTTACATTTATTGCTGTAATATAAGTTTTTATAATGTATTCTGGATACAATTTAGATTCATATGCACTGAAGCAGCCTGTCAAGTCATGTCATATACTGTGCTCGTATGTTGTGAGTGTATATTGCTACATTTGGTGAACTGAGGTTTCACTATTGAGTTAAGCATCTTTTTTTTAAATAAAGTACTGGTATTTTTTTTGATACTGTGGTGATTCCTGACTTCAATTGTACCACAGCTAGTTTTTCAAGTCACTAAAGTGCTTGATTCCAGGGAGATTTTATTGAAAGAGACGTAGTGAAACTAAGATGGAAGCTAATAGGATAGGACAGAAATGATCAGTGCATTCTGATTCAGGAACTATAGGTTCTGATTATACAATCACACTGTGGGTATATGAAAAGGCAGTCTTATTTGCTCTAATATAAAGGAAAGGGAGCTGAAAACTCACAAGAAATGAAAAGTGAGCAAGTTCACAAAGGAGGCTGTGGAATCCTCCAAAGTACAAATGGAAGAAGACAGAAGCCAGGCCACTTATCATCTTTCTACTGCTACTGCATTGACAGGGAGTGAGAGTCTAGGAGAAGACTATAGCTGTCACACGGAAGTCACATGGAGCAGATTCAGAATAACTGTAGCTGTCTCTGTTTTCCAAAAATGAAACTGATGACATGACCATCATATCACTTGTTCATCATGTCACTTATCATAACATTGGTTCTTGCATTGAACCTGTCTTTCCAATCTTCATTTCTTTAAGTATTCATTCTCTTTTTGTATTTGTCATGTGTTTTCTAAAGAATCCATTTTCTCCAAGATTCTTGCTTATGCATGGCCTGAAGCACTAAATACAGATAAGAGAGAATCTGTTTGACTAGGTACACTGATGAAGAGAAATAGTTTTCTCTGTTTAATTGTTGAGACTACCAATTAATTCAAGTTAAGCGAACAAGCAAAACATATCATTAATATATAACTCCTCAAAAGTGATTTTGAATGATTCTAGACAGGATAAACTATCAGTTTACTGGTGGGAGGAATTTTGATAAGTGATTTTAGGCTTGTCCGAGACCATTATCTCAAGCCTTACTGTTTATTATCTTTCCCACATTAAGTTTTAAAAACTCTCATGCATTCAGAGAAATGGAATAAAAGGGCACTAAGGTGAACTCTTGAGCCCACTAAGTGACCTGAAAGGAGGAGGTGGGAAAAATTGGAACCACCCATTATGGAGATGGAGAGCAGAAAGAGGAAATAGGTAGTTTTTCTCCTCCATCAAAAACTTTCTACCCTCAAATATTGCTAGAAATGAATAGCATGGTGCTGCAGAGGGAGAAATAGAGAATACTCTAAAAACAATTACTTGTAGGACTGAACCAGGAGAAAGTATTGGGCTATTGTAGATGAAGTAAGGGCTAAGAAAAAGAGTGAGGAAAAGAGCTTGAAAGCTTAAAGGTAAAGGAAAATTGAGAATCAAGCTCTGTCAAATATATGAGAGCTGAAAATTAATTTCTGAAGCAAAGCATTTAAAAGAGCTGCAGATTCAAACCTGAGTGACTATCTAAAGCATTCTACTAGAAGAAGGAGAAGAAGAAGAAGAAGAAGAAGAAGAAGAAGAAGAAGAAGAAGATAAATCAGGCAGCTGAGATTAAGAAGATGGTGAGATTTTTTCAGGATTCAACAGT
This sequence comes from Potorous gilbertii, assembly GCA_028658325.1. Taxonomy (NCBI): domain Eukaryota; kingdom Metazoa; phylum Chordata; class Mammalia; order Diprotodontia; family Potoroidae; genus Potorous; species Potorous gilbertii. The sequence goes on along the minus strand of CM053769.1, from coordinate 428,773,960 downwards.
GGGCTAGAAGGAAAGTCATTCTTGTGAGGAATTTTTAAAAATAATGTTTTAAAAATTCTAAATGTTCCTTTTTTTCTTTTTTGGATGCTATAATGTTTCACTTAGCAAAGATTTCCTCTATTCTTGATTTTTCATATTTATCAGGCTCGGACAATTGCCTGATACTACCTGTCTGACCTAGGCATGCTTTTCTGGGATTGACTCTTGCCCTTCAGGAACATAAGAAAAGTCCTGGAGATAAGTGACTGTGTCTCTTTGACACTTAAAGGCATTTTTATTCCGCCTACTCTTACTTTGCTTCTTAAATTACCACAGAATGCCTGGCCTCTGAGTCCTTATTTTTAGCTGATGGATCTTTTTATGTCTACTTGTTGGAACTTGTTTATGGTTCTCATATTCAAATCTTGCCCTTGATCCTAGTTCGCTCTGATTCCTGATAATCATTCTTGATTTTCCAGCTCCTCAACTAATCTGTCACTCACTTGGGACTCCAGTTGGATTTACCAAGCCCCAATTCTTTGACCTGATGAATGAAAAACCTCCACTGGTAACATGTTCACTGTCAATCATTGATAGATGTCTAAGATACACAGCTATTTTTTGAAAAAATGTATGAACATTCCATGAAATATTTCAAGTAAGAAGATGTTTGTTTCTTTTAGGTCTATCTGTAAATAAGTTTAGGTTCACACAGATATACATTCTGACTATAAGATTTGACTATTGTGTGATTTTACTTGTACATGAAAAATGAGATAAAAATATAATTCCAAAGAATCACAGTTGCTTCAGTTTGAGTAGCCAAATTCCATTAAATAATAATGAGAATCAGATTTATATAAGATATTTTATTGAAAGGACTGAAAGAAGTCAGCATCCTTTCAAACCTCACACACACTCAGAAAAAAACAACAACAAATGGAAAACAGAAGAGGGAAAAAAAACTTTAAAAAATCCAGCAAGAAAATAAAAACATACCAGCATTCTAAAATGAGCAAGGCAACTGGTAATTTAAAAAGAAAAACAAACTATAGCAACTAAATCAGCTGAACTATCAGAAGCAACTGAAATGATGGGAAAACCTCAAAAATCATGCAATCTGTTTTGAGATTATCTCATACACTATGATAGAATCAATATCTAGCAGATCTCCCTCTTTCACCTTCTCCCCAACATGGGTAAAGCTAGATTTTCTCTAAAAGTCAACAAAATTCAGGAATTATTTGTCCTGGGGTTGGATCAAGGCTTAATTTGTGTGCCTAGCTAGATGAAACTTCCTGGTAGATTGTGGCTGTGCTGACTTGGCTTTCTGGTCACCTAGGGGCATAAAAGGCCCCACCCAAATAGATCATGCTTTTCATACTTGGTGAATGACTGAAACCACACAAATCACTACTGGGCAAGTATGCCCAGTGGACCAGAAGTATTTTTGTATTGAGATGAGATGGGACTGTCTCTACCAGAGCTAAGTATAATTGTATATCCTTCTATATTAGGGTTAAGTAACCCTCTTTTCATTAACTGTTTGTTAACTGTACCTGTTAGTACCTCATTTTGTCCCAGCATCAAATCTGAACTAAAGGGGCGATACCTTGAGTCTTTCTTGCTCCATGGATACAAAGATAAATGAGTACAATGGTACTTTGTGCCTGCCTGAATCATGTAAGATGGAGGCACTCATATAGGAAGGATCTGCTTCTGGAAAATAATATTCCATGTTGTTTTGTTTTTTGTTTTTTGTTTTTTTACCATAGAAGTTGGAGCAGCCCTGCCAGTGTAGTTGGAATAAGCTGAACCTTTAAAACTACCAGACTGGGACATTCTCACTCAATTTCTTTTTAACTGCATCTAGGGATGAAGTTCACATACATCCACAACATAGGCATTATGCACTATGCTGACTGAGGGAAAGGAAAAGTTTCCTTTTCTCCCATTAGGTTCTATGGACCTAAGATACGGGTTTGGAGTTTTGGTCTCATTTCATTTGACCTTTTCAATTCTAGGTATGGGTAATGGAGTCTACAGACCTGGAAGTTCTAGTCACATTATTCTTAGAACTAGGATTCAAAGGATTAGATGCTACTGCTGGCCCACTAGACAAAGTCATAAGAAGCCAGAGGTTCCAGATGCAAGTTCCAGAAAGGGTCTGGACTTAGAACTTGATGGGAATAAGTTGTTTAGCAACTGAGACAAATTGTAAATCAAGTCTAGGAACTGAAGAGTTGTGGAAGGGTTAGCCTCCCAAAAGTTGAAGGGGAAATGTTTATGTTTGCTATTATACCTTTAAAGTAAATATTCCTTTTTTAAAAGGCCAATCAGACTATTTATTAAGTGATTAAATAGAATTAAGGAACACATTTAGTAAGGGCTTGAGCCAGTAATAGACACTCCCCAAATCCCATTAAAGTACTGGAGAACTGTGGAGGAAAAGATAAAAATGAAACATGTGGATCTCAGTAGTCACTGTTGTATGACATATTCAGAGAAATGAAGCAAGAATTGCAATACTAAGAATATCACTAGATCAAATAAAAGAACTTGAACAAAGTAAACACAAATACATATATAAGAAAATAGTGAGAATTTTTTGAAAATGAGAGCAAATGATAAAGGAAAGTACCAATAAGGAGACTCATAAAAAGATTCATACAAATGGAGTACATGGCAATAGCAGAGAACACTGGAAAATCAACTGTGCACAGTGAAAATCAGCTAGGAATAAAGATTTTTAAAAATCATAGAATTATACAAATATTGGAAAATATGCACACACAAAATAACAACCTATAGGATAGATTTTTTTAAAAGCCAGCAGAGAAAAATCAAAGAACTGGTGGGGGGATGAGAAGAAAAGAAGCTTAATGTTATTTTTCAGAAATTAGAGAAAAATTATCAGACCTTGTAACAATAAATGAAATTTGTTGTTGTTCAGTCAGTTTGCCATTTTCTTCTCCAGCTAATTTTATAGATGAGAAAACTGAAACAAATAGAGTTAAGTGACTTTCCCAGAGTCAGATTTGAACTCAGGTCCTTCTGACTCCAGGGCCAGTATTCTATCCACTGCACCACGTAGCTGCCCAAATCAATGAAATACAAATAGAAAAAAAAGACACAGAAAGACACAAGGAAGAAGCCAAAATATTATATGTTTAAACTCATAAACTCAAAAATTAAACTCATAAACTCATAAATTCCAGTGCTACAATGATGTGACAAGACCAGAATTTCCTCCCCTCATCCACTCTACTGCTCTGACTGCCCCAGCTTTCCTGATGCAGCTTCTCCTTCCCATAACCAGTTTGGACCAAGATATGTCCTGACACAACTTCCTGGCCCAGGGGAATAAAGAGGTCCAACCATGTAGAATTAGGGGCCTCTCAGACTTAGTTTTAAGCCTTTCCATGAGGCAGCAAGGCAGGTCTCATCTACCTAAAGCTAAAGATAAGTGCCATTTCTTGCTTATTGTTTTAGGGCAAAATAAGGCTTTGTTTAAGTGATCAATGATGAACCTCACATCTTCATCTCAACATTGAGACTAAACTAAGAGTGTGCTGGTGGCAGAGCTATGTCTACAATAAATGGTGAATAAAAAATACAACAGTCTGACAGAAGTATAGGAATCACTTACATCTTCTGGGGGACTTGTTAATTTTCTCTTATGTAGAGCCTCCAATGGTATGGGTCAGTGGGAAGTAGGTGTATCCACTGGTCTTGGCACACACCCCTTCTTTCCTGATATAAATGCTTATAAAACTTTTATTTCTGGTACTGTAGTACTAAGACGATAAAGGAAAGCAAAACCAAAATGTGGAGAACCACAGCAAATCATTCCAGGCCTTTCTTCCTACCTTCAAAAGGCTCAAGTTTCAAGTCTTTTACTGGATAGATCCTTCTAGCATAGACAGCACAAGAAAAAAAAGGGGAAACAGAAGTAAAACGAAAAATATGGAAAACAAAAGTCGGAAATCCTAAGCTTTTCCTTTCTCTTTGTAAAAACTAAATCTCAAGTCTCACAATCTTATCCGTTTAATGGATGATGTTAAATTTTGGGGTTCCTTGTGGGTTGCCTAATGTAAGGTGGTAACAATGAAAAAGAGGAACACGAGAACATCAAGGCTGCATCACAGACGATGACATCTCAGTCCAGTTATAGATTCTATTCTCTCTGATATACACTGGCAATGAAAAGAAGGAATAGTTCCAAGAGAAGCAAAGCCATAGCAGGGACTCTTCTGGCATAGTCAACAATTCTTCATCATTCATTAGGTTTATCTATAATAAAATGAAAAAGAGGTCAAAATCAAAGCTCTCTTTGTACTACTATCCACTGCCCCCCAATCCTTGTACCACCATTCCCTAGCCTGCTTGCCAAACTTCCCCCTTCCCCACTAAGAGCTGTGTCAGGGGAATGATTCAAAATCTTTGCCTTCTTAGAGATTTGTACAGACCCTTCTTCCAAAGTGGCTGAATATAGACTCTCCTTTGCCCTCATCCAGGGCTAAAGAATTACCACAAGGTTAACAAATGGTTTTCTTCTCTTCCAAGTAAATACACACCCATCATAGTTATATACTAACAGTTTCAACTCCCCCATTCTGTCTGAAGGCATGACACATACCAAAACCAACATTTTCTGGTCCCTCAAGCCCTTTCAGAGAAGGGAACTTCTGGAAAGTTACCTGAATCATACCAGAGGAAAGGAAGCCTGCTAATTGAGGGGAACCAGAACTATTTCTCTCATAGGGTCCATTAAGAGGAAAATGACCTTTAAGTCAAGGCAATTCTTCTCTGGAGGAAGAATAAGGAAAGGGAGGAGAAAGTCAACTAGAACTACATCCAAAAGCAGTTCATTTTTATGATGGCCCAAACCAAGAAATCACTGGACAAGAGAGCCCTTCCCCTTTACAAAGTAGCAATTATTTGTCACAGACACAGGGACCTTCAGAGAGGTTGAACACATGACATATACAGTCAGATGAAGAATGATGCAGTTGTTCATCAGTAGGGGGAAACCTCTTTATCTGAGATAAGAGAATGCTACTTTGATAGTTGGGGACAGGTTGATGACCACATGGGTGGAGAATAACTATCTTGTCTTTAGTTACAGGAATCATATATTCCTGTGCCTAGAATAGCATAGTATCATCACCCAAATGTCCAAATTGACACTGAACTCACTTTCCAACGTCTGCTCTTCTCATATGGCTTCCAGTCTGGTAATATACCATATAATATGTTTGTTGCCTTACAAAAGAAAAAATATTTATGGATTGAAAGTTATCAGCAAAATTCTGTTTTCCCTGACCCCAAAGTGGAGAACTTTTTATTGCAGTCCTATGCTCTTTGGGACACAGACCACTTGACTAGGTCTCTATGGCAACTGCGCAGGAACTAGCATAGATGAAGATCTTCTCTGCTCCATTCCTCAAAGCCCTCTTGATATGGCAGCTATCCAACCCTGAGCTCAGCTAACTGGAAGGAATTTCAAGGACTCCTACTCTTTAAGGTAGCTTCTGTTACCAGATTAGTCGACTGCTGAGATCCAAATGCTTCTCTTGTGGTGTATAGAACTACTTGATTAACTAGGAAAAAATGGCATTCATCCATCCCTCAGCAGTTATGTCTACTGGGCCAGAGGAAGAGGCAAGTTCCCTGGGTCTGAACTGGAAGCCTCAATCTCTTGCATAGTCACTGTTTGTGATGAGATCTAATACCAGTGGGACACAGGTAAGTATGATTTCTAATGTATTGTTTCCATTTAGTAATAGAAGCCTACTGTGCTCTATTTCCATCTTGTTAGAGGGACCATCTTGCATCATCCAACTCATCATCCAATCTCCGTAATTTTGAACAAAGAATGATTATGAGGTCATGTGTCATCTGTTCGGTACCAACTGAGAGGGAAGCAACTACCTTTCAAAAACAGTATAATGAGTGGCAGCTCTGGGAAACTTTGAGTTCCGGATTCCTTATAGTAACTTATACTAGCCACCTTTTGGTTCTTGCCATAAATTCTACCCAGGTTGGTCTTTATAGACAGAAACCTCTAGAAATATGGTCTTTGGGGGTCAAAAGAGCCTGTGGGAAGAGACTCATGGACTGCCTGTTTCTTTCAGGGCTATAGACCATTCTGGGTACCATTTGAAAGAGATAGACTTGTGGGTGACTTAATAAATGAAGGTCATTATGACACAGAGCAGGGGAATGTGAGTTTTCAAAAATCTGAAGAATAAAAAAAAGAAAACCCCTGGGCTTCCTTCTTACACCATGGGAAAACAAAAGTCAGTAATATTTCAGAGTGAGGCTGGAATCCTCTGGGATTTTTCTGCCTATTTTCTATTCCCTAAAACATGACCAAATAGTGTGGACCCTGGATTTTCTTAATGTTGATTTTTAATCTCTTGTCCATCATATGAACCACCATCTGCCATCATGGCCTCATCTGGTCCAGTTAACATTAAATAGCAACACAATGGTATACACCAGTGTCCTTAAGAAGGAAGGCCTCTCTCAGGTGTCTGCTTGCTGTGCTGTGACAGTACAAAGGAGAGTTCAAAAAGTCCTCAGGAAAGACAGTGACTCCTTTCCAGTTGAAAACAAACTTCTGCTGTCTAATCTCAGCCTCAAGAATAAAGAATGTGATATATGAATGTAAATGAATATTATTATACCATAAGAAATTATATGAAGAATAGTTTAAGGAAACCTGGGAAGATTTATATGAACTGATGCAGAATGAAATAGAGAACAAGAACTAGAATGAGCCATATGATAACATTGTAAAGAAAAATAATTTTGAAATATTTAACACATCTGATTAATATAATAGCTATATATGACTCTAAGCACCTGACAAGTTTCTAACAGAGAGATTTACCAAAAGAAAAATTTTTTAAATGGGTAATGGAAGCACTTTTTAAAGAAAAATAGACAAGATTTGGAATCTACAAATTAAATTTATGATATAACATGAGGAGAGACTAGAAAATATAAAGACCCATCCAGAGGGACCCACAGAATGTTTGGTGAACCTGTTTATAAAAGCTCATGATGAAGTGGAATGGAAGGCCTAGATCTCTACTTCAGACCATGTACCATCATTCTGTGACTGGTTGCTACCTTCTTGCTGAGTAATGAAGAATGTAGCCTTTTAATTTTCTGGCTGCTAAGCTAGAAAAGCAGGAGACCACGACATTTTTAAGTTACGGTCTCTTCAAGTTCTCACATTGAGTGATGCAATGCCCATTCAGTAAATAGGCCTCTTTAAGAAGTGAGTCAAGGGATGGCCCCTTTAATAAAAAAAAAAATCAAAATAGGAGGGGAAGACTCTCTGGGTTGTTGGCCAAAAGAGAAACAATTATTATTTACATTTACTCTGAGCCAAGAGGGCCCAAAACACCGCATTAATTTGTGCTTAAGCAGGGCAGGGACTAATTGTTGTCCAATCAATGAGATCCAGAGTGAATTGGGTTTAAGGCTTGGTCTTTGAGAAAGAAATCTAGCCAGTAAACCCCAAGGTAACTGGGTAGGTCTTGGCCATCAAGGTTGACCTTCCTTTGAGCAGAACACCTTTGGGTACGGGGAGAGTGTGAGGAGGGGAAAGGGGAGGGAAGGAGAGGAAGAGTTCCTCAAAGTCACCAGCCTCACTTTCTCCTCTAGAGTCATTTGGGTCCAGTGGCCAGATATCAATCAGGATGACTAGAGAGGGCCCTAGAAGCAGCCCTCCCTCACTCATATCAAATTCAGTTGCAAGTCATGTCATCTCCCTGGTGTCATGATCCTCTTCAAGAACAGAGGTCAAAACACAATGTATAATTAATCCAAGCTGCATGAAGCTGGCCAGTTCCAGTTGAGCAACTCAGTTTCTCTTCTCCTCTCCCCTCCCCTCTCCTCTCCTCTCCTCTCCTCTTCTCTCTTCTCCTCCAGGTAGAGAAGATCCCTCCATCACCTGCTAAATCCACATGGAGCTATGTTGCTTTGCTCCTGTTGTGTCAATTCATTCTTCATCTCAAGTGGAGTATTTGGAATGACCTTATGAGATTCGAAATGCTAGAGGAGCTACTGGAGGTCCAATGTTGGAAGTCCATAGCAGAGACTGCTTAGTAGATACAGCAGCCGACCCTGATGAGAAATTGTACAGCCTCATGGACTAACTTGCAGGATCCATTCCAGCAGCAGATTGATACAACAGCTGACAGGAAATGCCATGCAAGAAAGGGAAGGATTTTATCCATTAGCAGAGCCACATTCATCAATGACTTTAAGGGGTAAATGCTTTAGATAGGCTGCTTTAAGTTTTTGCCTACTCTCCCCAGAAACTGAGGTGACTGAAGGCAAAGTATGCATTCCTGGTATAACATCCACTTGATCATAATGTATAATCTTTGTAATGTATCATTGTAATCTTTTAGTTAATATTTTATTTAGGACTTCTGCATCAATATTCATTAATTAAATTGGTCGATAATTTTCTTTTTCTGTTTTTACTCTTCTTGGTTTAGTTTATCAGTATCATATTTGTTTCATAAAAGGAGTTTGGTAGTATCCTTTCTTTGCTTATTATTCCAAACAATTAATTTAATACTAGATTTAGTTGATCTTTAGATGTTTGATAGAATTCACTTATAAATACATCTAGTCTTGGTGCTTTTGTCTTAGCAAGCTGATTTATGATCTGTTCAATTTCTTTTTCAAAAACAGGTCTATTTCTTCTTCTTCCAAACAAGAGAATTTATATTTTTGTAAATATTTATGCATTTCACTTAAATAGCTAAATCTATTGACATTTAATTGGGCAAAATAAGTCCTTTCATCTTCATTAGTGGCGTATTCACTATTTTCATTTTTGATACTAGCAATTAGCTTTTCTTCTCTCTTTTTTTACATTCAATCAACCAATTGTTTATCTCTTTATTTGTTTTTCATAAAACCAACTCCTAATTTTAAATTATTAATTCAATATTTTAACATTCAATTTTATTAATCTCATTTTTAATTTTGAGATCTTCCAATCCAGTGTTTAATTGGGAATTTTTAATTTGTTCTTTTTCTAGTTTTTTTTTTAAATTCTATATCCAATTCATTAGTTTGTCTTCCTCTCTTTTATGGATGTAAGCATTTGGAGATATGAATTTTTCTCATATCATTGCTTTTACTACATCCCATAGGTTTTGATATGTTGTCTCATTATTGACATTCTCTTGAATGAACTTACTGATTGTTTCTATGATTTGTTCCTTAATCCACTCATTGCTTAAGATTGGGTTGTTTATTCTCCAACTAGTTTTTAATCTACATTTCCATGGTTCGTTATTAAGTATAATTTATTGCATTGTGATATAAAAAAGATACTTTGAATATTTCTGCTTTTCTACTTTTAAATACAAAATTTTTGTGTACTAATATATTGTCAGTCTTTCTAAATGTAACATGAATTACTGAGAAAAAGATATATTCCTTTCTATTTTTACTCTATCATATCTAGATTATCTAAAACTCTATTTTCTTCCTTTACTTTTCTCTTATTTATTTTTTGATAGATTTATATAGTTCTGAGAGAAGATTAAAGTCCCCCACTTTGAGAATACTCCTATCTCCACCCATAATTCATTTAACTTTTAAAAAATTTTTATATTATATTATTTGGTACATATAGGTTCAATATTGATATTATTTCATTGTCTATGTTACTTTTTATCTAAATGTAGTTACCCTGTTTATCTCCCTTAAGTAAAGCTATTTTAGTCATGACTTTGTCTGAGACATAATTGCTATCCTTGCCTTTTTCAAATTAACTGAATTCCCCATTTTAACTGTGTATATCTCTCATTATTAAATGTGTTTCTTATAAACAACACATTGTTGGATTCTGATTTTTAATCCATTTTGCTATCTGTTTCTGTTTTGGGGGGATGAGTTCATCCCATTCACATTCAATGTTATAATTACTTTTTGTGAATTATCCCCCATCTTATTTTTATTCGCTATTTTCCTTTTCAGTCTCTCTTTTTACTCTATCCCTGCTACCTTATCTTCTCTTCTTACCTTCATATTCCTTATTTTACCCAGACCTTTAAGAATCCCTTATCTTTTCCCCCACCCTCTTAATCCTATTGTATATACTCTTCTAAAAGTCCCTCCTCCACTATATGACCCAGTTTTCTTGTTTTTCTGTAAATTCAGAAGACTTCTACACCCTTCCAGATGTACATGTTGACTCAGACAAGAGTAAGGTTCCAATATTACTGGTCCTCTACCCTGACCTATTTCCTCTGTATCAGTTCTTTTTTTAATCATTTTTATGAGATAATTGCTCCTTTTTACCATTTCCTACCTAATTTTGTTTTTTAGGATCACCTCCACCATATGCAATTCAGCCTGGACCTTTCCCTCAAACTACCTTAATAGTGATAACGGCTTCAAGAATACTGGTAATATTTGCTCATGTAATATTAGCAGTTTGACCTTAATGAGTGCCTTAAATTAGTCTTCAATGTTTTCCTTATATTTCTTCTGAATCTTTTACATCAAATTCTCCATTGAGTTCTGGCCTTTTGTTACAGATACCTGAAAGTCTTTCAGTCTGTCAAATATCCATTTTTTTCATTCAGGATTATGTTCAACTTGGTTGGGTAATTCTTGGATGCCACCCCATATCTTTTGTTCTTCAAAATATAATGCTCCACAACTCATGACCCTTTAGTGTAGAAGCTAATAGGTCTTCTGAAATCCTAATTATATTTCTGCAGTATTCAAATAGGTTTTTTCTTGTCACTTGTAATATTTTTTCCTTAAACTGGGTGTTTTGAAACTTGGCTATGACGTTCCTGTAAGTTTTCCTCTTGGGGTCTCTTTCAAGCAATGATTTTTTTTTCTATTTCTACTTTACTCTCTTGTTCCGAACTTCAAGGCATTTTTTCCTTAATAATTTCTTATAATATTCTATCCAGATATTGAAAGTATCCACCAATAACCTCCAGAAAGAGATCTGAAAAGAGAAACTCCTAGGAATATTATGGCCAAATTTGAGACTTCCCAGGTCAAGGAGAAAATATTGCAAGCAGCTAGAAAGAAACAATTTGAGTATTGTGGAAATACAATCAAGATAACACAGGATCTGGCAACTTCTACATTCAGGGATTTTTGGGCTTGGAATAGGATACTCCAGAAGTCAAAGGAACTGGGATTAAAACCAAGAATCACCTACCCAGCAAAACTGAGTATAATACTTCAAGGGGGAAAATGGTCATTCAATAATATGGAGGACTTTCAAACATTCATGATGAAAAGACCAGAAATGAATAGAAAATTTGACTTTCAAACACAAGAATCAAGAAAACCATGAAAAGGTAAACAGAAAAAAGAAATTACAAAGGACTTTCTAAAGCTGAACTGTTTACATTCCTACATAGAAAAATAATATTTGTAACTTTTGAGACTTTTCTCAGTATTTAGGTAGGTGGAGGGATTATACACACACACACACACACACACACACACACACACACACACACACACACATAGACAGAGAGTACAGGTTGAGTTGAATCAGAAGAGATGATATCCATAAAAAAATAAAATTAAATTTAGGGATGAGATAGGAAAATATTAGGAAGAGAAATGGAATGGGGCAGACTATCACTCATAAAAGATATAAGAAAAATCTTTTTCAATGGAAGAGAAAAGGTAGGAGATGAGAGGAGAAAAGTAAAGCTTACTCTCTTCACATATGGCTTAAGGAGGGAATAACATGCTCACTAAATTTGGTATGAAAATCTATCTTACACTACAGGAAAATAATGGAGAAGGGGACAAGTGGGGTGAGGGGGATGATAGAAGGGAGGGCAAATGAGAAAAGGGAGTAACTATAAGTAAACACTTTTGGGAAGGGACAAGGTCAAATGAGAGAACACAAAAAAAGGAGGCACAGGGTAGGATGGAGGGCAATATAGTTAGTCTTACAAAACGTGACTATTATGGAAGTCTTTTGCAGAAAAACATATATATAGCCTGTATTGAGTTGCTTGCCTTCTCAACAGGGATAGGTGGGGAAAGAGGGAGGGAGAAAAGTTGGAATTCAAAGTATTAGTAAAGAATGTTGAGCATTGTTTTTGTGTATAACTGGGAAATAAGAAATACAGGTAATGGGATATAGAAATTTATCTTGCTCTACAAGAAAAGAGAGAAGATGGGGATAAGGGAAGGGTGGGATGTAATAGAAGGGAGGGTACATTTGGAAAGGGTAATCAGAATGCAGGGTGTTCTGGGGTGAGTGGAGGGGAGAGATGGGGAGAAAAATTGTAACTCAAAATTATGTGGAAATGAATGTTGAAACCTAAAAATAAATAAAACTATTAAAAATAAATAAAAATTAAAAAATTTTTAAAAGATTTTATACATCTTTTTCCATTTGATTAACTTTCTTTTCATAATTTTCTTGGATTGCTTTTATTTGTTTTTCATAATTTTTCCTTGATCTCTTTTATTTTATGTTTTAATTCCTTTTTAAGCTCTTCTATGAGCTCTTTTTGGGCTTGTGCCCATTCGACATTACTCATTTTTATTTCTCATATTTTATTTTTAGAAACTTATGTTATCATTATCAATTTTCATTCCAAATTGTGGATAATATTGCCCTAGGCTTCAAATCCTCCTTACTGTTATTTTCCAGGGGCTCAGACTCTCCTCTCCTCTCCTCTTCCTCTCCTTTTCTAAGTCATGTTTAGATCCCTAGTCGTGCTCCTCTGGAAATGTCCTTTCTCTCTTTTGTATGGCACTCACTGGGCATGAGCTCACTCCTTGTCACCCATAGTCACAGCCTAGTATCACTTCTGGTGAGCACCACTAGGTCTGACCTCCAGAAACAGCAAGGGGTCCTTCAATCTTCCCCTGCTTAGCTGCTGTTCCCTAGAGGAAAGTTTGTGAGGTCAAGAAGTGAAAGCTCCTGAGGCTGTGAGATGAAAGTTTTCCAGGTAAAATTTATTGAGGCCTCATCTGCTTCCTGACAAAGCTGCTCCAGGATCTCCTATTGGTTGATTCAGTGGAGCCAGCCTATAGGTGTATACCTATAGGTATACTTCACTCAGGCCAGGGGCCCTATCTCGTCTGAGGTCCTCTCAAGTTGTCTCAAGAGGATAACTGCTTCATCCCTTTATTTTTGCTGCACTACATTAATTTCATGGTAATTTTTTGTCTGTTTGTGGAGGAAATCTGGAGAGTTTGGGAATTTCTGACCTCCTCTATCATCTTCCCAGAAAAGTTCAAACAGTGACTTTTAAGGGGTTATTTTCAACGCATTTTCTAAAAGCAAGTGAATAAGGGGCTTCAAAACTGTGATTTATCACACATTGGAAAACATTACTCTGAGAAAAAATCTTCAGCACACTGCCAAAGTGTTCTATGAAACCAAAAAGTCTAAAGACCTCTGTCGTACAGGGAGCTTACCCTGTTGCTAGTGTTTTCTTAAAGTTATTTTGTATAATTTTATATTTTATTTTCAATTGTATTCTTTTCATGAACACATAATGTAAAATGGGCAGAGGGTAGAAAATGTTTTATTTTGTCTTTGTATACTCAGATCTAGTCTATCCTTGGCACATAATAAACACTTAATAAATGTTTGTAGAATTAAATTAAATCACTCCAAAATTTTTATACAATTATTTGTCTGAATGGAAAATTTCTCTAAATCCTCTAAGGTGTAATGGTTTAATGGAAAGAACAACAGATGAGGAAGTAGGAGACCAAGATTAAAATCATAACTGGCAAGTTACTTGAAAATCATCTAATGTCTCTAATCATCTAACTAAGCCTCAGTTAGCTAATCTGAAAATCTCAATTGTTGGAGGAAAGGTTGTTATAAATCTGAAGGTATAATAGGTATGAACTCTTCTTTATATCAATATCACTTTTCCCTTCTACTTGCTACTGAAATGCAAACACCTCAGAATGTAAGTATTATCTAGTATTAATGCTGTAGGGTACTGCAATGTGAATTTTTGAATCTTGAATTACTAACTTCACTTGACTAAAATCTGACTCATGGAATAATGATGTTAAGGGAAAACCATTATTGTTTCTGTTATTGAAGAGGTTCTTGAGTTGATCCAAACCCATCCAATAAGATGTGAAAATTTACATTAAGTCTTAAACATTCCTTAAATAAGAAACTAGACTGTCAACTGTCCTTAACTCTGTGACTATATGGTACTCTTGCCCCTCAAATTAGTCTATCTGTGAACTCTCTAAATGTAGTTTAAACCGTGTAGTTTACCTGTACATTATTCTACAAAATTTTTTTCTTTCGAAGATGTATGAGATTATGTGTTTAAATTTATTCAAATTTTATGACATTGAAGCATGGTATTATGAATCTGTCTTTTCTTTAATTTTTATGACCTAGGAGGCGTGTACAGGATGAAAATATATAAAAGAATTATTTCTTTGTCACTTTGACCTAATTTTGCTCATAAAATGACTTGTTAGAATTTTAAAGGGGGTTGAGATTTTCCCTGAGGCCTGAACCTAGGCTTGAGCATAATAAAAAACCTCTAGGGTTTTTTTTAGGGGGGGTCTAATTTTTGCATTGTGGTAAATATATTTTGTCATCAGTTAGCTATAACATGAACACAATCAGGAGATTTTTCTCCTGTAATAAAAGTGACCATAAACAAGTAAGGGTTAGTATTTCTAACTGAAGATGTACAAGGAGAGTTGGGGGATGTGTTAAAGTATTATTTTTAAGCTTTGTCTAGAAATAAGTGGATTTTACAGGTAAATTGAAGCTTGTCCCTTGAAGTATTCAAAGCAAACATTTAATTAATTTTTTTAACTTTTCAAAACTTTCAATACTGAAAACCATCCATGATTTCATCAGCATGAGTACTCCCTCAACTCATAATGTTGGTAATCAGTCTTCCATGCCTTCCATTCTGAAAAAAAGTCATCCTCTGACGATTAGCCTTTTAGTGATGATCTTTATGGGCTTAATAGGCTGTAACTGGACCTAGTTTTGGAGGCTTACCAGCTTGAGAGTAAATGTCATGGCTTGTCATGTCCTAGTACAACCTTCTCAAATCCAGGATGACTTTTTCTGCCACAAATATGGACTGAAACAAGTCTTAGTAGAAATCTTTCTTAAAACTGTAAGATTAATATATTTCCTAGTTCTATTCAATGATATATTTACCATTTACCAGAATCAAACTATGCTTTAAGGTATCATTAAGGGTTATTGAGATTTGTGAGGTTTGTGTCCCAAAGCTAAATAGTTCCAGGCTCTAGTACTGAGAACAGAAGCTCTGCATGTAAAGAGAATATTTCATTTATTTTATTTCTTCCTAGCAGCTAAGTACCCGACACTTGATCAATGCATGTTTATTGATTGACTGGAAAGCATACATGAGAATCAGTGTATTTTCTAATGGTTATATCTCCTGTCTTTGTTATCGTTATCAATTCTAACAGCTGTTAACATGTTCTGGTGTGGACAATCATACAGGATAAGATCTTAAAATAATACTTCTTCTATGGAATAAAGTGGATGTAGTTTTGCAGTAGCACTTTGTAATTCATATCCTTTTCCAAAAGATACTGATAAAAATGAGGATTAAGCCCAAGTCTCTTGATCCCAAATCTAGGGCTCTTTTTACATTATACTGTCTTTCCAAATTTAAATCAGAATTGAATTCCAAAAGATGTTTGTCTATGTTTATGTATATTATCATACATGAATAAGGCACCCACTGGACTCTTGTTTTCTTGGGGAATGAGGTGGAATATTCTTTTGATTCTTTGTTATTTTCTTGACTTCCAAATTCCTTCATTGGAGTCTGGTTGGGAGTCAAGATGGTGGAGTAAGAAGTAAGTCACTCTAACCCTCCCTTCTTGACCTCTGAAAGTTCAGAAAATATCACCCCAGGAAAAACCCTGGAACAATTGAGCCAGCAGAGAAACTTGGTACAGCAGTTTTGCAGCCCAAGAAGCTTGGGGGACTAAGAGGAAAGGCCCTTCTTGCTCTGGGGGAGGGAGTTCAGTATAAGATGGGAGGTGTCCTAGAAAGCCAGGGGCAAACCACAACTCAGCAAACCAGGGAGAGATCCTGAGCCCCAGGGTGGTGGAGCAAGCAAGAACCAACAACAGGACCTCCCCTCCCTCCAACAGTAGACACTCGCTTGGAAAGTCACCACATAAGCTGGCATTCTCTAACAGTCAAATCTCCCAGTGATTCAGTACAATTACAGGAAGCACAACTGCAGGAGGCACAGCTTCAGGCTAGCTGACATCCTCCTGTAGACAAACATTCCAGTACTTTAAAGAAGCCAGAGTAAGCAGGCATGCTCCAGGGGCCAGTGTTGCTTATCCCAGTTCAGCACCAATTAAGTTGCCAGACTTCTACAACCTTCAGCTGCATACAAAGTCAGTGATCAGGTCTCAGGCTCCTAGCACAAGAAGCTTGGTTCAGTTACCCTTGCATTAAAGCAGGAGAGCTTGATGTTGAAAGCCAGGAAATAGGCAAATACCATGAAAAGCAGAAATGGACAATGACCATAGATTGCTATTATGGGGACATGGAAGATCAAAGCACAAATTCAGAAGAGGACAATATTGTCGATATACCCACACCTAAAATTTCAAAGAGGAATACGAACTGGTCTCAAGCCCAAAAAGCCTTCTTGGAATAGCTCAAGAAGAATTTTAAAAGTCAAATAAGAAAGGTGGAAGAAAAATTGGGAAAAGGAATGAGAGGTATGCAAGAGTGGTATAAAAGAGATGTATGCAAGGTATTCCAATAGCTTGGAAAAGGAAGAAAAAAAATTGACTGTAGAAAACAAGTCCTTAAAAATACAATTGGACAAGTGGGGAGAAAGAGTACACTGAAGAAAACAACTCAGTAAAAAATAGAATTGCCCAAATGGAAAAGGAGGCACAAAAACAAAAGAAAATAATTCATTAAAAATCAAAATTGGACAAGCAGAAGCTTATGACTCTATGAGATATCAAGAATAAGACAAGCAGAAATCAAAAAAAGAAGAAAATGTAAAAATATCTCATTGGTGAAAAAAAACTGACCTGGAAAACTGACCCAGCAGAGACAATTTAAAAATTATCGTATACCTAAAAAGCATGATGAAAAAAAGCTCCTAGACAGCATCTTTCAGGAAATCATCAAGGAAAACTTCCTTGAGGTCCTAGAACCAGAAGGTAAAATAGTCATCAAAAGAATCCACTGATCACCTCTGGAAAGAGATCCCAAATTGGAAACACCAAGAAATATTGTAGCCAAATTCCAAAATTACCAGGTCAAAGAGAAAATACTACAAGCAGCCAGAAAGAAACAAGTTAAATATCATGCAGTCACAGTCAGGATCATGTGAGATCTTGCAGTTTCTTCATTAAAAGATCAGAGGATGTGAAATATGATATTCCATAAGGCAAAGGAGCTTGGATTACAACCAAGGATCAACTATCTAGCATAATCTTTTCAAGGGAGGAGATAGACATTCAGTGAAATAGGGACTTCCTTTCCTTCCTGATAAAAAGACCAGAGTTCAACAGAAAATTTGATCTTCAAATACAAGATTCAAAAGAGGCATAAAAAGGTAAACAAGCAAGAATAAAACAATCACATGTTAATAAGAATGAACTGCTTACATCCCTACAATGGAAGATGATACTTGTAACTCTTGAGAACTGTATCTTTATTATGACATTTAAAAGGGGTATACATAAACAGAGGGTAGGTGTGGGTATAAGTTGACTTTAATATGAGAATAAAAAAATCTAATTATGTGGTGAAAAGGGATTGTAGTAGGAGAAGAGGAAAGGAGGAGACTGACAAGGAGGCAAGCATTTCATGTGACAAGGCACTAAATTCTTTTATTATCTATCTGTTTGTTTAAGACTGGTTCTCCCTATTTTACCAAGAATGGAAGTGCAGGAGTTACTCAAATACAATCCTGCTCTGATTGGCAGAGGAATTTGAACAGTTTTATTGGGGACCTGGGCCAGTTTGCTAGTGTGAATATTCCATTGGTGTATTCCATTACAGCCCACAACTCCTGAGCTCAAGAGATCCATCAGCCTCAGTCAGGTAGCTGGTATTGCAAATATATGCCATCAGATTTGACCCTAAGTTCTTTTAGAAAATCATGATGTAATACCCCGTAAAAGACACCCCTGTAATATATGCTACATATATAAAGAGAAATGTGAGGGCAAAGTTAAAATATTTGTGGGTAGACTTTTGATACAGTGGAAAGAGTGCTGTATTTGGAACAAGAAGAGTTGAGTCAAAAATCTGCCTTTGATATTTACTACCTATGCCCTTGGCATTTCAGTTAATTTCTCTGAGCCTTTGTTTCCTCAACTGTTAAATGAGGGACTAGGATTGTATGGCTTCAAAGGTTCCTTTCAACTCTAAATATATAATCCTAAAGGTGAGATTTGCATGTGTGTGCATGTGTTTGTGCATTTAAATAAAAATAATACCTATATAATCAGTATTTAATAATCAGAGTACTATGTTAGGATCAAAGTTTTCCAGGTAAGGTAGAGAATACATGACTTTTTTAGGATAAAACTGTGAGTTCATACCACCCTTGGCCTACCACAGTTGATTACTCCTTACTATCTTTCGATTATGCAATCATGTTTTCTTCATATTATGGGTGACCTCAACAATACTTGCTCCCTATTTATTTTAATACTCCAAAAGATACGTTTACTTTAAACAGTACAATGAGGATACAGCATACCAGCTTTACACAAGCACAGAAGCCTGGTCCAAATCTTGTCAAACTCTTTGGTAACTATGCATCTGTGATCCAGCACTTTGATTTTTTTACTCTGTTTCTCCTGTCTAGGTCACCTTAACTGTTATAATGAGATTGCTCCTTATGGTTAGTACAATTTCATGAATATCTCTATCCTCATAGCTAAATGGGATCGAAGACAGCAGATACTCATTTATGACGTTGTTTGGGACAATATAAGAAGCTAACTATATCCAGAATAGTCTCAAGATTTAAAATTTGCCCTATTTCTCTTACCATCATACTCAATAGTAATGTCAAGGCTAGTTATGGCTCCTACCACCATTTTGGGGGGAAAGGTTTTATGTGGTCTTGAAACATTATCCTGACCTCTCTCTCTTATGTTCTTCACTCTTCTTTGAAGCTTTGGGGAAGGCCATATCTTCCAAGGAAAGACTTCTTAGTCTCTGCTTTCCTGAGGAAGTAGAGAAGTCTGCTTTGAAAATATTTTCATGAGTAAATAGAGATTTAAAAAGTCCAGTTTTCCCCCTACTATCAACATAACAGTGGCTTACAGTGGTATCTGGCATATTTTTGTTTGTTTTACGAATGATGTGAATACATTACTATGCTGTTGCATTCTTTCTCCACAAAAAAAAATTTGCAGCACATCATTTGATATACCAGAAAAAAGTACCTAATAAATTTTAGCTGCCACTCTAGAAATTCAGGAACTTCAAAATAATTAACAAATTTTAATACGTGTTATTTTTGTGAGCAGAATGCATATATGCATAAATATTAGTATAAACAATCCCTATGGAGAAAAAAGCAACAAATAAATATTACTCATTTGCTTTTCTTATACAAGGTGCAAAATAAATATATATCTATATGAGTATAATATTTTCATTTGAATTGTAGAGCTCTGAATGGATAAAGCAGTGTGTCTAGAACAGTGGAAAATTCTTGACAAAGACAGCACAGTGGATGGAGTGCGGGGCCTGCAGTCAGGAAGACTCATCTTCCTGGGTTCAAATATAGCCTTAGATACTTACTAGTCCTATGACCCCACACAAGTCATTTACCCCCATTTGCCTCAGTTTCTTATCTGTAAAAATGAGTTGGAGAAGGAAATATCAATCCGTTCTAGTATCTTTGCTAAGAAAACTCCAAATGGGGTCACAAAGATTTGGACATGACTGAAAATGACTGAACAAGAACAAAGTGTACCAGTGTAATAGTAATTTAAATGGAAAGAGCTTTCTCATCAATTAAGAGGCCCATATAATCTGCTTAAATCACCTGGAAGCCTAAGTCACATGTGGTAGGAGGAGCTTGCTGAAGAGGTAGAACAGGAAGGGTGGAGCAGAACTGGGAGGAAGTGAGTGAGTGGGGTCAGGTCAGAGGGGATAGAACACGGGCCAACTGACCCAGTGTGACAGTTGATAGTGAGAAGGCCCAGGCTGAGGGAGGGGAGGTTTGAGAATGGTTTCACCCCTGCTGTGATCATGTTTATTAACTTCTTGGTCATGACAGATTTTGCTCTCTGGTTCTGGGATTTGGCTTTCTGGTGTTTAAATAAGTGTTTTTCTTCTGCCTTCTATATGGAGAGTTTTTATACTTTTGCAACTGAGAACTACACTGGCATACTCATAGTCACCACCAGTGCTGTGGGTATTGCCTTGACAATACAACCAGGCGTTGTGTGACAAATTAAGAATACAAAAAAAAAAAGAGCTTACATTCTAATGGGAGAGACAACATGCAAACAAATTTACACAAAGCAAGATA
The DNA here is from genome assembly GCA_028658325.1 of Potorous gilbertii. NCBI lineage: Eukaryota > Metazoa > Chordata > Mammalia > Diprotodontia > Potoroidae > Potorous > Potorous gilbertii. The sequence goes on along the minus strand of CM053769.1, from coordinate 428,753,414 downwards.
TATCCATGATAAATAGGAAATATCAAAAAAGAGAAGACATTGGAATTGAGAGGTTGAAGAAGCCTTTCTATAGAAGGTAGAATTTTAGTTAGGACTTACATGGAGTGAGGAAAGTCAATAAGTCATAGCAGAGGAAGGAGAACATTACAATCATGGAGGACAGTTAAAAAAATGCCTAGAGTTGAGTGATGGAGTGTCTTGTTTCTGGAACACTAGGGTTACTGGATCAAAGAGTATGTCCTGGAGAGTAAGGTGTTAGGCTAGAAATGTAGGCGAGTACTAGGTTATGAAAGCCTTAAATGCCAAACAGAGAACTTTGCATTTGTTGCAGGAGGTAATAGGAAGCCACTGGAGTTTATTAAATAGGGAGTGATATGATCAGGCCTGCATTTTAGGAAACTCACATTAGTGACTGAGTAGAGAATGAATTGTAATGGGGAGAGATGTGAGGAAGGCAGACCCACTAGCAGGCTATTGCAGTAAGAAAGGCATGAGGTGATGAGGGTCTGACCCAGAATGATCGCAATGTCAGAGGAGAGAAGGCAGAATATTAGAGAGTGGAGATTCAAAAGGGAAATTGGCAGCCCTTGGGAGCAGCCTGGATAAGGTGAAGGGCAAGAAGAAGAGGTGAGAGATAGTGAAGAATCCAACATGATTCCTAGGTTTCAAGCACAGGGTATTGGGAAGATGGTGTTGCCATCTATAGTAATAGGGGAAAGGGTAGGAAAAATTTAGGGGGAAAGATAATGAGTTCTAAACATATTAAGTTTAAGATATTTACTGGATATCCAGTTCAAGATGCCTGAAACACAGTCAGAGGTGAGAGATTGGAGGTCAGCAGAGAGATGGGGACAGGAAAGGTAAATTGAGAATCATCAGCATAAAGGCAGTAATTGATCCATGGAAGCTGATGAGATCCCCAAGTAAAGTAGTTTACAGAGAGAAGACAACATGCAAGCCTCCTCCAGTTAGAAGAAATGATCTGGAGGAAAATACAGCAAAGGAGACAGAGAAGGGGCAGTCAGATATACAGGAGTAAAAGCAGGAAAGAGTGGTGTACTGAAAACCTAGGGAGAAGAGAGTACCAAGAAGGAAAGAGTGAACAACAACGCCAAAGGTAGCAAAAGGGTAAAAATGAGTGAGGATGGAGAAGAGGCCAATGGATTTGGCAACCAGCAGATCATAAATGACTTTAGACAAGGCAGCTTCAGTGGAATGATAAGATCAGAAACCAGAGTAAGGGGTTAAGAAGAGAAAGAAGAGAAAATGGAGACAAATAACTAGAGGAACAGTTACTCTTAAAAACTGTATATTTCTATGTACTCTTCATACAGTGGAGTAGTATAGTGAATAAAACTCTACCTTTGCAGAAAGCATGGCTCAAATCTCAGCTTTGCAACTTACTGCCTATTTGACCTTGAGCAGGTCACTTACCTTCTTGTGCCTGTCTCCTCATCTTTACAAGAAAGATCTCCTTCCAACTCCTGTGATACACTTCACTAATAATACTTGGTCCTGCTTTGACCTAGTACAGGGAAGTAGATTCAGATGCATAGGTACTGAATCCTCGAAAATCATCAGGGTAGAAGAAGGGAGATGGCTGCTCCTATTTAGAGAGAGCAAACTCCAATTACTTTAGAATGCTCTGATCTTAAGTAGATCAAGTTAGTGTTAAAGCTGGTGTCAGGAAACTTCTCCCAAGATCGAAAGAAAGAAACATTGAAAGTCATGTCAAATATAAAATATTCTCCAACTAGAAAGAGTCTGAGGCTTGAATAGCTCAATAGCATATGAAAAGGCCAGAGAGGCAATGAATTTGCCTTCAGGGTATAGACGGAATTCATACCTTTGTCTTTAGCCATTTATTTACATTTATTTACCTTTCCTTAGTAATAACTTGTCCTACATAAGATTCTAGCTGAAAAGAAAATGATAATACTCCATCTCATAGGTTCCTCAAGTGGGTGATACCATCCCCTGGGGGGTGCTGGTTCTATGAGGCAAGGGTCCATAGTAGCCTTAGGTGCAATTGGGAGTGCACTGAATAAAAATAAGGAGCAGGTAGAAGCACAAGAAAGGAAGAGAAGAAAATTCTGAAAAACAGTGGGTACATGTTTCATCTGTTGCATAACAGAGTTAAAATGGTAGCGATTACATTATTTTTCAAATAAACACACAAAACGCAAGTTATAACAGACCAGTGGTCAAGTCCACCAACAGGTCTTAACAAGCAAGTGTTGGCAGGTCAGCCTGTCACACATTGTTGGGAAGTCCAGCATTCATCAGCAGGAATATGTGAGTGTAATGACTTGCTTACAATACATGCAATATGGTTACATGACAAGATATTGCACTATCAAAATTTCAATGCAGGAAAAAAACCATAAATTTATAATCAATTATTAAATTTAAGATGTGTCATTTAAAAAAATATATATATATATATTTTATTGAAATGATGCAAATTTCAAAAAACCATTAAAGGATTAAAGATTTCCAGGGGAGAGCTAAGCAACTTTTTTTAAAAGTGGTGATAGGACAAATAAAACTTGGGAACCTCTGCTCCTGCTCTAGCTAAAGACTGGACAACTGGTGGCTTAAGGTGGAAAAGACTACTAACTACCCAACAAAGAGTAAAACCAATGAATCAATCTTTCTAGGACAGATGATCCATCCTGAAAAAGAATCTAGCAAGCTGCATGGCCCAGCATAGCAGCGGCTACCCATTGTCAGGAGAGATCCTGGTCCCATCCCTTACCCTCATACAGCCACAATTAAGGAACCAGGATATCAACTATGTTACCGATTCTACCCACTTGTATTGATATAATGCATTTTTGCTTATTGTTAATGTAATTTTGCTTCTTAATGAAAAGATCTTTCCCATCCATTTATAGGCCTATATGGCTTACTTAAGTCACATGGAAGCCTGAGTCACATGAGTCAAGTCACATGGAACAAGAAGAGGCAGAGCTAGAGCAGAGTTGTAAGGAAGTTAGAGAGCAGTCAGAGATAGGAAAGGCAACAACTAGTGTGAGTGGGAGAACCTATTTACGATTTGTTTAAGGGAGCTGGTTTGTGGGAAGTCCCTAGGAAGGGGAAGCCTTGGGGTTGGTGCTGCCCTTTGCACTGTTATTGTGTATATATTTCTTGGTTACTATGATGAATTTGACTTTCTGGTGCATGAACAAATGTTTTGGTTCTCTCTTCCATATGCAGAACCTGTTGTATTTCGTGATTCAGAATTGCAGGGACATATTCATGGTTGTAGTAGTTGCTGTGAATGTTGCATCGGTGTTATATGACTCCATTCAGTTTATCAACCAATTAATAAACCTTTATTAAGCACCTATTATATGCCAGGTTCTATGCTCTAGCGATACAAAGAAAGATAAAAGAGAGTCCCTATTCTTGAGGAACTCACAATTCAGTGGGCAGTTGTTATTGTTAGTTTCAGTCGTCTGACTCTTTTTGACCCCATTTGGGGTTTTCTTGGCAAAGATGCTGGATCAGTTTTTCATTTCATTCTCATTTTACTCATTTGCTGGGGAAAAACTAAAGGGTCAAGGGATTTAAGGTCATAATATGGATGAAGAACATAGTTTGAGGTTGGAAGAAAGAGGTTACGATGGATTAATACACTGTGTTCAGATGAGGCAGGCCAGCACAACATAGCTGCTTGCAGCCCAGACTGGACTTCTGGCAGCCTACGAAAATTGTAGAGGATGTAAAAGAAAGTGAAGATGTAGCAAGCGCTTTATCTGTGCCCCACTTAACCCACCTTCCACTAGTCGCTATTGTGCCCATCATGTCACTTGGCATATGGGTTGCCACTACATGCTCTCATCTGTTTGTCTTGTAACCCACAGCAAGCAATCATTGTCAGTCTGTCTCTACTCTGAGAGAAGTGAGAGTTGTAACTTTTCACTGTATTTTTGGTCATTACTGGCTTTGAAAAGAGAAAAAGTGAGTACTGCCATGTACCAATGCAGCTGACACCTGCTATGTAATAAGTGGCAACAATTCAAGAGCTTCTTCCCCTTCCTTGCTGTGTGACCACCTTCCAAGTTACAAGAGTGTCTGGTGCTCTCTCCAAGGTCAGTGTCTCCATTCACTATTTCTTTTTATATGAGCAATTGCTGTGGAGATTTTTTGGTTTTATCATTAAAATTTTGGGGGTGACTTTGTAAAATGGATGATAAAAAGAAACGGAAGACTGAGTTAGAGCATAGAGTGTTTAATCCAGAATAGACAAAAAGATACTTGTTCACTTACACAAGAGACAAAATATTGTGCCTCATTTGCCAAAAAGTAAGAGCTGTTTTGAATTAATATAATGGACATTATCATTTCAAATCATAACATCTTGACTTAAGCAAATTGGATATCAATGAAAAACAAATTAAAGCATCCAAATAGTTGAAAAATCTCAATGGGGAACAATAGTTTTTCAAGAAAGTGATGGTTACTAAGGTGAGTTTTCAGATTTCTAAAGAAATCAATTTCAAACATGATTCTGGAGTACAATAATTGATTGCTGATAAAAAGTATAATACATCCCATTAACTAAAGGTAAACAGTAAGAAAAACTAAAAACATATTAAAACTTGAACCATTTAGCAAAGTAATTTTTTAATATCAATAAGATTTCACTATAAATAAAAATCTTGATAAGTAATTAATTGATATTAATTGAAATTTACCTTTTAAAAATGTGGTTTATTTGCAAAAGAAGTTTAATCATCAATTATACTTTTACTTAGAAAATGAGCTCCTAAAAACCTATCTGTGACCTGAAGAAGTTTAGGCTATTTTAATTTTGATCCCTACCTTCTGCCAAGTAGTCCAGATCTGAGATAAGGGAATTTCAGCTATCATGAATATGAAAGCACTATATTTGTGGATCATGGCAAGATTAAGAGGATGATCATCTTTTTGTGTATCTGGGGAGGAGATGTTTATGAGAAATAAGTATGTTGAGGGTGTGAGAGGTAATGTATTTCAGGAAACATCAACGTATATTGAAATTCCAAAATATGAAAGTGTGAGTTTGAGAGAAGAAAGTTAGTCTTTGGACTTTTTTGAGGAAAGAATGGAAATGTTCTGTTAGACAGAAGCTATTGGAATTTTGATAGGGTGGCAGACATGGATTGAGTGAACCTCAAAAAAGGTGTGGTTATTGGGTGATATTGATAGAGAGAACCTAGAAGCACAATGAGGAGCTTACTCCTAACTGTCTCTTTCATTCCCCTACCTCCCCCCTTTTCCAATCTGTTGCCCAAGACCTGTCAGTTTTGCCTGTTTAATGTCTCTCAAATATGCCTTTAAAAACTAACTTTTGTTGCCAGAAATGATGTATCACCTACAAAAACTCTCATATTTGCAGACTTAAAAACAGAATTTTTAAGCTGGAAAAAGAATTTTTAAACCTTATTTTAAAATATTCTATTAGTTTCAATGACTTTCATATCCATTTGTGAACTTTTAAAATGTGAAAATATATCTCTATGAGCTATCTTTTTCAGCTTTAACAGACACTGCAATCCAGTATCAAAACAAATTCCATTTAGAACCAGGTCTATATCCCAGATTTTCAATCTTTTTATTTATCTTGAGCTTATTGCTTCTCTATCAAAAGACATTCTTACTTCTTTCTATCAATACTTGTGGATAGTACTGCACACTTTCAAGTAAAATTCTTACTTCATCTTATGTCTGGTCCTTTGGAAACTTTGTTGGTCATTGCCTTAATCCTAATTCTTCAGTTTTGCAAAGCTGTTTTTTTCATGGTGTTGTTTTTCTCATGTAAATTATTCTTCAGGGTCTTCTCACTTTACTTTGTCTAAGTTCACAATACCCAATGATGGGGTGATGGGACCTGAATCCCTAAAAGGAAAAGATCATGTCTTGGAAAGCAACCCACTCCATGAATTTTCTCATATATTTCAGCAGCTTAAATCACTGATCACCCAGGGCATCTTGCCCACGCCAGCTCATCTAGACATTTGCATAGTTGCTCTTGGTCCATTCCATGCTATTTACCCCTCCTTAATCAAATTCAGATCTTCACTGTCCCTTTTAAAAATATAAGTACCACTTTCATCCGTATTAAGTTCCTAGTTCCTCACTAGGAATCTAGCCCTCACTATTGGTCTTACAATAAACATTGCCACTTTGACTGGAAGAAGGTTTGAATGTGTGAATTCTTTCCAGGCAGATGTCATCCTGTACCCTGACATTTTGGGGTTCCCAGCAACCTCAAACTGTATTATCAGGATTATCTGAAATCATCACATTAACCATTTCCTACAGCTTAATAATATACTGTTACATTCACATATCACAAATTGTTTATTCCCTATTTGATGGGTAACCCCTTAGAGTCTAGTAATTTTTCCTTTTTCCCTTTTTAATCCTCCCTTCAGGATTAGAAAGTTTATTTTTCTTGTGACTACTTCCTCTACAGTATTATCCTTCCTCTTAAACCCCTTCTCTTCTCTACTTGCTTCCTATTTGATTTTGACACTTCTGAAACAAATTGCTTGTGTCTGTGTATGTCCTTGTACATTCTTTGTCCATTAAAGATAAAAATGGGTTATATCTGATGCCTGCTGCCTCCACATTTTATTCTACATATGGATACATTTCTTCATATACACCTCATATGTTAAAAATGACAAGTTCCATCTTCTTCCTCCTTTCTACATTTATATATTCATTCTACTTTCCTTTCACTTTCACTTCTTAATGTGAGAGATTATTATTCCTCTAAATTTGATAACTAATTATTATATTAGGATAAAAGGTTTTTGCCTTTTTTTCTTCCTCAACCAGAAACTAAAAAGATTGGGAAATCTTTCTCAGAGATTTACCAAACCCAAGATCTAATCAAACTGTAAAAAATTCTAGTTTTAGGCTAGTGGATGCATTTCTGCTCATTGTGCTTGTTCTCACAGATCTGGAAAAAAGTATATCCTCCCTTTTGTTGAGGAAATTGATGTCTATTTGACCAATATTTGGGTGACCCAAGCTATATACCCCAAGACTCTCATTTTAATATAGCTCACCTCTCATTTTGTTAATCAATCTGAGTTGATTTCCATCCCTCAGGAATACCTACTCTTTCAACAGAATATAAGTGAGTCCACTGCCATTAGGGGTCTTTGATCTAAGAGAGATGGTCAAATGATAATCTTTCTATTAATAATGTGCTGGTCTTATTAATAAAATGATTAAGTTACTCAAAAACTATATCCCTCCAGCACTTTTTAGTCACAATATTAAAATCCCCAGAAAAGAATGAATACACTTCCAGGTCTCTTTTTTAACTCTCTCAGTGCTGTTTGCATACATTAAGGTTTAGAAAGGACACTTGTTTCTTCTTCTCCTATTAGAAATTTAGTATTGCATAATCAAGTAGACTGAAAAAGACATTTAACTTTTTTGAACTTCGCTCTCCTTGTCTAATAACATGGGGGTAAATATATTAACAACACTGAAGAAGGTACTTCATAAACAATACAAAGCTCAGCAATATGAGTAACTATTTCCTACCCCCAAAACTGTCATAATTTGAGAGAATGTTATATTCTTTTAGAAAATCAAAGCTGTTGAATTATCTCAACATGATTGCTGAAAGTTTTTAGGCATGTGGAATAGCATTTTTAGAAATTTAATGATCAATACCTAGAAAAAGTCCACTTTGTAAAGGGAAACTTTTTTTTTAATTAGGTTCACAAATGGTGGGAATTCATATTAGAACAACTGATGGCAATTGGAGAGGCAGTGCAGTGAAATAGAAAAAGCACAGGATTGGAAATTAGAGGACCTGAATTTGACTCCTGCTCGTGATATTTATGATATGTTACTTAACAAAACACTTTACTTCTTTGGGACACAATTTCCTACCCTGTGAGGTTTTAACTGTATGAACAGCAAGGTTCCTTATAATTCTAAATCTATGATCCTATGATATTAGAAGATATAAAATTAGATTGCTAGAGGTTTCTCTACATGTTTCATTTAAAAAATACATGGCAAATGAAATGCTGAAACAACAGGTTTCACAAAACATTAAGAAGGAAAAACACAGTCTACTTCATGGGCAGGAATCTCGGAAGAGTGTGATTTATCTCACCTTACTAAGACTTGGTCCTTGAAGTCAGTGGGATGAATCTGGTATTGCTTCTATCAGTGTTTTGTAAACTTGTTGCAGCAATGTTTGGCAAGTTTCTCTGTGTGTTATAATTCAAAGGAAGTCAATTTTAGAAAAATGTGTAATTTGAACATTTAAATAACTTTACTTGAAAGTTTTCAGTTGGATCCGAAAAAGTGCTAGGCTTATAGATATCTGTTTGCTTTAGGCCTGACCCCTTATTTCTTTGTTTGGCAAACAAAACAAAAGGACAAGTTGCAAGACAGCACCAACAAGAACTGAGTGAGGTCTAATTTATGAAAGAATTACATGTTTGAATAATTATAACCTCTCCTTTCTGGAGAAGCTTTCATTTGTTGGTTTTACAAGGAGAAAGAAACCACATTCCAGTGTACCCTGGGAAGCTGATTCATATAAATAACAACTTCTTTTGCTCAAGGAAAGAAAAAGCTAATTCTATAGCAGTCATTTGCTTCTCATCCTCTTCCCTGCTCTCCTTAACCACCTCTCTATCATGCTGAGCTGGTGATTATGAATTAATGCTATTCATTACTAGTTTGGAAGATAGAGATAAAGAAAACATTTGCTCTACTTCACTGATTTTTCAAAAGAATCTTGTTTTATTAATTAGTTTAATGGGTTTTTTTAAAAAAAAAACTTTAAATTGTGTTACTCTCCTCTTCATTTTCAGGAATTTTATTTTGATATTTAATTGGGGGGGGTTAATTTGTTGTTCTAGTTTTTTTTAGTTGCATGCCCATTTTGATCACTTGCTCTAGCATTTAGAGACAGACATTTCCCCAAAAGTATAGCTTTGGGAGGATCCTACAAATTTTGATATATTGTCACAATGTTGTCATCTTTAAGATGTTTTTTTTTTTGTCAGAAAAGGGTATATTACATATTAATAACAAACACCAAATGATATAGCATAAAGTTAATTTTCCTCAACTCTTTAAGGTTTCTTTCTCTATTCTGTTTTCAAAATATATTAATTTTGTTTCTTTTTTTGTCTGTGCTGATTCTCTCAACTTCTCCTTCCTTCCTTCCTTCCTTGCTTCCTTCCTTCCCACCTTCCTTCCTCCCTTCCTTTCTTTTTTCCTTCCTTTCTACTATAGGTAACATTTCTAGTGCTGAGAGTTGTAATAACAGACATCCTTGTTTAACCTTTGATCTTATTGATAAATTTTCTTATTTATCGTCATAAATGAGACTTGGGTCTCACTATAGAGGGGAAAGGTTCATTTCTTCATTCTATTCTCTTACATGGTTTTCTATTTTTTCTCTTCACTTCATCCTTACAAAGAAAATAAAAGGGGAGTGTGCTCAGCACAAATGCTCAACAGGATGTAATTTTCTTCCTCTCCTGTCTGTCTCTTTTGTTTCATTGCCCAGAGCCTAATTACAGGTTTTTACTCTTTTTATTTTTTTCCTTTTAAACTCCATTCACAATCCACCATTTAAGGTTATAGTTTTTCCCTTTCTTCTTGTATCATCCACTTCCTTCTCTCCATTTCCTCTTTTTCTCCTGTTGAGTTAAATGCATTTCTTCACACATTCTCTATTTGTATTTTACTCTCCTTTGACCACTTCAGAAGAAAGTGAGGTTTAAGTGTCACCCATTTCCCTTACCTCTTCCTTCTTGTTTGTACAGTTTTAATTTGCATGCCCAGATTATTTGATGTGTTTCTCTGCCCACATTTTCTTTTTCTTCCCTAGGTATTATTTTCTTCCTTGCTTTCCTCTCATTTTATATTGTCATCAAAATCTCCCTCAGATCTTCTGCTTTAATTAACTTCCTATGCCATACTTGATGACGAGCATTCTGACCAGAAATTTATATTTCGAAGTTTCTATTCTGCTCTGATCTTTCCATGAGGAATACCTGAAAGTTCTCTATTTCATAAAACTTCCATATTTTTGTGTAGAAGAATTAGATTGAATGGGAGGAACTATGAGAAATAAAAAGCAAAACAAAACAAAAGAGAGCAAATAGTATTCTTTGATCTACATTCAGACTCCATATTTCTTTGTCTGCCTGGCATTTTCCAACATGAGTCTCTTGGGGTTGTTTTAGGACCTTGCATTGCTGAGAAGAGATAAGTTTATCAAATCAAAAATCCCACAATATGGCTGTTACTGTGTACAGTGTTTGCCTGGTTCTACTCACTTCCCTCAGCATCAGGACATATAAGTCTTTCCAGGTTTTTCTGAAGTCCACTTGCTCTTCATTTTTTAAAGCACAATAGTATTTCATTACATTCATGTACCACAACTTGTTCTATCATTTACCAACTGAGGAGCACCTCTTCAATTTCCAATTCTTGGAGAGCACAAAAAGAGGTACTACAAATATTTCTGTAAATGTGTGTCCTTTTGCTTTTTTGATGGTCTTTGGGATACAGCCCTAGAAATAGTATTACTAGGTCAAAGAGTATGCGCAATTTTATAACCTTTTGGGCATAATTCCAAATTGCTCTTCAGAATGGTTGGATCAGTTCACAACTCCATCAACAAGGAATTAGTGTTTCAATTTCCCCACATCTTCTCCAACATTTTCCTTTTCCTGTTTTGTCATGTTACTAAATCTGATAGATGTGATGTGGAACCTCAAAGTTATTTTAATTTGCATTTCTCTAATCAATAGTGATTTAGAGCATTTTTATATGACCACAGATAGTTTGAATTTCTTTATCTGAAAATTGCCTGTTCATATCCTTTGACCATTTATCAATTGGAGAATGACTTATATTCTTATAAATTTGATTCAGTTCCCCATATATTTTTTAAATGAGGCCTTTATCAGAGACACTGGCTGTAAAAATTGTTTCCCAAGTGGGGAGGAGTCAAGATGGCAGAGTAGAAAAATTCACATATACTAGCTCCAAACCACAGCCCATAAAATACCTGTAAAGAAGAATTTCCAACAAATTCTGGAGCAGCAGAGGCCACACAGCAATGGAGTGGAGGAGATTTCTGTTCCAGAGAGACCTGAAAAACCAATACCAAAGGTCTGTCACGCACCAGACCCGGAGCAGAGCCCCTTGCCTTGGCGATGCAGCACCTAGAGGAGCAGATCCGAGCAGGCTTCAAGGACAGAATCTCCAGCAGCCGCGAAGCCAGCTCCATCCACAGGTGCTAAAAGTCACTGAGAGAGCCTTCTTGGCTGGCCAAGAGGGGAGCAGAGTGTCTCCATAACTCAGGCCCCCTCAAGAGGCAGCAGCGGAGGCAGCAGTGAACACGGGCTCCCAAAGCAGGCAGGAGCTTGGATCCATTGTTGTAGGTATCCACATAAAGCCCCTGAGGGAACTGAGCCTCTGGCAGCAGCCCTGACCCTACCCGAACAGCTGAACTTAATCTCACACAGAATAGCAGCCTTGCCCCCACTGAAAGCCCTGAGGCTGGGAAGCACCGGGGGAATCACAGACCCCAAGCACTAGATGGGCAGATCTGGAGGCAAGATGGGTGTGGAAAGGAATCTCAGAAGTCAAGTAACTGGTTGGGAGAATGCCCAGAAAAGGGGAAAAAAAAAAGACCATAGAAGGTTACTTTCTTGGTCAGATATCTTCTCCCATCCTTTTGGATAAGGAAGAACAATGCTTACCATCAGGGAAAGACATAGAAGCCAAGGCTTCTGTATCTCAAACATCCAAAATAAATATTCAATGGGCTCAGGCCATGGAAGAACTCAAAAAGGATTTTGAAA